>VZRZ01002775.1:476988-546222 GCA_013398175.1 Climacteris rufus | reverse complement strand
GTTGGTGGCAGATGGTGTAAAATCCCTGGGCCCTTTGGACTTGACCTCCTGCAGATGTTGGGATGGGACAAAATGGTCTTCAGGATGGTAGAAAGGGAAAGAAAATGAAAACCCTTCTAATGTACCATATCAGGGCTATCAGTGGGGTGGACCACTAACTGCTTTTTTATTACTGTCACTTACCGGTCCCGATTCTTCTGTACTTAAAGAGTTATGTCAGCAATTGTGAAGCAGCTGAAAAGGAGAGTGGATGCATGTGGTGGTGAAGTATTATTGGAAATCAGACCAATAGAAGATGAATGAAAGATTATGAGAGGGGCAAACTACCATAGTTAGCAATGCTGCAACAAACTAGACATTGATATATTGTCCTCTTGGAGATATTCTGACAGCCTATTATAGTTCCCTTAATGAGGTTGTCATGCATTTCTCTTTTTGTAGCTATTAAAATTTTGTCTACATCTGCTGAGGTTTTCTTCAGAGAGATGGAGGAGGGGACCTTTGATATTTTGTAGTCTGCCCTTGTTTAGTAGCCAGGGTCATACCTGACCTAGTAGCAGAGAGGGACATTTAGGTTGTCCAAGATTCAAAAGTTCAGTGGATTTTCAAAGCAAAATAACCTCCACAGTGAAAGAAACATTTCCATGGCTGTATCCTCGCAGTGAACTGAAAGCATGATGGATGTTAATATGACTAATGGGAACTTTCTACAATTCCCAGATCCACACAGATGGTGAGATAATGTGGTATGTGAGTCTCATCAAGTATAAAAATCCTGCACATCACCTCTGAATTACAATGTTAGCAAACTGCACAGCTATGTATACTAGCAAGAATAATCTGACTCTCTCCAAAATAAGGAATGAAAATACTCCCCTAATGGTTTTCTTCAAAGTAATCAATGATTCCCATTACTAATATGCATGAAGATAAGTAAGGAGCTAGATAGGTAGGTAGGTGAATAGATATGGCAGATGTGTGAGCACCATGCGAGTAGTAGGAAGCAAAACTTCCACTCTTTGAACAGCTTTCTTTCACAAGGAAGATAAATAGAATTTGGAACATGAACTGTCCCCCTCCAAGGCACTGACTGTTTTGCCTTTGGGTCTAACTTTGGCTCTCACTTCTGACTGTCTCAGAAGAATGTGATGTACATGAGAGGTGTCCAGACAGAGTGTTAACTCAGATCTCTTGCATGCATTTTGCTAATTCAGTTCTCTGATACAAGGTCAGCCTCTAGGAGTGAATAGGGGAAGGGTGTCCATGGCTGACATGTGCAATTGGGGAATCTCCAAGTGCTTGGAAACTCTCCTGCATCTGAATAAGGCTAGGTTAGGGCCACCAGCTTCCAGCTGCAGGGCACAAAACAGCCATTCCTTCTTTTATACTCCAAGCCTTGATATTTAATGTTTAAGGATTTTCAGATTCATTTTGAATGAAAACTCTTTGCCCCATAAACATTTTTCTACTAAAACATGATATACTAGGAAATTTAAAACATCAAATCAGATGCAGCAAGTTAATTTCCTGCAATTAGAAATGATACAATTGGGTAATTGCTCCACAGGGCCAACTGATTTATTCTAAAGCCTCTTGGAAAATGTTCTAATACATGCAGTTTGCACATCTTTATTGTAGCTTAATAAACAGAAAGCACACAATATGGGCTGTAATGGCAAATCAGAAAGCCAGTATGTAAAATCATTTGGGATGTAATGTCTAAGTCATCATTAAACTGGGATTTGCAATGAATATGTCAGATGTCTTAACACTGCTCCACTAGTGGTGTAGAAAACAAGCTCCCCCTACACTAATGAGGCAGAGTGAAATGGGTGAATACATTTTGATACACAATGCATCAGTGTCTGGTTTGTTTTAGTGAAACAGTAACCTCTCTCCCTTTTTCTGGGTAAATGCAGTACAATAGACTAACGCCACATGAATCTATTATGTCTGATAGGGCTTTTAGTGGGAGTATGATTGTTTAACCAGGCAGTGACACGAGAAGAATTACTATCTGACACTCCAGCTGAAAGTAGAGATTTTATTGATTCACTGCACTGGCCTGCCATTTTAGCTTTCACTGAGAGTCTTTCATGAATCCAAAAAGGTAACACTCCTTCATTGAAAACAACAGCAGGCAGTCCAGCCTGGACTCAAACCATCTGCCAGCTTAAAAGAAAGATGAAGGTGTTTCCCAAAGCATCTACTAGCCTAGATCTATCCGGTAGATCTATCACTCCAACTAGCACATATCCAGGCTGACGTACAAGAAGTGCTTGTGAAGTCTTTGACTGGAGGTTTCATGTAGATCTAATTATCAAAAGTGATATAATCTGGAAACTAATTACACCCAGCAGCACAGTAGCTACAACTTCCCTCATTCAGTCTCTCACATCTGAAATCTTCACATTCGAAATCTTCACATCCCAGAAATTAAGGGATATCCTTTTCTTTCCCATTTTTTTTCCAAAACGTCTTTTGAAGAGTTTTGTCTTTGTTTGTTGTAGATCAGCTGTCTCAATTCAATATTTTCCTAAAAGCAGAATGTTCTATTTTAAACAAAAGGGATTTGCATTCCCAAGCAAGTCTGAGTCCAGAGTGGCATGTGAACAGTCTGCTTGTTTACACTTCAGTAGATATCCATGTAGTCCTGGTTACATGTGCTGCCATTCCAGGCAAACCTGAAATCACAATGCAGACACCATTAGATACCTGTAGCTTTCCCTTTTCAGACCTTATCTTAGGCCTTTAGTTTTTTAAGATCACAACTAAAAGCAGCATCAAATACAATGTCTTTTTTAAAAAGCCTAGAAAACTAAATATTAATTATTTAATATTTTAACATTTTATATTAATTATTTAATTATTATAAATATTACATCAGTGTAAAGAAATCTAAAGTCCAGTACAGTAACATACAATATTTTGGAGTCCTACTGTCACCTGATATAGGCCTGAAGTGTGTTCCATATAACAGCTACCAAAAATAAGTGTGTCCAGCAGCACTTAGAAACTTCTCTTTTAAAGGGAACTGTCCTTTTCATATCGGTATAGGACTCTGAGGAATTTCAAATTTTGAACATGAACAATTTGGAAATTTGTTATATATTATCAGACAAACATATGTAGTTCTTTGTCTATTTTCAGAAAAAATGGGAATTTAAAATATCAGAATCCATTAAGAAAGTTTGGAAAACATACATGCTGGGGAAGAAAGCATGAAGAAACCCTGTGTGATTCCCTGGGAAAACCAGGACCTGGCACAGATCCAGAGATAGTGAACTTCTTCGCTTCCAGCCTGACTTGTGTGAAGTTCCTGGAGTATCTCTGTACACCCTTCCCCAAGGTGCAGAATTTCTGGACAGTTTATTAACTCAGGTGAGCTTCACCTGCATCCCAGCAAACTGGTGCACTGGGTGATACAGGATGTATCTCCTGTGGCACTCTGACCCCAAGTAATAGATGCTATTAGCACTAAGTTTATTTATGGACCAAATGAAGTTTTGGTAAGACCTTTGCCCGGCCCTGAGCCAAAAGTAATAAACCCTAGAACTCTGCAGAGTTTATCCAGTCAAAGCAGCATGCTAGCATGGTCACAGGGCTTGCTTTCAGCTCTCAGTGGAGGCAGAATGAGACCAAGTCCACTCAAAATGCAGGCAGAGCAAGCTCACCTCATTGCAAAGCACTGCCAAATGTGAGCTCACATCTGAAAAGAGTACAAGCAAATCTGGAGACTTTTCAGGAGCCTCTCTGGTTCCAGTAGACTGTACAGGAGGATAAACCAGGGACAGGGTGAAGGCTTGAACCCTGCTCTGCAATTGTCTGTACTGGTTAATTCTTAGCACATTCCCTGGTAAGGCTTTGCCCCATAACGATTTACTGTTTCCCACACAATGACAGGCACCCTTAACAAACTAACATAGACTTTGGATTTTCCTAAATATGCAGTTTGCACAAGGCTGTTTTGTTTTGGAGAGAAGAGGTCCATGGACAAGTCAGGTTGTGTCACTTCTTCTCAAAGTCAGCATCTGGTCCTTGCGTTCCATCTTATTTGAGACCAGAGCTGGGATTACCCTTTTTCTATGGGGTTTAGCTCCATGCAGAGCCAAACACATGCTCCTGACATTCCCAGGGTGTGGACACACAGTGTGCAAAGGCCTGGGCTGCCTGCAGTGTACAGGCATAGGCTTGACAGTGCAAAAGTGGCTAAAATGCTTCCCTAGCCCTGCTGGGCAAGGAAACAATACAGCCTTGCTCTGCAGGTGCTGTGTCTGAAAGAATAAGCCAAACTAGTTATGCTCAGAGTCAGCCATGGTGGATCTGCACCCACACGTGACCAGTCCACAGCCCAGAGATGTGAAGAGCTGAGGACTAAGTGTACAGCTCTGCAGCAATTAACCTCAAGAGCTTACAACAAATGCAAGACACTTTAGAATGACAGAAAAATTTTCTAAGAGACACAATAGTTGCAAAAAATTTGAAGGCTCCAGAAAGATCTCAGGAACCAGAAATAGCAGAAAATTACACAATGCTTTCGCCCTTTTTTTCCTCTCAGCCAAGTTTCAGACCAGGGTAATTACAGCAGGATTATTTCTTAGGCACAGAAAAAGAGAAAATTGAGGCTTGAAATAAGACCAGCTCTTTGGGTTCAGTCCTGCAAATCTGCACTTGGATAAAAATTAAGTAATATTTTGAGAAGTTGTATAGCAAACACGGGGACAGTTGTGCCTGGCTGGTGGACCCAGCCCCTCCAGACCCCTTGCTCACACAGGCTCAACGCAGGGTTCCAGGAATATCCCACTGTGGATGTGTTACCAGACTGCCAGGGATGCGTGTCATTCCCTTGCATTCCACTTGCTGAAAATCACAAGCTACTGTCAGATACACAGAGTATGTAATCTGGGAAAACGCCACAAATAGCAAACTGTCAGCTCAGGAAAGATTAAGCCAAATGCTCTTCTGTGCCTTGCCGCAGAAATGGAAGCAGCGACATGACTGGGGATCTCAGCTCCACAGACAGGACAGAGAAGGCTCCCCAGTATATACTCCTAATGGACTGAGCTCCTCTGAGTGTAAGTGCTGCTAAGTGGGAAGCAATAACTATATTCATGTGAGTGACATGCTGTGTTGTATTTCAGTTGTGGAGTGTTATGGTGTGGAAACTTTGAGATGGAAGTCTCTCGTCCGTTTTCTGTTCCTCGGGTTCTTACGGATATGCAGTCCCTCTGTTTGTTAGTTGCACATGGCCTGTCTTCAAGCTGTTTCAAACATCACAGAGGAATAGTAGACTCAAAGTTCTGTAAATTCCATGAAAATTGGTGACCTAGTAGAGACATTAATGGCACCATGTAAGGAAAGCCTTCTGAGTCAGGTCAGCCCTTATTGAACTGTAGCTATGTGGGACATGTGGGTTTAGGAATGCCCAAATCACAAAGTCACAGTAATGTTTGCACTATGACAGAAAAAGGTCCCCTTGGGAACCCTTGAGAAACCCTGTCACAGTCAAGGCAGGTGAGTCCTCTGGCCTCACACCACCATTCCCCTTAATAAGTCAACCAACCACAAAACAGTATGAAACAAACAACCACCAGCTGGGGCTGTGCTGTACCCTGGGCTCGCGCATCTCTCATTTCTTTTGTAATGTAGGTAAGCAGACAGGGAAGTAGACTGGCGCGGTTTTCTGCAGCATGATAGATATTCCAGGTGACATTTCCTACTGAAGGCTGGCAGGAAGAGTGTGACACACATTTCAGTCTTGGGTGGTTATACTCTGTCCATGTAAATCCACTGTCACAGCCTTGTCCAAGTGCTGTACAGAAGCACCAGCAGGCCTCCACAGGCTCAGCCCCACAAAGCCCTGTGAAGTTCCCAGGTCTGAGCTTCTCCTATTAGAGAACTTCAATAAATGGCACACAACAATGAGAAGAAATACAAGGTTCCTTGCAAATAAGGACAAGAGACACCTCTGTGTTTGTCATTGCAATCAAGCTAATGAAGGTCTAAAGAAATCACACATGTGACCCGGTATCACAGACTGTACAAAAGAAATATACTTTATCAGGCTCCACTGTGGTGGATTTTGTTGTGCTGTCATCTGAGTTCAACATTCAGTCATTCTGCAACAGTGAATGCTCACAATGCCACAACTTGGTGATGGACTTAGGGGGAGGCTGCTATCACCAGCTGCATGAGAGATTCAGCCAGCCAGACTATGCTAAAATATGCTGAGAGAAGGTCAACACCAGCCACTCTTCCTGTCATCCCTTCACCTCCTTGTTTGTTTCTTGTTTTTATGCCTTATATTTCAGGCCATGCCCTTCAGGGACAAGAGCATCCATTTCCTCTCTATTTCTCCTGTGGCTGTGGTAACATAGGTCCCACCCCAGCAGAGCATCTGTGCACTGCTACAATGTAAATGTTTTGTGAGACAACAAAACTGTCTTGTTATTTCACTGTTTTCAAACATCCAGCTCATAAGTATTCCAGTACCACAGCAATACCTAAAAGGGATCCTGTTACTGCAGCTAAATTTGTTCAAATTCATTTTACTTACAAACGGTACTAAGACTGTCTTCGTTCAGCTATAGCCTCACTCTCATTAATCACAGTCTCAGTCAGGCTGTATTTTATACACTCAGTTATTCAGTTTTGCCCTGATAATAATTAATGCACTATTGTAGGCAAGAAGTAAAATGCTTCAGTACAACCCTTCCATTCCTAATGGATTCTCTGTTTGTTTACATTATACTGTAATAGCTATTGATCTTCACACGATTATGGAATCCAGACAGCATTAGAAAATTCATTAATGATGACTATAGAAGCTTTAACCTTGTTTAAAATGTTCTTCACTTTCAGGCCATTCTACATGAATGACAACATCTATTATGGACAAAGGCACTGTAACCACCCCTAATTTGCAAAGCATATTATCTGTGATCAATACTGAATGATAAAGCACAGCTGACTGAAAAGGCCAATTTTGGAATTCAAGCGACATATGGTTTAAATCCCACAGTAACCACCCCGCACTAACTAAACAATGAGGACATACGATATCCAGGATTTCTAACGCAGTGCTGCACAGTTAACACAGCTCTTCCCTTGGGAGTAATGCCACTGTTTACATTTTTGGTTTTCAAGGAGAGAGAAAGGGTTTGCGGTTTCCTTCATCACATGTGACAAGGTGTAATGCCTAATGAACAAAATGCCATAATTGCTTAATAAAAGAACTTTATTAAGCACATGGAGTAACTTCATAAAAAAAAGGAAAAACACTTCAATTAACATTTTGTTCTAACAAGATACTGTTTTCAGGTTTTTTTCTGAGAAAATAAACATTGTCAATAAAATTACCCCATACACAATTGTTTCACACGGCTCCTTCCTATAACACTAGTCTTGTATGTCTTAATAATATTTTCCAGGAAGTCTGTTTGTTTTAGCACTAGCCTACTTTGAAAGATAGATAATGAGGAAGACTAAAAAGTGCCGAGCTTACTGCTTCATTTAGATTCCACAACTGTTGTCCCAGCTCTTTCAAGTTATGTATTAATGACAAAGGGTTATGAAAGGATTTTATTAAACATTAAGTACCTTGGCAATGTAACTAAAGGCATAAACCACAGCAACCTACACGACAATTACATATTGCAGCTCTAAAAAAAGGAAGCATTTAATAATTATGGCTTTATATAATTCTGATACCTATAAAAATTCTGCATGAAACTCAGCCCAAGTGCAACTCGCTGGGCATATAACGAGGATGAATTTAGTGTTGTGCATTCATAGGAATAGCTTTGCCTGTAAGAAACCAATACATTTTTCAGCAAGCCACATAATAGGGACTGACCTGAGCCACGTAACTCACATTCCCTTACAAACTTCCACAGAAGGAACTGGATGCACAGCTCTGCTTTGCAGGCATGTTTGCTCACAGTACAGCACCACATCTCCCAGTAAAACCTCTCCATACAAAGTTACTGAGTTTAGACAGCCTGTCTCCCAAATTGTAAGAATGGTCATTTGATACATTTGCACAGCAACAAGCACAGTACAGTCTGTAGGGGTGGGTTTAGTTTTCCCCACTATGAGGTATCTATGATATAGGTATGAACTAAGTCCATGTGCTGTGGCTATTTGTTGTGGTTTCCCTTGTGATCTGGTATTGTCCCCTAACACGATCTGGTCAGTGGAGTCTGGAGAACTATTCTGCTTACATCTGGAATAACAGGAGCTCAGACACTCAGCACAAACCTCGTGTGGTGCTAAACGTGGGTCAGCTGAATCCCACCCAAATGAGAGGTATAAGTGTTAAGTACATTATATATACTACGGTAGCTTTTTCTGTATCAAGACCCATTCATAAAACAGGTGGTCAGTGAAGAGGTAGGTGCAGGAGGCAGATGAAGGCTGCCACATACAGTAATTAGGACACAAGAAGAGGCTGCCCCACATCAAGTCTTCAGCCCACCTCAACAGGCAGAACACGGCCATGCTCCATAACCAGAACCAGCAACCAGGAAGGAACTATCAGGTCCCACCACTTGGATATAACCACTGTACATCAAGAGGTGTATGTTTAAGCCCCTGACCTACTAAATTATACAGTGCATGAGAAAAGTGTTACTCACTGCAGGTGGCGGCCTGGGCCTCAGCTTGCCCACATGAGACCGGGGATGTAAGATAGGAAGCACTGAGAGACAGCAATGGTGAGAGCTGCACTGCCAGATACCCACACCTCTTTGTTTCTACAGCTATGATGTGCATCAATTGCAATTTACATGCATGTCATTTCTGAACTAAGAACAAATTCCCCCATTATACATAAACACATGCATGCGAACTAAGAGCACTGCCTCTCGCATACCCCTGGCTTTAGCAAAGACATCATTTTGCCCTTCATATATAACCAAAGCAGCTCAAATTCAAAATTAGGAACCTGAGGTAAAATTTGTTGGAAAAAGTCAGTGAGCAATCAAAGGGCTGAAATATATTAGCTTATATATAAGCTTGTAGTTCACAGAAATTTATATAAAGTCTCCAGTCTGCTTAAGGATCACAGATTTACAGAAAAAAGCACAAATTCCACTCAATCAAAAGGAGAGCAAAGAAAACCTAGGGGAAGAAGAAAATACCATAAAAAGAGTGGTCAAAAGTGATCAAAGCTGAACTGATCTGAACCGAAAAAATCTTGCCAAAAAAACTCAGCTCCTACAGAAGATGTCTAGAAGCTCTAGGAACAGGAAGCTGTTTCCTAGACAAATTTTAGTCCAATCTAAGTGACATTGCTGTGTAAAGCAATCTAAGCAACTTCATGAGTCCAGGAGGATAGCAGAAAAAAAGATAAGTACTTAGCAATTTCAGCCTTAATGTAACATCAACCACACCAGCAATCATAGCCTTCAACTACCTTGATATGCAAGGTAAGCCACTAAGAAGAGAAATTCATACATGGTGCAGATAATGAGGTTAATTTTTCTGTGAGCTATCATGGACATTATTATAGTACGTTATCAGTACTTCGCTAAAATTTTTCTCGCTATGGAAATCAATCTTCCCTTCTTGGCTAGAGCATAAAGGCTGAGATTTATAAAGCCTTTTAAGGTGCCTCTAAAATTAATGGGAATTGGATGTCCTCATTACCTACATGCTTTGAAAAACTCAGCCAAAATGCATAAAATGCATAGACAGTGGCTATCATTAAAACCTCTCCAATTCTACTTTTGAAAGTGAATAAGGATATCATCATGTTCAAATGATTCCCTGTAAAGAATTTAGCACCAGGAATATTTAGTGAACACTACAGTGCTCACTGTAAATTACTTTCAAAGGCATGTGCAAAGACTTTATTGGTGCCTACACAAACAACTGCATGAAGTAATTCAGTGAAGTGAATCTCTGGGGACTAGTTGCCAGCACCGCAGTCCTGAAGGAATGGAATTTAGTGTATATCCTCAGGGGCCATTTTGTTCCTTCAGTTGGGAAAGGTCTGGTGACACTAGGCTATATATCCTCAGAACTGACTGTGTGCTAGTATGCAGACTGCAGTCCAGAGGCATGAGTGCAATGGGGCTGTTCCAACAAGTTCTGTCAGAACATTGTTGAAACCATGCCTAGTCCCACCACCTGAAAACCTCAATAAGCCATCTCCATTTCACTATTGCCACCCTTGTGGGTAAAAGCCATGTCGTTATAGATCAGCTCTCCTTCTTAGTCCCTTCTTTGTCTTTCTTCCATATATTCTAAGTAAAAGGGGCATTTTTGCCAGCTGTCTCCTTCCCCGGTCTTGACCATGGCCCCTTTCTCACCCCAGCTGGCTGGTAAATAAAAATGGAACTAAATCCTGTGTCTGCAGTGTTACAGTGAGGGTCATGCAAAACCTCTGCAAAGTTTTTGCTGCTGTTGCTAACTCGCTAGCAGTACCCAGATGGACTAGCTTGTATCTAGCTCTGGCACTGATATCATAAACATAAGCAGTGCAATCACATTCCACAGTGGAGTGCAGATGAGAAAAACCAAAGGAGAAAAGCTTCAGCCTTGTGTAATTTCCATGATTAAAATCAACAGCAATGTTTGACTAATTGGCCCACCAAGGTCCTTGCATTGGCATAATTTAAATAAGCTTAAAAACAGAACAAGGTTAAAAAAACAGCACCATTCACCTACCAACAGGGCTGCATAATCTCTTCACTGAGTTTGTGTTACACAAGGCTTACTTCCCTCTACAACAACCCCACATAACCTCCCGAGGTTTCTGGTGGAGAGCCCCACTGAAAAGTGAGGCTGATCAGTGTGTTCAATGTCAGCATCACCAGTCATGACACCTATGAACAGGAACACCACGTGATTAAGGGATGGCAAGAAGAGGATGGAAACACACATTCCCCCTCTCCTACTCCATGTCACTGCCTTATCTTCATGTATCTGCTGCACAGATTTACATGGAGGCAGGAAATCCAGTAATTTTTCTGTTACAATCACTAAGAGCAAGTGCATTAAGTGACCTCATGTGTCATGGACAAGTGGTTGCATCCCCATCCACAGGCCAGATGGAGCTTGTCCTGTGTCTGCTTTCAAGTTAGTTTCAAAATATTTGAAAGAAGTCATGGGAAGGCTGAGATAGAAGAGGACCAGGTAGGGTTGTGACATTTCTGTCAAAACCATTGGTGAGATCTCTATTGAGAAGGTTCTGGGCCATCAGGTAGGCTCTAGCCTCCCGAAAAGACCCCACATGAGACCTTGTCTACATCTGCCCCGCTCGATCTGATTGAAATAATGATCCAGAAAACTGAGTGTTAGGTGAATTTTGTTATATAACTGTCACTGAACTCACATTTGGGGTGTCAGGCCAGCGGGTGACAGAAACCACTCTGGCAACTGCTAATTGGCCTTAGTAAGGAGTAAGTCAGAGAGATTGGCCTGGGGCAATGTAATTAGCAAAGTCATTGGCAGCTTATGCCAACAGTCTAATTTAGAAAGTAATAAATAGTTAAAAACAGCAGTCTCCTGGGGGCAGGAGAACTATGTGCTAGGACAGCTGACACGGTGAAGCAGCTATTGCCCCAGGTGGAACCACCCTGTGTAGGGGCTGAGCTGCCACCACAGACCTGACATGTCCCTCTGCCAGAGCAAGCATCTGCCCCCAGGGGTGCGGGGTGCTGGTCTAGACTGGAGTGGGGCTGGGGCTCTGATTCACGTGTTGTGTGTCTATATGTGGTAGAATGCAATTCTTGGAATAAAAAAAATCACTATCCACCCACTAATCTCACCTGCTGAGTAAAGAAGTTTTAGATGGTACATCACTAAATGGTGTGGATCTGTTCTTGCGGCCATCCCGCCCTGTGCCTTCACAACAGAGGATTCAGCTGAGACTTCAGAAGAGGAACTGCACAAGAGAAGAGGAACTTCTGGGCTGTGCCTTGCCCAGGCTCATTTCACTGTGCATCTGACAACGGGGAAACCGGTGGGCATGGGCTCATCTGTCAGCTCACAGAGATGGGGGCTGCGGGAAGGGGGAAGCAGCAGTGAGGGAACAAAGAGAAGTGGGGAATGGGCTCTGCTCCCAAACACCTTGCTCAGCTCAAGGCTTGAAGTAATTTGCTGCCCATAGATTAACAGTGAATTACTGTCCCCTGCAGCAAAGCTGAAGAGGGGAGGTGTGCAAGAAGTACAGTGTTTCCCAGAGCAGTTCCTGAGATGAGGCAACTACCTGGCTTCTGCATTGCTCAGAGCGAAGCCTTGAGATGCACAGTAGCCCAAAGTAATGAGCCTGGCTCTGGCAATAAAGTGATTGTGGCAGTAAAATGAAACAGCCATTGTGTACTTGGCAACAGCTCTAGCCTTGAGATAACCTGCTTTTTAATTGAGCTGAGGAATGTTTTCATTCTTTCTCAAGTTGCATATTATTTATGGGTACAATGTGTAATAATAAAAATTACATATCTTGGAGAAAACAATGAGCAAAGAGTCGGCTGGAAGAACACTACACAGCGGGTGTATATTTTCTAGAGAGGTAGTCATCTATTTTAAGTACCATTGTGCTCTGTTTCACTGTGGTAAACCCACACAGAAAGCAGCAGAACACTAGCAATGTTTTTGCAAGTACAAAGAAGCCCTATTTAAAAGCACAGCCTCTAGGCATGTGCTGTAAAGTACCTCACCTCTGAGTTCCATGCACTCATCTCTCCACAGACCTCTCCCAATCTGTATTCCAGCAAAGATGCCAGTGGAAGGAATGGTCACAAAATGTACACCCCATGCCACCGCTCTGATGTGTTCGCCCTCAGCACAATATCTTCCATCTCATCGGTAAAGAGAGCAGCAAAAATTGCTCCCAATTTCCTTCCATGCTTCAGTGTGCTGAGCACCAGCATTATGGACAATTGGGGGAAGGGGGAAGAATGCACTGCCTTTATCAGTTTTTAATTGCTGGAGACTGCAAAGTTGATCTTCAGGAAATAAATACTTTACTACTTTCCTCTCCCCCTTCAGCACGCCAGCATATTTGCTTTATCGATGGGCATTTAATAATAACTTTCAATACCGGAATTTTCTCAATTGCTTCTTCAGGTTTTTGCTCCAAACCACTGTGGTTGGATTACTCATGGGAAAAGCTGAGCAAATGGATTTTATGTAATGTGCATCTGAACGGAGAGAGAGTGAGAGAGTACAGAACCACTTAAATGATAAATCAAATATATTTTCTTAAGTATTTTCCTTTGTGCAGTAACCTTTTATTACAACCCTGCTGTCACAAATACGCTGTTTAACGCTTTGTGCCCTGTCACCCTCTATGAACAGTAAAAGCAGGATTGTGCTGCACACATTATCTTAAAAAATGTTTGCAGCCAATAGGTCTTGCATTTTAAATAGGATCAGGGCTACCTGCAGGTTTGTCAGCCTGATGTCTACTTTTCTTTGGGCCTAGAAACCAAACATAGGGAGAACTGACTTAGGGAAAAATTGGATGCTGAAAAAGAGAAAGAAAAGGAAAGAATGCTGTACCTATAATGCAAATCTCATGTTTAATTAGGAGGGATGAAGAATTGTGGCCAGCAAAAACATGTTTCTCTGTAAGTGGTTTTGAATAGCACTGAAGATGAATATAATGAGGCTGACAAATACACCTTGGAGGGTGACTGCAAGAATAAAATCGATTTATTTAATAATTTAGAAATTGCTTCCAGCCATATCTCCCATTAAAATCTGAAGGCCATTGTATTCTGTACTTCTTTGGTCCTTTTTCTCCATTTTAGTTATGCTCCACCAGCTTTAATAAATAAGTAATACACGGAGGGAGAAACACTTATCTCGAGTGCTTTGCCACAACCCTTTGGCCTCTCTGTTTCTTTCTAATTCTAAATAGATCAAGTCAGGTACAATCATCTCCCTGGAGAAGAATGATGTTTCAGGGTTAATACTTTAAATACAAACACAGAAACCCAAAAATTAAAATTAAAGTTAAAATTGTATTAATGGCTGTAATCATATTAATGGTATAATGGTCAAAGATCAAAGCAAGTAAGCAACATATTAAATGCATATTCTACTTCCCAAAAACAAAGCAAAAACCACCTGGATATATAAACAGCAGTCAGTAGCTATAAGTTCTTATGTAGGATGAGTTAAGGGAAAATGAGGCATAATAGCAAAAATTAATCCAGGGACAATTTTTTTTATTCTATCACCTATTTTGAAGTTTTTTTCTTTATAAATGTTTCTACAGCTGAAGCTTTCTGAGATTTTTCTCCAGGTGGTGTTTTGACCTTAGTTGTTACAGATTCTTGTTTTTACACTGTGCATTTTAGAAAGGAAATATATTGGACAGTCCTGCTTGTTAATCAATTAAACATTAAGTACTCACCACCTCACTCATGGAAAAGCAAATATAGTCCAGGCACAATTCTTCTGAAACTATTTTATGCAAAATTCATGGTGTGAATTCTATAAACAATTCATAAAGTCAAGTATGAGTTTGATATAGGTGCATATCAGCAATGTAGGCCAACTTCATTTACACTGGGAAGTTAAACAAAAGCACAGAAAATGCCTTTCTGCCCACTTGAGTTAGATGATAAAGCCAGCTGCATGGTCAGAGGGACCTTCCCTGTCTGCTCTGGCAGTTTGATGCTTTCACTTGCAAGACCAATAGAAAAGCTGAACTCTGCTTTAGCAATAGCTATAACAATATTCATTAATTCTTTTCAGTCAAGTACTTCCATTTTCCCCTAATATTGTTCGTTTAAACCATTCTAAAACTAAATAAAATGGAGAAAGAGAAAAGAGCACACACTAAAAGCCACTATAAAAGAACCAGCTGAATGGATGTCTTTCAATTGATGCTGTCAGACTTCAGATAAATAAATGGGAAATTTCATTAATGTGCTCTTGCTTTTCCCAACATACCAACAAAAAGTAGCTTTAGAAAGGGCTTACATAATAACCCATGTAGTTTTCCTTCAGCAGCTTGGGCAAGGCAGCACTCTCCACCTTGAACTGCTGTTTGGCAAGCCATGAGTGGACCATGGGAGCAGAGCCAGAAGTTCTGACCCATGATGTAACTGTGTGGCTCAGATGGGATGCAGGCTTGATTACACACCATAACCCCACCATCTTCATCTCCCGACACCTCAGCACCTCATTTGCATACCTTGGCATTCTCAGACCCTCTTCCCATAGGCTTAGTAGCACATGGCTTTGTCCCCACATGGTTTGGGGGAGAAGCAAGCCTATCTAGCTGCTTGCCAGCATGGCCTGGTGAGCCTAAGGAAAGAAGCTAACTCACCAGAAGCTCCCACTTATGGCTTTTTTGGCTCCCCAAGAACAAAACCCTGCTGGCTGGACAAAATCGTGCCTGAGTTTCTCTGACAATTGCCAGAGTATGGGGGAGATTTTCCCACATCATGGACTTGTGGGTGAGAAGAACAACATGAGGAAAGAAAACCAAACACAGCTTCTTTGCACCCCTACCACCCATAAACATGCAGGCGTGCATCCCTTAGGCACTAGATGTTTTAAGTCTCTTTTCTTAAGGTTAGGGGCTGTTCTCATCACTCCAGCAGACCTTAAGGGAAGATGATGAAGGCTGTATCACAACCTTAAAGATTTAGAGAGCAGGGGAAGGACAAGAATCGAGAGCAACACTATGTGGGTAGATGTGACACTCACCCTCAAAGACAGTACCTTTAAATAGTCCCACAGTGCTCTTTACAAGAGCTTTATTCAGGTCTTTAGGGGCTCTCTTCAGCCATCTCCAAGAGGACCCCACAGCCCGTATCAGGTCTTGCAAAGAGCAACCATTTTAAGGATTTCTTCCATTAGTGGACCCCTGAGAACTGGTGCTTAAGGCAGGCCCTGCAGAGTGGTAAGCACACACGGAAACTATCTACTGCTTGTTTTTGTGCTAAGGTCTCATCAGGGACTATAGACAACTGATTGCTGGGCAGAGAAACAAAAGCAGGTGATAGGTGGCTTGTGAGCTTCCTTCACCTCCCATTTTCCATCTCAGGTAGCTTGCTCCCTTGTCAGGCTCAGCCCAGATAAGCAGCCCAGTAGCTGTAGCCAGCATGGCCAGTGAGCCATATTCCAGCAACCAGCTTTCCCTATAATCCTTATTATTCCTTACTGCTGAAATGGGGGAGGGGAAGGAGGAAGATTTTGCTGCTTTTTGTGCCTGTGCAGGGCTATGTGTTCTCTCTTGTCTGCACAGGGGCAGACTCACTGCTCCTGTGTGTGACCTGCAAGAAACCCAGCAAAAGGGAGGAGGAGGCATTGCTGAAGCAGGCAAGGGACAACAGTGACTCGGTTGCTACTGCTGCTGCTGCAGAGTTGCTAAGAGGAGGCACAAAGCCCCCTGGACATTACCACTGGAAAGTCATTAGGACCCTCACGGCCACATCCCTGGCACAGATTGCAAGTCCTCCTCTCCCAGGGCATACATCAGGGCACAGGGGCTCAGGCAGAGGAGGCGGGGGGGCTCGGGAAGGAAAGAAGGGGACAACTCCCTTCCCCAAAACGATGGTAATGAACTGGAAAGGGGAGGGCAGACTGTGGGGGTATTGGGGTGTGTTTCTTTCTCGTTATAAAGTTTGCCCCTCCCCTCAGGATATTCCTTTTTTTTTTTTAAGTTTTATTCATGAGTTGTTAACCGTTTTGTTCAGCAAATCGGTTTATCCCAATGACCTTTCCCTGCTTTAATTTTCGAGATGGCAGATGGCTCTAAAGAAATCCCCCTTAAATGCAGAAGCAGACCCAGCCTGTTTTTTCACACACTGGACCTGCATCAACATGCCAAGCACAGCTCCAGAAAAAAAGACAAAGTCCCCAAGAAAGAAGCAGGGAGGGAGAAGGAGGGGGATGGGAAAAGAGAAAGAGACTAGACAGAGCCCAAGTTGACTATTTCTTGCATTGTTAATTGTCTGGGATTTCTCTCTCATGCGGTTTTCAACCTCCCCGCCCCCTCCTCTGCACAGAGGCAACAAGCTCCTTGGAGGATGTCCTGTAGGACTGGTATCCCAAGGTGTACGTTGCAAGAGGCTGATGTAAGAGGGAGGAGAAACAGATGGGAGTGAGGGACTTATGCAGGAATGAAGGTCAGGAATGATGTGCAGAAAGCAGAGGCAATGCTGAACAAAGATGAGCAGCTGCACTGGTATGAAATTACAAAATGGGAACAGAGGGTTGGAAGGAAGTACAGAAAGGGGCCTGAAGCCCTAGCACCCTGCAGTACCGGATCAGCCTCCTGGTGGCTCCTCATCTGCCACCCATGTGAAGGGCAGAGTGGCTTTCCAAAGGTACCATACCTCAACCTTTGTAAAAACCTTAGTCCCACTTACCCTTGTCCAACACATTTCCAAGTTTTAATCCATTCAGTTGTTATGGATCAGTAAGTGAAGCATGTTCAAGAGCCATCATTTATCTCTTTCCCATCCCTTTTTGAGAAAAACTGATACAAATTGTCACATTTGCTATCTTTTTTAACTGGTAGTAATACCACCTGGAGATGACAAATTCCAAGAAGTGATTCTGTTCATTTTAGCTCTCCATCAGGTGGATCTGGTTGAAAATGTGGTCAGAACAGCAATTGTTTAAAAAAAAAAAAAAGTAGAAAAGGGTAAGGATGAAATGCATTCAGGTTCTGCAAAACTGGATTCCTCCCTGACCATTTTAACCTTATTTTTAAAATTATTCTTAAAATGAGAGATCCCAAGCAGGGCTCACATATGGCAATATGAGCTCCCGACTCAAACCAATTCATTCCGGTCTCCAGAGGGGCTGTACAAATACAATTCTGCTAACCGGTTAATCCTGTGTTTCATTTCAAATATTTAAGTGAACCCTATTGCCTTTCCTGGCTGGCTGCCGTCATTTTGAGGGGGAAAATTGAGAAGTGGATGCAAGTACCTTATGTGACATGTCACAGTCCATCACACCAAAAAAGACAGGAGGGAAGGCACAACCTCCTACGTCCTCCCTCCCTTTCATTCAAACCGATGGAATTCCTTGGGGTATACACATGTAAGTCCTCTCCTGACCCAAGTCCTACCAAGAGTAACTTCAGCCCATAGTCAAGGTGTAACCATCGGACTACATCACGGTACATGTGTTGCACTGCTGGGAATAGATTGTATGAGATACCAAGAGTAGCAGACAGGAGTCCTTTATACCTCAAGAAAGGTGCATGTTATGCCTGGAAAAAGGCAAACTGCTACAGTCTTAAGCTTTATCATGGAGTCTCTTGGCTTCTTTTCATTCTGCATGGTTTGTTTTTCACTTGGCTTTTCAAAGCTCTATCCTGAGACCAGAGAGGCACTTGAGGAAGACAAAGGGCCCCAGCTGCATCAAAGTCCAAAAGCAGCCCTAAGTCAGTATTGATGAATCTCGTGGATGAATCCCGTAAGTGCCACTGTCACACAGATAAGTCCCAACCCACACACAACAAGGGAATTAATTATTTCTGTTTTGGGGGATGAAAGCCACCCCTTCAACATAACAAATCCAACTGCCCCCCAATGGCTCGCTGCAAGTGGTGCCTAACTGACCTAAATAAGGTGGCCGCAGTAACGACCCCTCAACAATTTAAAGTTCTAACATTACTGAAGAACAGAGCCAGGCAGTTGACTTCACTGTTTTATCTCATGTCTACCTTCATGTGAACTGTTTGCCTAGCTCAAAACACACCCCAGCCCTGCTACTATTAGAGTCAAGTGACGAATTTCCCTCAAATGACTTTCCTGCAGGGCACAGGTTGGGGGTTTTTAAGATTTTGCTTATTCCCCAAATGGATTGTGATTTCCTCAAGTGCTTTCACTCAAACCAATTTTCCCCAGTGTTTGATTTCTGTGCAATGTCAGTTAACTGAGATGGTCAATGATTATTTCTGTTCCCTGATGCAGTTCAGAGTCTGGAGTTCTATCAAACCACTGTGGCTTCCATTCACTCAAGGAGAGGTAGCAGCAAAATAGCATTTGGAGATTTTATAAAATATTAAACCTTCTGTTTTCTAGGCCACACAGTCCTTGCCTGAGGCAGCATTCATATAAAAAGTTAAGCTATTACAAGATTTATTGCCTGGATGCAAAGGAGCACACAAAATTGAAGTCTATGTCTCAGCCAGTTGGAATGCAAACAGATCTTCCTACTAAGGTGCCCTGAACTGAGCTGGAGACAGGCAACAATCAAGTGCGGTCAGCCCAGTGCAGACCAGCCTGTGCTAAAATAAAAGCACCAGCCTGCAAGTATTTGTGCCACATAAAATAATCTGATTAAAGAGGACACAGCCAGACAGAGCCCACATACACTGTGCAGCTTCATCAGTGCAAGGGTCTGCCACCACCAGCATGCCATCCATCACTAGCATGAGGGATCCTGACAGCAGAGGCAAACAGCTGGCTAAGGAGGAACCTTCAGTGCATGTATTTAGATTCACTCACAGAGCCTTCAGTCACCATAAGTTTAACCATGCTGTGCTCCAGATGGTCTAAAGATGTGTGGTGTTTGGGAAGGGAAATCACTGCTCTGCCCTCATATGCCAACTGTACTCAACACTGATACACGGACCAAGCTTCCCAGGGGTGCCTCAGAAAGATGTGCATTTCTAAGACCTATGCTTTATTTCTTCTCTGCACTACTCAGTGTCTTCAGAATGACAGATTATATTTTTTACTACGTTCATGTGAGGAATATGGTTTTACAGGAGCTCCAAATCAAAAGGACCATTTTTAAGTGGTTTTATGAACACATATGGAAGCCAGGTCCTTCTATATCCCTGGTGAGACTTCTTCTACTGTAACTGTTGCACATTAGCTTTCCTCCTCCAAAGTGGTAATTCTCCAGTGCTTGACAAAGCTTTCAGCTCAACACTGTAGAGAAGCAGCAGCATGGTGAATCTGCCAGACCATCTGTCTCAAACTGAATATTGTAAGAAGATGAACTGTGTGTTCTGAAGAACAGAAATAGTCACCATTGGTCATACCATACCCTCCTAACTGGAAAGCCTTTGCCTCCAGCAAAGATTTGGCATACATCTTGGAGCAAGTTTTATCCACTGCAAGTGTCATGGTCCCTCATGTACACAAAGCCAAAACATTACTAGTTGCATGTTGCCCTGATTTTTTGCAGTCATGGATGTTTTCATTTCTTTGTAACTAGTTCTCACAGTCTTCTCTATAAACATAGCTATGTTATTGTAACTGTATCTTATCTCTCACATTCCTTTCTCATGGACACAGAACTTTGATGGACATTTCCTTTGACCACTGTAATTGAGGGAGGAAGAACTGATTTCCTCCAATGAATAGTGATTTCCAGATGTATATAAAAAATAAAGAAGGCGGGTCTTGCCCCCTTCCTTCCTTCTCTCTGATCCTGGTAACAGGTGCCTCTGGCTCGTCCTTTTGTGTCGTTACTGTGACAGTTGCAGTACAAAGAGTATTCTCATTTTTACATGCACACAAACACTTGCACATACAGCAGTAGCAGTACTTTTTCAAGCCAAAGAAACATCTAAGGCCATTTCCAACCTTGATTTAGCAATAAATCCCCACAGAATCATAGGCTTAGGCTGGAAGGATGGGGTCATCTCATCCAACCAATACCCCAGAGCTTAAAGGCACAAGCAATCACCAGCTTCAACCTTCACTGCAACCAGGCTGATTCACCTGGCATTGAGATGACAAGTCACTAACTCCATTTCAACTGAGAGAATATGTTCTGACTCCACCACCTCAAATGTTTACGGCTATGCTCTCTGAAGAGAAAAAAATAAGCTCTCCGTTCTTCTTTGCTTGTCCTATTGTAGAACATATATTTTCTCTCTTTGCATTGTCAGCCAAATAATTGGGTACTATGACCTCAGAAATGCTTTGTTCTACAGTAATGACCCAAAATTCAGCATCTTGACATCTGTGTTGGACCAACACTTACCAGAGAATCATAGAATAGTTTGGGTTGAAGGGGCCTCTAAAGTTCACCTAGTCCAACTCCCCTGCAATGATCAGAGACATCTTCAGCTAGATCAGGTTGCTCAGAGACACATCCAACCTCACCTTGTATGTTTCCAGGGATGGGCCATTTACCATCTCTCTGGACAACCTGTGCCAGCATTTCATCACCTTCAGTGTAAAAAATTGCTTCTTTATATCTTCTTTAAATTGACCCTCTTATAATTTAAAGCCTTTACACCTTGTACTATTGCAACAGGCATTGCTACAAATTTTGTCCCTGCCATCTTTATAAGCTTCCTTTAGGTACTGAAAGGCCACAAAAATGTTTTCCCAGAGCCTTCTCTTCTCCAGGCAGAACAGCCTAAAATCTCTGAGCCTGTCTTCACAGCAGAGGTGCTCCATCCCTCTGATTGTTTTTGTGACCTTCCTCCAAACCCATTCCAGCAGGTCCATGTCTTTCCTATGCTGCATCCTAGAGCTGGATACAGCACTGGAGGTGGGATCTCACCAGAGCAGAGCAGAGGGACAGAATCCCCTCCCTCACCCTGCTGGCCACACTGCTTTTGAAGCAGCCCAGGACACAGTTGGCCTTCTGGGATGCAGGCACACCCAATTGATGGGTCATGTCCAGTTTTTCATCTCCAAGTCCTTCACAGAAAGGCTGCTCTCAACCCATTCATCCATCAGCCTATGCTCCTACTAGGGGTTACTGCAACCCAGGTGCAGGACTTTGCACATGATTTTGTTAAACTTCATGAGATTTCAATGGCCCCACTTCTCCAGCCTGTCCAGGTCTCTCTGGATGACATCCCATCCCTCAGGCATGTCAGCTGTATGACTGAGCTTGGTGTCATCTGCAAACTTGCTGAGGGTGCCATCAGTCCCACAGTTTATGCCATTGATAAAGATATTAAACAGTACTAGTCCCACTACGAACCTCTGAGAGACACCATTCGTCACCAATGTCCATCTGGACATCAAGCTGTTGATCTCTTTCCACTGGATGAGACCATCCAACTAACCCCTCATCCACTCAACAGTGCACCCAACATTTCGGAGAGAAGGATGTTGTCGGGGATCCTGTCAAGGATTTTACAGAAGTCCAGATAGAACATAAAATGAAGTACAGATACAGGTTTAAAATAGTCAGTTTTGGGAACATGAAAAGTAAGATGTTCCTCACTTACCTGAAAGTATTTTTTAAATAGAGTGCATAGTGTACAGTATAGAAGTATATTCCATTATAATAAATTTAAAAATAGGGGAAAAAATTAGGATTTATAACAAAACTCATATGTATCAAGGAAAACTTTTGCTGCTGCCCTGGCAGCACAAATTTAAATTCACTGCTGCAGTCCTCTCTGTCACATCAATTGACTGCCTTCTTGGGAAATATTTATGAGACTAAAAGTTTACAGAATCAGGCCCAATATAAATAATAATAGAATCACTTAGATGGAGCTTTACATCTGTGCAAACACTGTCTAATGAATTCCTGATGGAGTTCTGCTGTTGGCTAAGGAAATCATGTGAGAACCTCCACAATAAGTGAAGCAGCAACACATTTTTGATCAAAGAAAATCATACAGAAAAGCAAACTAATATACAAAGGGCTGCAGTCATTCCTGACATATGTCATTGCAAGTCATTTAGACCCTCTTTAGGCACTGCCACTATTTACTTTATGGAAAAATACCCTGGCCTTTGAATTATAAGACCTTCAGTCTTTGATATCAGAGCTCTCATGTTTAACAGGACAGTCTTCAGGAGGAAGAGGGTGATATGTGCAAACTTCAGTTCCATACAGTGTGAACTCTTTGCTGCAGAGGTGACATTTTCATTTTGCTATTGTGCACTGTGAGCACAGCAAGGTCCAGATCCGTGCCAAAGATTCCAAGGCACTCAGGAACACAAACAAATAGCAACAGTCCAAATTTAACCAGGGTATGACCACACTGAAAGTAACACCAAATGCTGTAGCTGGGTGCTCTTCTTGAATTGAATCTCTTTGGAAAGTGCCCGCTTTTTTACACGGCTTTTAGGAACTACAGCATTCCCTGTAATTGCAGAAGTTGTATGTGTTGATAACCTCCACCAGACCCTATTCTGGCTGTCTTCTCCCTCAAGTCACATACACAAGACCATATAAAGGCACAAATAGTATTTTCAGAGTCAGACCATAAGGGAGAAGTGTCCTGGTGATGTTCAATTTACCTGCTAGGTGTCACCACATACTTCTCCCAGCTCTTTTACAACCTCCCATGTTCTCTAATTTAGGTTGCAACAAGCTTATCATATTTTTAAAATCCTACTGAAAGATAATTTACTAAAATTACCCATACTGTCCACGTACTCTGGCTTTAGATTCACAACTGATGTTCAGACACCCAAAGACAGGGTGGTGTAAGCTGGAGTTCAGTCTATCTGAATTCCCTGAGACTGGATGTCAGCCTTCAACACTGAGCAGTTCTGGAGGCTCCAATGTACAAGGCTATTCCATCCCTAGCTCTGGCATGCAGAAGAAGCTCACCAGTTAGCGTGGGGACCTCTTGGCTGTTCTACTGGATGCTAAAAAGCAACATGCCCCCTAACACATAAACACACAAATCCTTCACTGGAACAGGCCCCTCATCAGGGATGAACCCTGAATATGCCACATTGTGAATGAGAGCAATCCAAAAGCAAAAAAAAAAAAATAGGCAAGAAGTTTTGACCCTGCAGAAGAGGACACTAGAAATGGCAAGAAGGAAGAGTGGAGATCCATAATGCTGGAGTCAGCCTGCACCAAAAAGGCAGGTGAGGGTAAACACATGGGTGAGTGCTGATGTAATCAAATTAAACCAGCACTTTCAGTGCAATCCTCATACTTCCAGTGCTGGTTGAGTGATGAGATCTAAACAGCAGAGACCATCAGATACAGATCACAGCCTGTAAGGATATAAATATATGGATGAACTGCTAGCCTTGGAACAAGTTAAAGGGAAGTAGATGCTGCAGTTACAGATCAAAGGAACAGAAAACTCCTAACATTTTTTTTTAAACAGAGAACTTCAACCACTGTCCAGTAAACCAGTCAAACTGCTGCAGGGAGAAAATTTAGAGAAATGATTTCTCACTACTTTAATGCTCTAAAATTACCATTTCCAGGAAATAAGCATGTCAAGAGGAGAGATTATTCTTGGCGTAAACTTAAAACACAGCAGATAATGTTACCTGAACCACTTTTACTGACTGCAAAATAACTAAAATATGTCCAAGGGGTTAGTTGGGTGCCAAAAAAGGGACCTGCTAACAGCATATTTGAAAACAAAAGACATGTCAGCAAACGAGCAGGAAAATATCCTGAAGGTTTAAAGGAAGGAAATTCAATCCTGGGAGGTAGCAAGAATAAATCTTTTCATGAGATTGATAAGAAAATCTCCAAGGCATGTATATTGCTGAACATAAAAATAAAATTATAAAAAAAAAAGGATGAAACACAAAAACAAGAAACTAATTAACACAGCTGCCTGGCTTGGCTCGAGGGCCTCTTTGAACCAGTTAGAAACCCTTCAGCATTTGGAAATCTGACCAAACTGATGCAGATAACGAGAAGGATAAAGTACAGCAAGAGGTAGGTAAGGAGCAAAAGAGAAGAGGCTAAAAAGGTTTTCCCAGAGAAGCAATACCTAAAAGTCACAGAAGCTGCTTATAAGCAAGAAGTCAATGGGGGAAAATGCAGTGTCTGTTGGATTGTCAGGGATTAAAAGAAGTGGTTGTTAGGCAGAGCCAGAGAAAGCAAGAGCCATACAAGGGGTCTCTAAGCTATAACATGACTTTTCTCCACAGATGGATATTTTTAGCATTTCAAGGAACAGTCTTTTATTGTCATGTTTTAAATGGCTTTACAGATTACATGCCCGTCTCCAAACACTTGGGCAAAGTTTACAGAAACCAGTTATTGCTTATTATTGTTATGATTGTTACATGCATGTATTTCCAAGCCACTAAATAATTACCATCATGTCTCAATGCAGAATTTTTTTTTCAATCTGAAAACATAATGGCACCAGACACACTGAATAGAGAAATGTATTTTTTATTATGTCTTGATAATAATTGCCTTCACTGCTTTATATGAATTGAATGTTTAAA
This sequence comes from Climacteris rufus, assembly GCA_013398175.1. NCBI lineage: Eukaryota > Metazoa > Chordata > Aves > Passeriformes > Climacteridae > Climacteris > Climacteris rufus. The sequence continues at coordinate 521,140 of VZRZ01002775.1, read as the reverse complement.
ATATCCTCATAAAAATAGCCATCCTTTAATAATCCTCTTCCATAATGGAAGTACGGGTCACAGAACACCTTCTTTCCTCATTATTGATGCTGCTAGAAACCAGGCTGATAACTTCATTGTCACTGCAACTTTTCTGAAAGATTTTAGAGGTGTCTAAAAATGCAGATATTAACCCCTGCCTGCTTTAAGCATTTGCTTGCCAGCATATGACTGAGAACATTCTCTCTAAGAACACCAGATAAGGTGTCTGGCCTGAAATAAAAGAGCTTTTCCAGTTTCTTAGTAAGAGAGAAAGAGAGTTCTTTACCGAAAGTATATTAGCATATTTTGCCTCATTAATAACTTCACTGCAGCATTAATTTGCTTAATTATTGCACTTAGAATTCAACATGGAAGCTAATTAATTCAAAGACTGGGGGAAAAAAATGGAATCATAACACATACACACATAGCACTCTTTTGGGAGCAGACTTTTTGGGAAACTTTTTTTGTTCTATTCCATGAAACACTAAGTCTATGAATACAGTAAGTTAAAAGTTGTCTTCTTAATTATTTATTTTAGTACATTTTCCCAGGTTTGCCCATTTAGTCTTCTCTCCTGATGAATCTTCCTGTAATAAATGGAGTTAATGCATCTCTACAGTCTGCTATTGGGACTATTCCAACTGCATTACCCACTACTGAGATCTTGTTCTCTTCCTCTTCTGCAAATCTTTCTTTCTATTTTACTGACAAAGGCCAAAAGGCACACTAAATCTCTAGCAGGTCATTTGAAAACAGGAGTTCACTTCCCTCCAAGCAGCCCCAAAATTACCTACTCATAGCCCAAAGGGACAAAAAAAAAAAAAAAAATCCAATCCCAAAACACCACTCTCCATTTCCTAAAGTCTTTCAATGTAGCTGAAAAATAAAATCTTGTGATATTTGGGTCACATGGAAAATTCTGACCATCAGAATCAAGAGTGATATTCCAGTATAGCATCTTCTTAGCTGCTTGCTTATCAGTTTTACATCTCCACGAGACAAAACCATCACAAGCCACTTAATGCTCCAGGGCTACTCTGAGCTGACTGTCTCTCACATGATGCTACAAAAGCTGGCCAGTAACTCAGGGGATTCTCACTGTGATGCTACAGTGATGGTCACAGAGGCATATGGTCAATAGCTCTGTTAACAGAAAACCTCAACTGAATACAGCTACATGAGAAAACAACTATTACCATCCCTGCTACTCCAGCTGAAAAAAAATAGTTCTATATTGAAAACAAGATGGTATAATTGGACTGATTGCCACGCTGCTGTTTTGTTGCTGGGGCAGCCCACCTCCCACTACAGGCACTTTTCAGGCACAGTCTCTTGCTGTCCCCATCCATTTATACTTTGTCATATACCAGCTTGGTGACACAACAGGCAACAAAGGACTTAGTTCAAGGTGCTGGCCTCACCTGTCCACACTTTCATTTTCTTGGGTTGTTTCCATTTATGTAACAAGCTTGCTTACCATCAGCTGTACTTAAAGAGAGAGAACGGGAATAGGGATTAGCAGAATCTGCTGTAGATAGCTCGAACCTTTGGAAGCCTGCTGTTGTAGCTCGTTGCATTGCAAAAGAATTGTGTTTAATGATTCTTCTGCTTGTACTGGCAATATTTACACAAGGATCAGAGCAGTTCATTGGTGTAGTGGTAATTTTATTAGGGGTTTTGGTGTCTAAAATGGTCTTCAGTTCTACTGAAGCCCGCTCCCATTCAAGAGCTATTTAGCTCTGGAAATGCCTAAACTCAGTAGTCATTCTCTTTCCAGTTGAAAACAATGGAAAACATTCTAAAAATTTAGCTTTCTGATTCCTGGCAAGCCTAGACCTGCTAGTGTAGGAAGGTCACCTGTATAGACTGACAAGATGCAGGCACAAAATACACAAAAATCTAGGTTCCCTGCACAGCCCTCTCCAAGATGTATTGTCAAAGCACACCCGACTGATGCAGTCCCAGTGCTCACAAAATGCACCCTGAGGCATCTGACTTTTTAAAAGCGTCTGGAAGAGGAGGTGCTGATGGTGGTGCCCTTCATCTATATAATAGCCTGAAGGGGCTTTTACAGAGGTTCACACAATAATCTTGTCCCTTACAATTCCTGTTCCCACTTCCATCCCTTCTCCCTGGAGTTTTTTTCCTGCAATGTTCCTCCCCACCTCATAAGCCCATCACCTGGTAGTTGTGTCTTTTGTGACCTACAGATTCCAATCCTCTCCAGCAGAGCAGAGGACAAACCTGGGTCTATAATTTGGGTAACTGCCATAACCAAGAGGCCCCCATGCAAGTCACAGACCCTTCATCATGTCCAGATGTGTCTTGCAGAAAAATAATGAGCCTTGTTCCATCCTTTAAGAAAAATGTAAATTGTTGTTTGAAGAGGTCCCATTATGAGGTGAGACCTGCTCCTTACTGCAGCCAGGAGGTGGGCACCTTAGGGCTGCAGCTTAGGTGGGTTTCAAACACTGCAGCCATCTAACACCCATTCCCAGCTCACAGGTCTGGTCAGCCCTCCAAGCCACAGAAATCCCTCTGAGAAGCCAGGCCATAGCCATGTTTGAGAGCTCCATCTTGGCAAGTGCAAGATGGGCATCAGACCATCCACGTGGGATTGGAGAACTTCTTTCAGATCTTGCCTCTGGTTTTTGGGTACTGCAGTGCCTGAGGCTGGAAATTCTGTAGCAGTGTCACATTCATTACAAAAATGAAAGATGTTCTTAAATTAAACATGAGGATGAATAATGAGAGCACACACTCTGTTATTTATCTGACTTTTTAAATCATTTTACATATTTTATATATCAAACCGTTTCAAGAACAGAATGAGACATAAATTTTTGTGCAGCTAACTCAGTGTCTGCATCACCATAATTTCCACCTTTTGTGGGATAACTTTGTATCCAGGAAAGAATGGGGTAAATTTGGTGCTACCTGGCTGTCTCTGCTAAGAAGTAAGCAGCAAAAAGAGACAGTTTTGCCATTGAAATGTTAACTTTTGTTTGCTGCACTGATCTAGTGTATGAATGAAGCCAGTCACATCCCTTTAGATGAAAACAATGGCTTGAGGCTATCTATGGTCACTTATGGATAGTCTACTTTTTGGGGCCCTTCCTTTTCTGCTGTTTCTGAGGGAAGCTAAAGTTCCTGGTCACAGTTCTGTGCCAAGCTACAGCATCCCCAGCAAGTTCTTTTCCAGGGGAATTACAGACTGGACACCCAGACCAAGCAGAGAGCCAATGCTGAGCTGAATTAGCAAAAGATCTATTTAAGGAAACATGTCTAGCATCTGTTTTATCGAGCATATGTACTCTGCTCATTGCTGTGCACCATTAAGACTTCATGCAGAGATCATAAGGCACACATGAGCACTGCAGAAGCACCGAGACTGCTATTTTTTTCCTTCTTTACTTTGCCTCATCAAGATTTCATTCAGGATCGCTCTAGCCTAAAATCACCCCAGTAGTAAAACTAAAATCCCCCTGCCAGTGATCTGAAGGACAGGGAGACATCAAATATAGAGGGAATTTTCAGAATCCTTAATACAGATCAGGGACATGACCTTATTTCAGCTACAGGAATCTGGATAACTGAGAACAGATGTACTATGTTATACATGAAAACACATTTAACCACTGTTAGTAATGACGGGATCTAACAAGACAGGATGCTATGTCCTCTGACTGTGTTGATCCCATCAGGAGAATGCCCCCAGTCAGCTTGCCTTCCCACAGGAGGACATCCAGTGGGAGAACAGTCACCCCTTCCACCATCCCATCTCCCTCAATATCCATACTCAGGAGCACCTTCACCAAACACAAAGCCTCCTCCCCACCCTTCCAGTCATAATGGATGGGACAGAGGAAAACCTCTGGAACAGTCCTCTGCCCCATGCTCCTGGTTCCTGACTCAACACACTGGGAGGACCTGGCAAGGAGCCTTTCTCCAGGCTTTTTCCTAAAGCATCCCAACTACAGTATATGGAGTCTGAAGAAGGGAAGAAACAATCCTACTCAAGCACTGCATTGTCTCACTGCCTCATTTCTGGTCTGGAGCCCTCAAAAGGCACACAGGCCAGGAGGTTAATCTAAAATAACGAGAATATTCAGAAGCTGGCAGCTGGATCTCCTCGGGGTTCACAAGGGGCAGATCAGCCACTCGTTGCTTTCATTATCTGGATTACAATGAAAAGAGGGAAAAGAGGGTAAGAGACAGTCACTTCCCTGCAGACTCCTTGCCCAGATGTTAAACCAGCTGGCTATGAAACCCACATTCAGGCTTTGCTGCCAAAGCCAGGGTTGACAACAGGAGATGGAAATATGGCCTCTACCTTTCCCCCTCCTGACAAAACAGATCAAATTATCTGTATCACAGCCTGAATTCACCACAGCAGACACCACCTGCAATACTGTTCTGCAAAGTCCCCCATCCCCATTGGTACCATGTCCCTCAGGGTTTGGAGAAGATCTTTACCATCTGCACCAACTCTTGCCAGTGGGCCTGGAGGGGCAGTCCCATGAGGATCACAAGCTGTGGGACCACGAGGCCCATACTTGGCATTGCCTTTGCCTTGAACCACTGCAGCTCCATGCCCATATGTACCTCACAATGTCTTACACTCCACACCACTGCTGCAAGCTGTCACAGTGACCCTCCTCCAAAGATTTTTCATCCTCCTTCTGTTAAATCTTCACCTTCCCATTTGTCCAGCACACATTTCAAGTTTGTTTTTAAAGTACACTTCTCATTAGAAATGCACTTAGTCCACCAGGCAAGGTGGGAGAGGTAGCTCAGACACCTACATTGGAGAAATAATAGTTCTGCTTTCTGGTAATCCATCATATTCTGGGCCACATACAGGGAATTCAGCAAATCCTCTTTAGGAAAAATCCCTTGGGTCTCTCTGAACTGGAGGGATGGCACTCTGCACCCTGTTCAGCCACACCATGCTGGCATTTGTAACAGGTAAACAAAATATTATTGTCAAATGCTTCTCCCTTCTTGTTTCCAAAAAAACCCAGTAGTCTGTTGATAAAAAATTTTGATTTACATAACCATCAACTATCAACCTGATAACATAGAGCAGTCAACACCGATAAGCAGAAATTGGGACATTTACCAGCTTCAGCATGCTTGAAATCCTGTGTTGTCTCTTTAAAAACAATGAAAACCATTCTGGATAAAATCTTTCAGAATGTTTTATTTCCTCAAGAGAACAGATCTCTGTTCTTGAAAAAAAAGACTCTCTAATATTAAAATATACTTAACCTGATAGAACAGAATGTCTCCTTTGAAGTTGCTTCAATCTTTTTAAATATCTAAAGGACCTAACCCACACAGGGCTTGCACGTTTTCAGCTTGGAAAAAAAAAATCAAAGCTTTCTCCCCTTTTTTCCCCCATGTACACCCGCTTGCCAATTATGGGAATTAGAAAAAAAAAAAACAGTGTATGAAAGAGGTAGAGATTTTTACACTTTTGTAATTATGCACAGGATTTAATCATTTGGGGAGAGGGACTGCTTGGGGGGAGAGGAGAGTTTTATTCCAAGAGCTATGTGTGCACTTTCATCCTGGACCAAGTGCCAGCCACCAGGTGATTTTTCACAGTGATCACCACGCTCCTCTGCTTAACAGCTCATCTCCGATTTGCTCGAACGATCAACAGCTCCTCATCTTCTTTATTAGTCTCTCTGTTTATCTGCCCAACAACGAGCTCCAGCTCCCGCAGCCAGAGAACAAGCCAAGAATAGCCAGATCCAGAGCTGTGAAAGATATTCTTCCAGCATCATCTGGCTGCTTGGCAGAGTCTGCGGGCAGCTGTACTCACAGCCCTGTGCCTGCCGCTGGGTATGTCATGTGGCCATGCCATAGTGGTACTGGCTGAGCATCTCTGTCCTCCTGGACACAATTTTCCTTTGATTCACCTTGAATTCGAGAAACCCGTTATATGACCCTTGTCTCAGATTTGATAAATAAGGGCTTTTTTTTTTTTTTAATGACTGCCCATAAAAAATAACCAACACCTCTTGTTTCTGCTGTCATACTTTATAAATCTACATGCTGCCTTTAAGGACCATTCCTTTTGCTGTATAGGGCGTACTTCAGTGGCACTTTTTCACAGCACATGAGCAGGATCATTTCCAGCTGATTTGTAGTGCAAGGGCTGGACTTCTTCACTGAGAGATAAACAAAAAGCCTGAAAAAAGAGGCATGGAGCAGAGGACAGGAGGGCTACCTCATTGCTCCTCTGGAGATTAGAGCTACATCAGTCAGTCTATCATTTCCAAAATATATTTGCCTTTGTTTTTTCCAGGAAAAATACACCAAAAAATTAAAATAAGCAAAATATTATCCTTGATATAAAGGATGCAATCCTACATGGCTATTGCCTTGTGCTTTTCACTTCCTTTTCACTTCCTTCTTTCCTTCTTCCTCCTTTTCTTCCTTTCACAAGAAAAGACCAGTAAAAGCTCTGTGTATATTAGCTACAAGCTTCATCTATAAAACTCCTGTCTTAAAATATTACTCATATCACACTGTTGCACAGTCAAATTTCATAGGAAACAAAGCACTAAATGCAACATAAATTACATCAGCATTACAACTTGGGCATAAATTATCTGAACTAAACAAAATCTGACCTTGCTTCTACTAGTTTGGTCAGTGTCTCCATTTTGCATGCTGCAGGTCATCCTTAAACATAAGTTTGTCCTTTCAGTTGATTTTTACATTTAGATTGGTTTAATAAATCATGACATAACAAGCATTAAAATATAAGCATTTTCTACCTAAGGAAGTAGCAGTCTGTCATCTTCAGCAGTAGATGTGACACAGCTGAACATTTGAATTAAAAAAAAGATAATATTTCCATGGACTGCAACTGATGCAATTGTATACAGGCATTTATTTGTCTGCCTAAAGTTTCAGCCCCGATGTTTTTTCCTTTCTGATTGTATTTGTCTAAATCCAATTGTGAGATCTTCAGGGCAGCAATCTGTCTCCTCATATGTTCGTAAAGCCCCATGTACACCTATGGCACTCTGTAACAAGTAATTTCTGATCTGTTTATGATTAAAGAGGGATTTCAGGTGAAATATTGTAAATTGAAATAGACAGGCTATGAAGACAGCTTACATTACCAACATCCTTAGGTTGGACATGGTGCTTCAACACAGGATGGCAGCCAATGTGCTATGCACAGTTTGAGCTTGATTATGTGCAGTTCTAAATGCTTCCTGAGAGCCACCCTACATCCATCCCGCATGCCCTGACACCATGCCCTTAAACAACACATTCTGCAGCATGGGAGTGCTCTCTGTGAAATGCTTTGTGCTGCGATACACATCTGTTTATAAGGATAACTACTGTTTTTCCCAGGGTTACTCTCTGAAAGCAAGCCAGACATGCTGCAGAGAGACTGGAGAGAGAGGAGTGCACTGTCTTGACAGGAAGTGGAAGAAAGTGGGACAAGCCACAGAAGGCGGAGCAGAGGGAGAAGGTGAAAATTTATTATATTAATAGGATCATCCGGTGACTTGCTCCAGGGATGAACACATCCAGACCAATCTGTTCCCCACTTAATGGCAATTGATTTGTGCAGGTGATATATCTAACTTGAGAGTCCAGCTGCATGATACATGCACGGATGAAGCTCCCGGCATGCTTAGGATTACCATATTTATGATAGCAAGAAGGCATGCGATAGCCTTCTGGGAGCAAACATCAGATCATTCCTTTACCTGCACGCCAGGACATGATGATGCCTATTGGTGGCCATCCTAAAATCCCCCATCTTCCAGAAACTCAGCCCTACACATGCACTTGCTGTCCCACAAAGACAAAGCCCCTTTCCCTCAGCCCTCCCTAGCCCAGACTCCTTAGCTTCCCACAAAGTGCCTACAGCCAACATTTGTAGCCCCAGATCTCTTAAACCATCTCAGAGCTCAAATTCCCCAGCTACTTCCAGACCACAGCTCCTAGCCTCCCCCCACCCAGCTGCTGTCTCCAAAGTCAGCTTTCTCACTTATCTCTCCCACCACTTTCCTCACCGAGACCTCAGCTCCCCAGGCTTCCTCAAACCCCGTAACACTCCTCAACTCCCTGCACCCCAGAATTGCTGACTTACAGCTCCCTTCCCCTTCCTCCCTCCTCTACCCATATTTTGCCCTTTTCAAATACTCCCACCAACTCCTTTTACCACCCATTCCCCCCACCTGGTCTTTCATCTCCCACCTGTGCTCAGACCCTGAATTTTCCCATCACTCCATCTCTCCTTTCTAGACATCTGTCCTTTCTATACAGAGAGTCCTACCTTCCTCCATCTCTGTCACTCATATCTGCTGCTGACAGGCCTGACATCCCAATGGGAGCAGACCTTCAGCTTCCCCCACCAGATGAAATCCCACAGCTCCTCTTCCCTGCCCGCTTCTTCTCCAAAAGAGTCAGTCTGGAGGAATTCCCATTCATAAGGACTTCCCTGAGATTTTAGGTGTCTAGAAGGGTTTTAGAAAAATAAAATAGATAGCTTACATTTGTTCCATTTCAGCATTTCAAAAGTACCTAGCCACAGGCTGATCCCACTGCCCTTTGTGGAGTGCTGTTTTAATGGTAACACAAGGAGATCTCTTTCCTGAGAACACACAGGGAACCCATGGCATAGCAGTACAACTGGAACTTCCAAACTCACAAGGCACACCTTACCCTAACTGTGCCCGTGCATCATTTTTGGCTGCCCAAAATGAGTTCTGCACAACTCTGCCTCACGGATCACCTGGGTCTTCAGCCTTTGACCACCTTAGAAGCTTCTTTTCCTCCTCAAAATACTGCTGCCTCTGTATAAAGCTTTGGTGCTATTTATTCTCTAACGCCACATTCCCAAGGCAGCAAAACAAGAAAGTCTCATGCAGAGGTTTATTCCTCATCAAAGGAAGACCAAAAAAGGTTTACAGCTTCAAGGAAAAGCAAACCAAAAAGGTCACTGTGTGGATAGCAAAAAAAGCCGTCACCACTGGGCAGCAAAAGTTTGTAGCTTAATGAGCAATCACTGATCTAAACCCCCACCATGCCAGCTTGTGTTATCGCAGGGCAAACAGGACAGGGTTTTCCCTCCACAGACCTATATACTTCCATGTCTATGACTCCCAAGAGAACTGTGCTGGAAGTACATGAGTAAGACTGCAAAGTCAGGCACTTAAACTAGGAAATATGGAGTCTAAGGTGGTCTTTGCAGCCCTAGTCACACGGTGATGTAATCCTTATTTGCACAGAGAAGTGTCACTTCTCCACAGTTCTCCTACTCTGCTCTGCAGACCCAAGAGCTTCACTGGCATATTCCAGGTCCTTGCTCCTTGGTCACAATTTCCTCACATCACTCAAGCCTTGTTCAGAATGGAAGCAATAATTTTCCCATAGACTTTTCTTTGGCCTTCCCTGCTCTTAAATTAGAGTGATTCACAGACGTTAATTATCTTATTTCCATAATGAACCTGTGGAAGGAAGGTGTATCATTAACTCCACATTACAGCTGGTGAGCTGAGACACAGAGCTTCAGGTTAGTAGATTAATATCCGCTAATTTTGCACACCTAAGCTGAAACACTCAGGGCTAGCTTTCCTTTCACTCTGTAGTGCCTGACTTTGCAAAATCCATGACACTCTCTTCACATATCCCCAGACTTTAAGGTACAGATTCTGCAAAAGTGTAACTTCACCCCCAGCTTCCTGGCAATTGTCCCCATGGTTGCAAACCTTAGGTCCATCGTACAGACCATGCCCTGTTTGAGGAAGCACAGAGCCAAGACCAGCATTGGGCTACCATGGCCAACAGTTCTGGAAATTAAGAGCATAAAGGATGTTTTGCTAGAGGGTTTTAATGGCTCTTTCCTGATACCTGACAAACAGTTGGCTCTGCCTCTCAAGCAGCCAGAATACCAATCCCTGTTGGTAACAGACTAGGGAAAAAAAGAGAGGTTACCTGATTAATCTCTACTCAATTCCTGCAGGCTGCACTGTTTCAAATGTACAGTCCAGTCTGCTTGAATGCTTACCAAAATGGCACCTGCCTGCATCTTGTTGCAAAATGTTAAGTCCTCAAATGAAACCATGAAAACTCCATGATTTAGGGAAAAATATATAAATCCACCAAAAAAAGCAAAAAAACCAAAACAAAACAAAACAAAAAAAAAAACCAAAAAACAAACAAACAAACAAAAAAAAAACCGGGAAGAAAGAGGAGAGCCTGGATATTTATCGCACAGACAAAACAACCATTAAAAAGCCTAAGATAAATTTACCCTAGCTTCCTTTCTTGAGATAGCTGACCTGCTTCATCTGAAACTTTCTCTTAGAAAGATCCAACAGCCTGAAGCTGACACCCAGGATGGAAAATTTCAGCTCAAACAGTTAATACTTGCTGAAGAATGAACTCCTGAAGTCAGACATCTATCCAATGTAAGTATTGTTATTACAAGGCATAGAGAGCCCCAAGTGCCTTTCTCCAGCATGCCTGCTGTCTCTGCCTCCACTACCTCTGCCTGGCTCTCTGCTGTCCCTTCCCAGCCCAGCTCTCCCAGGGCAAGACTTTGTATTGCCACCCATACAACCCAACCCAACACCAATTTCTCACCCTGGCTGTTTTATCTGGGGTAAAATAGCATGGCAAACCCAGTTCTGGGGAGTCACTAATCCAGATCCTCCAAGCTACAGCTCTCCTACACATACGTGCAGTTCTATATATTTTGTACTTTTTCCAGTCCTTATCTCCTGTGGGTCTGCCATAGGTTTTTTGACTGGTTAATGATTTTATGCCCAAGCTGAGTACACAGTCTCCAGTCATTAGTGAGCTGCATTTGGATGTGGTACACTGTCCTCTTTGCAATGCCAGGGGTGTCTTGCACAAGCCTCCCTTACTCTTTTGATGGACTGTAGACAGCTTGCTCATTAGTCTAGTATCTAATTGCATATCAGTCACACTCTCAAGCTCCTCATTACTTCACTTACACAGCTACAGTAATTAGATTTCACATTTCTTTACACTCTTATGGCATTGTTTTAGCCTACTGAGGAGGCACTCATATATAATACACATATATTATAAATTATCTCCTGTAATTATCATATTCATTATAATATATAACACATGGATACACATACATAGTATTGCTGAGGCAAACTCAAACCTCTTTAGTTCTAAATGTTCAGGATGCTCCAAGAGCATCTCCAACTGCTTGTTTGTTAGTTTTAACTTCTGCAAGGCTTCACCCATCTGTGACCCTTCGCTTGCAAACTGTGCTGGATGGCATCACTTTCTACTTCCCCCCCCCCACGTAACTCTCTGGAAAAACAAAGCCTTCAGATCTGTTCACTGCAGAGATGCAAATTCTCTTAGGCAGAAAAACAAATCTGATGTTTAGTAGCAGCAAACAGAAAAGTCGCTTGAGCCGTCAGCCCTTATCTTTTGGGATAACATAGATTTTATGCCTCTTTTTTGGTCTAATTTGATGCATTTCTTTAGCACCTACTCCCTAAGCCTCCAGCTTTTATGTGAGATCATTCCATACATTTATTATGGCACTTAAAAAGCGATAACAATTTATTTAACTTTTCAGAACAGAATTCAGCACTTTGGGGGCAGATGATTTTTTTCCCAGGGATCTTGTGTGAAATATATGATGGTGTCTGTATATCCACATGCAAAATCCACAGACACGGGGTAGCAATGTGTACCTCTTTCTAAAGTGAGTTAAATAAGTGAAGGCACCAGATGACTAAAGTTGAAAAGGCAAACAGGTAATTCCCCACCAACTGTAAAAGGTCTATATCTTCATAGGCTACATCTGCAGAAGTAAATTAAGCAGAGTCGGAGTATGGAGCATTTTATTCAGTGTTGTAGATGCAGCCATAGAGACTGCAGTGGTTTCCAAATCACCTCCTTGTCCTGCTGTGATGCACATTTACAGATGCAGTAGGGATGGGTGACATTTGGGGACTGACTGGCTAACTCCTAAAGATGGGCAAACATGCCCTTCAGGTCTGTGGTATATACGCATCCCTCAGTCACAGGAAACAGCTCTAATCCTCTCTACTGTCACCCACTCCAGTCCCAGGTCACATCACCCAGGCCAGCATTCCACCTCCTCAGCTCAAGACCCCTTCAGCAAAGCATATGTGGAGAATGAGCAAATGCCATGCATTAAAGACAAACAGTGAGTACAGGAATGTTTTGTAGGTCTGGAGGTTCTGCAGAGGTCAAAGAATGGCAGACATGAACAAAAAAACAAATGAAAGAAAAAGTCTACCCATGGTCTTGAAAAGCTGTCAGATCTAATCGTGAGCAACACCCCAAATTCATTAAATGCAGCACAATGCAGTAGCAGAAAACCTTAAAGCAAAAATCCTGGGTGAAACACTCAAGAACACCCAAATGATTTAGGAACCAGCTTTCCCAAGCTTCTGAAAAGTTTACTTCTCATCAACTCAGTATGAATATCTAAAGCCCTTCCAACTGTCTTGCAATGGGATGTGTTTGCTCTCCATCTTCCTCTGTACTGCTGCATGCTGTTTTCCTGCCCTGCTCTGCCTGGAGCTGGCTGCATGTCAGGCAGCAACACCCTGGCAGCCATCAAAGCTAAAATCTGTCACCCAGCACATTAAAGGTGGAGGCAGAGAGGGGGGTTTAGCTCTGAGCCCTCCTGCAGATAGGAAATGAGATGATCCCAAAACCAGAATGAAGGAGAGCAGCTTGATGGAACTCACCACTGCTCCCCCACATCCTTCAGTTGTGAGGTGCTGCTCACCATGCTGAAGCAAAACCTGGGGCTGGGCAGACTCCCAGCCCTAGAAGAGGCCAGCTGAGGGAGGATGCTCGCAGAGCGTGCTCCTGCCCTGGCAGGCGGCCAAGCACGGCAACCGCCTGTGTCTGAGCTCTTCCCCTGCTCTCGCAGCCTCTTCAACAGAACTGACACGAGGCACACTCTTGCTCACAGCCTGCTGCCGCTCAGGAGCTTGGGAGAAGAAGAGACTTAGTCCTTCACAGCTGGGGGCTCTGACTTTGCAAGCCGAGGAGCGATTAAGATGGAAGACAAGGGGGGGAGCGGGGGAGAGAGGGAGAGGCGAGATGGAGGACATGGCACATGTCTGAGTCCCTGACTCTCTCGCGCATTTTTTCCCCATGCTGCCCCTCACTGTAATCCTCCGGGAAACAACCAGGAGCAGATCAGGGCCAGAACCTGCAAGTCCCCTCAGCCTGGGAATCAGAAGCTGTGGCACTGTGCCCAAGCTCATTAACCCTGCTGCGACTCTGGGCTAATTAGCTCCAGCATAGCATCATGCTAATGCAACTTCTCGGTTTCCAGGACCTCAGCGAGGATTTCTTCCCAATGTTCCCCCCGTCCCGCAGATGTATCTGTGAAGGGGGCAAGAAATCCCGTGTGTGAGCTAATGCTGAAAATATATAGGCAGCAGAGAAATGGGAAGGATAATTCTACAGGGATAGTAAAAATATATCAGCATGCATGTAACTATCTTTGTGTTATAAGACAAGTCCTTATCTTTGTGCATAAGGATATGATCTTACTGGGAAGGACTTCTGAAACTATAGGAACGAAGCAGAGCCCAAGGACTGATCTGGCCATACTTGCTTAGTGTGGCACAGGGTGGGTGACACTGGCTGGCCAGGGGCAGCAGAAGGACATGCAGAAAGGACTCTGTGCACCAAATAGCCTGGGAGCTGTTTCTCAGAGTAATCAGTGGGGTCCATCACAACCACCACACATAAGTATTCACAGAGGACTGTACAGCTTTCTGGGAGCTAAGAGGTGTATTTCTTCCACCCATTCATCATTTGTAAGACTCTAAAATTCGAAACAGTCCTTCAAGGAGGAGAGTGTGAATGAGACCCAGGAGGAAACAGGGAGCTGCTGGAGGAAAGCCAAATATATCAGTCCGGACACCTTCAAAGTGCTATGAAAGACATCCCAGCCAGGCAGGTAGCTGCAGCCATGGAGCAGGAGCACCAATTCACAACAGCCAGGGAGAGAAGCTGTGCAACACCCCTCTTTAACATCCCAGTGATCTGACTAGACCTCAAGCTATGGAGAAGGTAAGCATTTCTCCTAAAGGTCCAGATTGAAGACTGACATGAAAAACTACTTTGTTACCTGCTCTCCCTAAAACCAAAGGCACCAAGGCAAAAATAGCCAGAAAGAACCTGCATAATAAAGGTAGTTACTTCCAAGGGCATCTCTGATTCCTAACAGTCCTCATAGTGGGCAAACAGCAGGAGTTGGGCTGTCATCTGTCCAATGCACCCACAGTCTGTTGACATGAGGAGTTGAGTCTGAGAGAGCCTCAAGCCCTCAGTCAGGCTAAAATATGTCCAACTTCCGTAGCATTCAATGACAATGGAATACCTAAATACTCCTGCCCTTGGTGGGGCTGAGCCTTGCTCTAGGTGAAAGAGTTGAGAACTGAACATGAGCACCTGCCTCCTGGTATAACAGCTGAAAAGCCTCACTTATCTCTTCCGGGGCAGTAAACATAGAGGGTAAAGAGAACTGGAAAAGCGAGGGGGGCGGGCAGAAAAGGAGAGGGACACCAAGGAGTAAATTGGTGGGTTAGGAGGGAAAACCAAGCTGGATTAGCAGGGAGAAACTCTCATTCAGATACCTTGCAGGCAAGAAAGAGCAGAAAACACCCCCAAAAAACCTGTAGTAGACCCTGGATAAGGACGACATGGGGAGAACCTTTAGGAATGCACTGCCCCAGGGATACCTCCGGGTAGCTCACACGAGGCCTACGCTGTGTGGGGAATGCAAAAAACTGGTCTTTTGTTTCATGCCCCTTTGTTTTAACCTCTTGAATCAAAGACCCCAGCTGCTACTCTGGGAGAGGCTAGAAATTAATCCAATTAAAAAATAAATTCCCTGTGGAATCAAAACTGCTTGCTGGGTAGGGGGTATGGGCACACAATTTCTTCTGCAAAACAAACTCTTTCTTCTAACCTACATTTCACAGAGGGGAGATGCAGGCAGGGAAGCATTTGAAGCAAATAAACAAATGATCAGAATGATTTATAACCCTGGTACCAACCCGCAGCTCATGGGAAGGTTTGCAGCCCTGCCTTCTCTAGCCTGCATGGCCAGAGACAGAAGCACAATGCCGAACGCAACCCTCCAACACAAACAGTCAGAGAGCAACAAAACCCTCTGCCGCTTCGTTCCACTCTTTTGTTTTCCAGGGGTTTTGGTCAGCCCGGGCTTGTGGAGCTTGACAGGTTAACCCACACTTCTTGGTTTCAGCAGAAATGATTAAACAGGGGAGATTGTTTAGGCCCTGAAGCAGAAGGAATTCCTTTGTTTTTGTAGATCACTCCAAGGCAGCCGAGCCCATGGGGATGCCCAAGAAGAAAGAGGCAGGGGCTGAGCATGGAGATGAGTTTCCAGGGAGCGAGGTCTATGCCACCACTCTGCAGGCTAAGAGACGAGGGGTGGGGCAGGCATGCTGCATCTATACTTCAGGTCTGGAGAGAGGTCAAACAGACCCTCTGGTTATGTCGGTGAGCAGGAGCAGTTGGCGACCATGCTCAGATAGCCTAGCTTCTCCTGAGAGGCACAGAGAAGTCATACCACCCTAGGGCTTGTGCTACAAAGAGATCCCACCCCACCACCCTAAGGGCATGCAGTCACCATGCAGCCAACGTTGAGAGGGCCAAAGAGAGAGGGGGACTTCCAGTAGCCAAGGCTTGATACCCTCAAGATCTCCTGCAAACAGGGAAGCACATAAAACACAGCCACCTCTCCTTAAAGCCTGGCTTGCTTCCACTACCTCATGCTTGCATGAAGCTGCACATTCTCCCTCAAGCTATATGAGGTCCTGAGATACTGTAATTCTGTGGGACCCCTACCTTCTCCCACATCACCAAAACCTTCTAGCTTATCTCCATGAACAGAGATCACTGAGCAGGATCCCAGGCACCTGTTGACAGGAGGAGTCTTTCCTTGTTGCACTGGGGACACTTGATACCTTGAGACATGCAAGCCTACTGTGCTGTAGGTGATGGGAAAAAGGGCCACAGCAGTTAAGTGTCAGTGCTCAGCTAGAGGAGTGAAGAACACAACGAGATCCCAGGGTTTTGTCATCCCATGTAAGGCAATAACTATCTGTGGAGAGGGAAAAGCAGCCACAAACTTTGTTCCTAAGGGCTGAATCNGGGGGGGAAGCAATTTTAACGCTGAAAAAGGAAACCTGGAGTTATTTGCTGACAATCACTTACCTGATTACTGTTGGCAACAGGCTGCTGGTCTAGGACTGCTCCCATTCCTTGGGAGCAACGCATTACCCAAAAACCCGGGTTCACAGAGATGAGTGGGGAAGCGGTGAGAGGGGAAGCCTTGCTTTTACCTTTGCGCAGCACCCACCTCTCTGAGCAGCTTTGATTTCTGTGTCTAAGAGGTACAGAAAAGAGGTTGGCAGCAAAGATCAGACCTCTGGACACCGCAAAACACCTCTTTCTTTGCACGCTCCAAGTCTCCGCAACAACACTAAGTGCAGGAGAGCTGGTAAATTATTAAAACAACCTTGCAAGAGCTCCAGAGAAACCACCAGTGCCTCAGATTCAAAGGAAAGGCTGTGGTGTGAGAATCCCCATTAGTAACAATACGCACAGTTTGCAAGAACATATGTCCCCGCATGGAGCAATCAACCAATCTGGGCTGTTTAACCACAATATTTCAAAGAAGTGCTTTTAATGCAGCTGATCCGTATGTTTATTTTGAGCTGTAAAGCAGGATTCTTCACTAGCCTTTCAGAATATTTCTGTGATGGACTCTATCCAAACTATTGGGGAGAAGGCTTTGCTCCAACAGAGAGCCTGATACATTTGGGTTTTTTTTTAAATCAAAGTCACGACAGTGGAAAAAGAATAACCCAAGCAGGCAGAAAGTGCATTTGGCCTCTAGACGGAACAACACACACACACACACACACACACAGAAAAGGAAAAAAAAGGCATGAGGATCAAGACCCCACCATGACCCTCTTTAAAATGGTTTTGGATCGAAAGCATGTGAGATGGGGACTGGGTGGATGGGAAAGGGTAAGGATTTCCAAGCCTCTTTCTGATTCAGATACTTGAGCACACATTGAGAATACAGCCCTTTGCACCCTTTTCTCCTGCAAAGTGCGTGGGAGGTGAACACAGGTCCTGGTTTATCGATTGATTGGCTTTTTTGTAAAGAATAAGAGCTCCTCGTGGAATAGCCATGCCTTTGCGGGGAGGGGGAGGTGGGGGGAAAGGTCTGGTCTCCTTCCCTGCTCGATCTAATCCTAATTAAAAATAAATTACATGCTGTATGGAACTTGAAATGGCAAAGATAATCCTGTTACACACGAGGGGCCGCCCCGCTGCCCACTGCCCGCTCCCGGCCGGCGGCCCCGTTCCCAGGCAGCCCGGTCCCAGCCTCTACACCTCGGACCCCGGCCCGGCTCAGGGCGGCTCGGCCCGAACGCTCCCCGCCCCGCCCGGCGGCCGCCTGCGGAGCTCCCGCGGGCAGGAGAAAAGCGCTCAGCGGAGGTTTGTTCGTATGGAAACCGGGAGTTCGGGGCGCTTTTGTTGGCGGCGGAGCGTGCCCCCTCCCCGCGCCCCCGCAGCCAGGGCCGAGGCGCGATTTAAATCCCATTTCCATAAGCCGGCGCTGCGGGCAGCCCGCCGCCCCCCGCTCGCGTGCCGCCCCGCGCACCCCGCGATGGAGCCCCCCGGGATGCGGCATCGCTCCGTGTGCCCAGCCCAGCGCTTTCATCCCAGGTTTTCAAAGGAAACCGGCGCGCGGTTGGACCGGACCGCATTCTGTTCGACACCCTCTTCCTTTAAAACGCATCTCTTGGGTTCCTTGAGACATGGGAAGAAGGAAAGGGAAGGAAGGAAAGGGAAAGGGAAAGGGAAAGGGAAAGGGAAAGGGAAAGGGAAAGGAAGGAAGGAAGGAAGGAAGGAAGGAAGGAAGGAAGGAAGGAAGGAAGGAAGGAAGGAAAAGAGGGAAGGAAAAGAGGGAAGGAAGGGCATGCCGTTCCCCAGAGAGGCAGTCGCCCCTCAGGACCCCCATCTTCCCGTCAGCTCTCCTCCCAGCGGGCCACGGCCGGCAGCCGCCCTCCCCATGGCTGCCGAGGCACTGCGGGGCTGGGAGCCTGCAGCGGGCTCCGAGCAGGGCCTCGGTGCCTTGCGGGGCAGATGGTTTCGTTCCCCCCGGTTCGTGCCAGGTTTCAGTCTCATGCTGTTATTTTGTTCTTCTGGAACGAGACTGGTGTTGCTTCCCAGAGAGGCCCTATTAGGACAAAAAGAAAATCCTGTGAATAGGCGTAACAGGGCACCAGGAGGGATAGGTCTTAAATGTATTTTAATATGAGCAGGGCATTGTGAGTAATTCAGCGCTCATCATCGTTTAGTCAAAGAGTTATGGCAGTGATTGGGAATGAATAGAGGGACATAATGGATACATGTGGCGTTTGCTCATTATATTCAACTTAGTCCAACTCCTCTGTGGAAACTGTTCAACTTTCTCTCCCTTTAGCCTGTCATAGTGAAATAATACAGACATTGGTTCCTCGAATGGGATAGCCTGCCATGCTATTATATTTCTACAGCTAACGAGGGCTTCATAAGCCTTTGATACAGCCTGATCTTTGAAACCTTTCCAAATCTCCTCAAGCTTATGCTAAATCCTATTTGGAACTTTTTTTTTTTTCTTTTTTTCCTCCTCGTCTGCTAGTGCCCCGGGCTTAAGAAACCCGGGCGGTGACATGCATACTAAAGCATGCGGGGACACCTCCTGAAAGGCGACTTACGGCGCTGATCACAGGCTCTCACGCGAGTGACACACCACTCCGGGCGCAGCTGAATGCCGCCACCGCCGCCCCCCCGCACCCCGCTAATGCGCGCCCGCCCCGCGCCCGCGGCACGCCGCGACACCGCGCGACATGCCACAGCACGGCGTGCCACGGCACGGCACCTGTCCCACCTGGGGCAGGATTAACAAACCCCACCGCGCACTGCACGCCCGTGTTCCCCGCGCCAGCTCCGCTGCCGCGCCTCCGAAGGGAGAGAAGAGATGGGAGCGGGAGGCAAGGAAGGGGGAGAAAAAAAATCAACGGAGAGGGGAAAAGAAATAGAAACGGTCCGGGGAGGGGAAAAAAAATAAAAAGGAAGAAATAAAAAGAAAACCCCCAGACCCCGCAGAGTTAAAGAAAACAAAGGCGAGGGCTCCCCGGCCCCGCTCCCGGTCCGGCCCGGGGAGCGCCGGGGGCCGCCCGCGCCGCCTCCCATTGGCTCCGCCGCCCGCTCATTTGCATAGCGCCGTCTATGAAAGGCGGCGCGGCGGCGCGGGGGCGCAGACGGCGGCAGAGTGAGGCCGGAGTCGTGCAGCGCCCGGGTACCGCGCTCCTCCCGCCTGCCCGCACCGCGCCGTCGGGCGAGCCCCGCAACGCTGCCATGAGCCCCCTGCGGCTGCTGGCCGCCGCCTGCCTGCTGGCCCTGTCCCGCTGCAAGACGGTGAGGTACCGCACTGACGAGGAGGGTGCGCCGGGCACGGTGATCGGTACGCTGGCCGACGAGATGCCGGTGAAGGCGCCGGGGGAGATGAGCTTTCGGCTGATGCGGCAGTTCAGCAACAGTTCGCTGGTGCGGGTGCGGGAGGAAGACGGGCAGCTGAGCATTGGTGAAGCGGGGCTGGACCGGGAGCGGCTGTGCGGCCAAGCCCCCCAGTGTGTCCTGGCCTTCGACGTCGTGAGCTGCTGGCGGGAGCGCTACCGCCTGGTGCACGTGGAGCTGGAGGTGCGTGACATCAATGACAACGCACCACACTTCCCCCATGCCCAGATGGCGCTGGAGGTGTCAGAGAGTGCTGCACCTGGTACTCGCCTCCCACTGGAGGTGGCTGTGGATGAGGATGTGGGCTCCAACTCCATCCAGAGCTTCCAGGTTTCCCTCAACAGCCACTTCGGTGTGGAGGCGCAGACGCGGGCAGATGGAGCACGCTGCGCCGACCTGGTGCTGCTCCAGGAGCTGGACCGCGAGCGCCAGCCCTCCTACACCCTGGAGCTTGTGGCCAAGGACGGTGGCAGTCCAGCGCGCTCGGGCACAGCCACCGTGCATGTCCGTGTCCTCGATGCCAATGACAACAGTCCAACCTTTGCCCAGAGCTCAGTCACGGTGGAGCTGCCTGAGGACGCACCGCCCGGCTCCCTGCTGCTTGATCTGGATGCTGCTGACCCTGATGAGGGCCCCAATGGTGAGGTAGTCTATGCCTTCAGCAGCCAGGTGCCCCCCGAGGCACGGCGGCTCTTCCGCCTCGACCCACGCTCGGGCCGCCTCACGCTGGAGGCCGCCGTGGACTATGAGCGCACCCGCACCTACGAGCTGGACGTGCGTGCCCAGGACCGCGGTGCGAGCCCCCGTGCCGCCACCTGCACCGTCGTCGTGCGCCTCACCGATGTCAATGACAATGCTCCGCGCATCAGCATCAGCGCCCTCCGTGGGGCTGCCAGCGCTGCCGGCGTGGCCTACGTCAGCGAGGCGGCCGCCAGTGAGAGCTTTGTGGCCCTCGTCAGCGCCACTGACCGCGACTCGGGCGCCAATGGGCAGGTGCGCTGCAGCCTCCGCGGCCACGACCACTTTGCCCTGCAGCGAGCCTACGAGGACAGCTACATGATTGTCACCACGGCGGCGCTGGACCGCGAGCGCATCCCTGAGTACAACCTCACCGTGGTGGCCGAGGACCTGGGCTCACCGCCCTTCAAGACCGTCCGCCAGTACACAGTGCGGGTGAGCGATGAGAACGACAACGCGCCGCTCTTCGCCAAGCCCCTCTACGAGGTGGCTGTACCAGAGAACAACCCCCCGGGCGCCTACATCACCACGGTGGTGGCTCGTGACCCTGATCTCGGCCACAATGGTAAAGTCACCTACCGGCTCCTGGAGACACAGGTCATGGGGGCTCCCATCTCCACCTATGTGTCGGTGGACCCTGCCACCGGGGCCATCTATGCTCTCAGGACTTTCAACTATGAGATCCTCAAGCAGCTGGACCTGAGAATCCAGGCCACTGATGGTGGCTCCCCGCAGCTCTCCAGCAGCACCCTTGTCAAAGTGAGGATGGTGGACCAGAACGACAACCCTCCCGTCATCATCCACCCGGTGCTCACCAATGGGACGGTGGAAATCGGTGTGTCCAGCAAGACCTCCCGTGACTCCCTGGTGGCTCAGATCAAAGCTCGAGATGCAGATGATGGGGCCAATGCTGAGCTCACTTTTGCCTTCCTGGAAGAGTCCCAGCAGGACCTTTTCTCCATCAACCCAAGTACTGGGGACATTGTGCTGAGGGGTGACCTCTCTGAAGAGCTGGGACAGCTATTCAAGGTCATCCTCACTGTGACAGACAATGGCAGACCCCCCCTGGCCACAACTGCCACAGTCAACTTCCTGGTGACTGCCACTGCTCCGTCCAGTATCCAGGACTTAGCCAAGCCCAGCTCCTGGGAAGGAAAGGCTTTACAGTGGGACATTCCTCTGATTGTGATCATTGTCCTGGCAGGCAGCTGCACCCTGCTCCTGGTGGCTATAATCACCATTGCCACCACCTGCAACAGGCGCAAGAAGGGGAATGACATCAAAAGCAATGCTGCCTTGAAGGACCAAATAGACATCTCCCACCTGGAGAAGGGCCGTCAGGAGGAGGGCAGCCAGAGGGGGAACATATTTGAGGTACGAACCTTTCCCAGCAAAACCTCTTTCACCAGCGCCGACCCCTCTCCAGCTGCTGAAGAGATCTCCACCACTGAGAGCGGCAGTGACAGCACTTGTCTCTATGAGGGTCAGAAGAGGCTGAGAGGACAGAGTGGGGAGGTAAGGTCACTCCACAGGGAAGTGGGGCAAAGGGTGGGGGGTGTCTTGGAGGACATGAATTGCAGAATTGCAGTTAATTTTGATTTACCCTTCTCTGCTTCCCCCTCTTATGTCTCCTTTGATTTCCCTCCCCACCAGCAGGGTTTTGCTGCCACTCCGAGCTATAACAAGGAGCCTGCTCCCCCCGTGGCCATTTGGAAGGGACACTCCTTCAACACCATCTCTGGCCGGGAGGCAGAGAAGTTCAGTGGCAAAGACAGTGGCAAAGGCGACAGTGATTTTAATGACAGCGACTCAGATATCAGCGCAGATGCCCTGAAGAAAGATCTCATCACACACATGCAGAACGGTACGGGCTCCGCCTCTGCTCCCCACTGGACCTCAGACAGACAGATGGGTGGACGGGGAGGGATGGAGGGTCCCATCCCTGGGGTACAGTGATCAGGCAGGGCAGCTGGAAGGGGGAGCCTGATGCTGCATGGCTCAAACTGCCCATCTCTTTGCAGCAGGCTGTTAGATGTTGGTTCCTCTCTGCAGTGAGAGACCAGCACAAATTAGCAGATGCTGGAAGTGCTGTAGGATTGGGTTTTCTTCCCCGAAAAGCTTCCCTTAAAGTTAGAATTGTGAGGAGTATCCCTAACGAAACAACATAACCTAACCATGCACGGTATTTTGTTGTGCTGTAGAGCATTGCCTGCCCACTCCTACTGTCAGTGCATCCTGTGACTGATAACTCTGAGCTTTTTGAATGGTGTGGATTGATTCCTGCAGTAACCCCAGGTTTCTCCTCCCCTATCTCTCTTTAGGTCTTTGGGCATGTACAGCTGAGTGCAAGATCTTGGGCCACTCAGACCGCTGCTGGAGCCCCTCCTGTGGCCGAGCCAACCCTCACCCCTCTCCACATCCTTCAGCACCCCTCTCCACCTTCTGCAAGAGCACATCCTTGCCAAGGGATCCCCTTCGCAGGGACAACTTTTATCAAGCCCAGCTGCCCAAAACAGTCGGGCTTCAGAGCGTCTATGAGAAGGTGCTGCACAGGGACTTTGACCGGACGATCACGCTCCTCTCCCCACCACGCCCTGCACGGCTCCCTGACCTTCAAGAGATTGGGGTGCCCCTCTTCCCAGCCCCCTCAACTAGATACCTGGGCCCCCAGACTGAGACAACTGAGAAACCGTAGCCCAATGTGCTCCCCCTCAAGTGCACCCATCCCTGCGCACACAACTAGGTCACTCCCGAGAGCCTTTAAGTTATTGACCAGATCCGGTGTCGTATGTGTAAATATGCAAGATGTGCCTTAAAAATGAAGTTGTTTGGAAAGATTTCCAATCAGATCAGTACTGTTTGATATTTGCAAACAAAAAAACTTGTTTGTAGTTAATGTAATTTTTATGAAATGTGCAGTATTTAAATTTCATGTTTTCTACATTGGGGTGTTTTTTTTTTTTTGCTTTTCATTTACCCATGGCCTGCCATTTTTTTGTAGTGTTTTTAACCTGTACATTGTGTAATGTAATGTTTGTACATAATGAAAATTTGTTATATTTTTATATAATAAATACTTAAAAATGGGAATTCTTGCCAAAGGAACTATCTGAAAGACACAATAATAACAATTAATAATATCTTGGATATGTAGAACCTTGTAAGGGAAATTCCTCTCTCATGGTGTAATAATAACCTAAGCAACCCAGTGTACTGAGAAGTTTGCCTTGCCAAATGTGACTTGTATTTCTTGAGTCTGTGGTCAACTTAAGTGTTATTTAATTGCCTTTGGTTCCTGTAATCTGTATCACTGATGAACACTAATAAAGGTTTTGTGATGTGTCAGAGGGATCTGTTCCTGGATTTCATGCTTCAGAGCATAGAGGTCTTCACAGGTCAAGAAAAGTATTTTGTGCAGGGAAATGCCGTGGGAAGGAGCATGAACGATGCTACTTCTAGTCTTGCCCAGCCTCAGTCTCTGGCAATACCTCACTGAAGGTTTAGCCCTAGAGATTGTAATGCCAGGTGGGAGGGAGGGCTGTGTGACAGAGCTGGCCTTTGCTTGTCACTGCCTGGTCTGAGCTCTTGCAGCTTGATCCTTCACGGGCGGGGAGTGGTGTCATTTCAGTGAAGCAAATGAAGCTCCGTTCATCAGTGGAATTGTTTGTGCTGTGCCAATATCTTTGCATCAGCAGCTGCCCAAACCTCGCTTTCTGTTCTGGCTGAGTCAGGCTCCATAGGTATGTGCTTGAATGTGTAGCCCTTGTTAAAGCAGCCTTAGTAAAGGACAGTAGCTTGTCTTTGTGTCCGTGTATTTATCCATCAAAGGAAAAATGCATAAAACAGGAATGATAAATGTTGATTATGCTGAGATTTTCTATGATACGTATTTTGCTCCTCCCTGAAATGACAGTCCTGAAAAAAAATCATACAGAGCTTTGCAATTCCTTCCTATTGGGGTTTCAAGCTAAAAGCAGATCTCATATCCTTCTGCTGAAATCAGGTGTAGAATAGCATTTAATGAAGCAAACTGAAGTATGAATGTTTCCTCCTGTGTTCAAAAAAAATTCTTATACTGGAATTAACACTTCTATTGGAGTTTTAATATTTGATTGAACTTCTCCAAAAACGGATAACTGCTCCTTACATGTAGTATAAAATTTGACATTTTGTCCAAATCAATAATCAAAAAATCTGTACATGGCAAAGCTTTTGGGTTTTATCATTAATTCTTTTAACTATATATCTAGTTAGTATGGTACATATATACGGAATATGATTCACCAAGAAAATAGAAAGCCTTCTTAGACATAAATAAGGCCCTATTTGGCTTTGTGTCTCAAAATGTAAGTAGAAAACATTATCCCACCTGCATGTCTCTTAACCAACAGAAATTCCCTTTCTCCCCCAGCTTACATCTTTCTCAAGCCAACGTAGCAAGAGTGGCAGAACCTGACTGAGTTTTTATTCACACAGGGTCTGAATTTTAACTGGGGCTTCATAAAAGCCACGGTGTGAAGATTTGTGGTGGGCAGAGGTTGTACTTGAAGGGAACTGAAATCAGGCTGATGCAATACTCAACTGGGAAGCAACGTCTGTGATACAACCCTTATGGTCAGGAAAACAGGTGAGCATTTCTGGCAACTCATCTAAAATATGGTAGTAAAAATCACGATGCATCTAATGAACTTAGGGGGTCATCTTGGTTAAATTTAGAGCTGAAGTTGGAGCTGAAGAGTGGGTGCTGAGAAGGAAAGCTGGTAGCCTCCCTTCTGGCTAATCATCAGTGATGCAGAGCAGCATGCCTGCATGGAAAGTAATTAGTCATAACTCTGAACTCAGGGAGGGAAAGGCTCTCTGTCAAAACAAAGCAGGGCAGTCTGATAAGCTGGTGCTTCCTCATCTAGCTCAAAAGCCTGGGTTACATACCCCAACACCTTCACAGCAGGTCCCTAGGCTCCCCTGGGGGGCTGACAGAATTCAGTCACAGCCGAAGGATGCTGTATCGCGCTCACTTGAGATGCCAAATTCACACTGTTTCCTGCAGCAGAGCTTGAGCCCTTCTGTGAGTGAATTGATGCTCCTCAATGCCTGACTAGGAGTTTGAGCCACCCCAATGAGAGACAGCCTTGAAATGGTAGGAAAATAAAGTCACCTACCTGTTCCTGTTGCCAAATCAGCTTTCAGCAACAAGCAGCTACAGTCTCATTGGGGTTTGGGATCTGTCTGTTGTGGGGTCCCACATGCTGTAAAATGTGAGATTCAGCCATGCAGTATTTAAATCTGAGACCATTGTTTCGCAAGGACTCTCTGGTCAATGGGAAGATACAGACGACTTCTGAGAGCTTCTCATCTTGGCTTGGCCAGGCAATGGGAACAGTTCAGGGGCATCACTGAAGCTCCTGATCTCCCCTTTTGTTGTAAGGGCAAGGGGCAGAAGCCCAGACTCCTTTGACTTTTAGATGCCTAAAATTAGATGAGGGAAATCTCCAATCTCTATCAGATAAGAGCACACATTCTCCCAGGTGCAGCTTAGTGCAGAGGGAAGCCCAAGGCTTAGCTCCTGGGCTAAATCCCTTGGATCAAACATTTGCTCCATTGGTGTTATTTCACTGTGTACGTCCTAGTTATTTTTGCTTTTGATTAAAATAACTGAGATTTTTGCTAACATATTTCAGAAATTAACGCAGCAGGCCTATAAATTAAATGCCATTTATTTGCCAAGCATGGTGTGCATCAGCCCTATGTCACAGGATGAGACTGTATGACCACAGAACCTCTTTCTCAAAAAGAGCTACCTTCTCTTGCCTTTCCCTGGCTCAGAGGCAGAGGTGAGGGGGGTAGGGGGGTGCAGGGACACAGGACTGGAGACAGCACTACTTCACTGAGCCAGCATTAATTCCATGGCCCAAACTGGCTGCAGGAGGGGCACACCACAAAAGCACTAGCACTGAGCTTGAGCCTGCTCCTGCAGAAATCTCTGGTAGTCACCTACAGTGGAACCAATAACCCATTACTCCCTCCACAGTCAGTGGGGAGAAATGGGCACTTTGAGGACGCGAAACATAGAAGGTAATTCCCACAGACTCTTTTTCAGGTGTACCTTCACAGCCATTAAGACATAGCTGCACTATATCTCCTGAGTGCCCCAGAGATATTCTGAGACTGTGGGGTTGCATCTGACACCCTGGAGGCCTTGGACAAGCCTCCAAATCTGTTTTAAGTCTCAATAAAGTAAATTAATTTTCCCAGAGTCAAGTCTGTTTCACCTAGAACAATAACTGGTAAGTGATCTCTCTGTATCTATCTCGACCCATGAGTTTCCTTCATCTGATTTTCCAGCTCGGTTCTGTTGAGGATAAGGAGTGAGTGGGAAGCTGGAAGGGGGCCTGGCTGCTGACCAAGGTCAACCCACCACACGCACCAAGGAGACAAGATCCCAGAGATGCCTTCTGTGGTGCTTCAGCCAAAAAATTAGTCAAATTCCCACTGACCTGCTCTTCTGCCCTGTTCCTCTTTAATGTTTTCAAGGATGCTTTATGTCTAAGGTTCTATGATTAAGTCAAACACCACTGAGGTGCCTGATTTTGGCTCCTGCATGCTCTAGGTGCAGGAGTCCTCCTAAAACAGGGTGGCAGCACTCATACTTGGAAGTGGCTATGGCTGTGACCTCTGGGGTGGGGCTTAATTCTGTGACCTCAACACATGCAAGAGATGCTCAGAAAATGCTGCCTGGACCAGACCCTAAGACACCAGGGTGGGGTTTAGCTGAAGATTCAGACAGATATGACTTTTGTGACCAATGTGTAGGCATGTGACCATGTGACCATTTTGTGACCATGAATGATAGGCATCTGTGCTCCCGTGGCAGACAAGGAGGGCTGGTCAGGGGGGTCTAGAGGGACTGTCTGACTTATCTCACAGTAAGCACCTGCATTCCCTTAGCAAAATCGCTCTCTAGTATCCCCTAACTGCACTGACTACCTCACCATTGTATATGACAGCAGACTAAGCACATACCTTACACACAGGCACACACATTGTGGACATAGAAATTCACATGGGTGCACTGTCACTGAAGGGGATGGTCCATCCTTCTCTCCAGCACCAGTTTCATTTTCCCTCGACTCCTTTGACACCAGGACCCAGGAAAGTCATCTGTCCATGGACAGATGTACAAAAGTACCAAGATCAGGTAGATCGCTGGACGTTTAGTTCATTCAGATGTCAAGAAAATGTTAGACACTGTCAGGGAGGGGGCAGAGAGGGAAGAGTCCCAGGGCCTGAAAAGAAGGCAGGACTGTGTTTTTGAGCAGAAGCCAACAAGTAGGTCAGCCTATATGTAATATAAAATTTCTGGAGGTTTCTAACTGATTTCAGGGTTGGTCCACGAGCAACATATTTCCGTTTGGGTAATTTGAAGGCTTGGCATCACTAGTGGTAATGCCCACTGGCTCTTCAACTGTCACCTAAGCCCAAATTTAGCCTGAAGAATGCAGACTAGTAACTGAAGAGAAGTTAATGTTACTTCCCATATATACAGCAAGGTCTTCAAGTATTCCTTATTAAAGCAGATGCTTTGGAAAAGCTCCTTGGAGTTGGGTTTCCCTCTCAGCAATGATACAGATCCCTCCTGCTGGACACACAAAGCTGATTTCACACTCATGCCCATGATGCCTATGGAAACGAAGCAGATGGCCACTAACTTGAGAAAAGCAGTGACTTAGCCTGAATGTGAGAAGTCAGTGGGTTCATTCAGTTGATAATCATTAATTATTTTTGAGTGTGCATTAGAATCCTTGGGATTTTAACCAACCATTGCATTAACCAATGCAGGATTAATGTGCTGGAGGCCAGAGGTGGAGGCTGCCTCCTACCCATTATCCCAAGCAGATAGCCCAGTGCCGGGTGCAAGGAATTACATTTGTCCCTGCTGATGCCTGCCAGGCAGCCCCTGTCCATCTTTGCAGCCCAGCTCCAGAACCCTTCACCCACCTGACTGCTGGCTGCAGCCTTCTGCCAGGGTTATGAGTCCTGGCCCTGTCTGTGTTGGCTTCACTGTAACCCCACCATATGCTCCATCCCCTCAGGATGAGGCAACTCACTGAAGAACAACCAGCCCAAAGGGCCCTGCAGACAAGATCCACCTCTTTCCCAGAGGTTCATGCTCTGTATGGAAATGTGCCTTATGGTTAAAGCAAAATGGCTTAGGGATAACTTGAATTTGCTCCTGCAAGGGAGCTCCTGAAGAGGAGAGTTGTGCAGGAGGTCAGCAGAGGTCATGATGTTAGAGAGCTCTGTAAAACTCCATCAGAGGGACAGAGAGACACAAAGAGAAGAAGAAAGGGCAACAACTTCCTCCCTTCATCTGGAAAACTCTTGTCCTGCCACGCACAGTGAGAAGCCAAAAAGAGCAGAGAGTTTGGGAAGACAGGAGACAGGGACACATATGATGTGGGACTAAGCCATCTAAAGACTGCAAACACACAAAGGTTTGAGGATAATCCCCACTTAAATAAGCGATTTCATTATGTACAGAGAATCCTTAGCTTAATTCATCCTCTTTTTCCATGCAAAACATGTCCACTGGATTTGGAAGAAATTCAAGAACCTTGACCTTCCAGAAGTCCTACAGCAGACACTAAGAGCAGGTTCAGTGGACAACTAGCTACAGAGTAGGATGAAGAGGCACCTCTGTAAGTAAAGATCTTAAAATTGGTTTAGTCTACAAATTTGCTACCACCTGAATCTCTGCACGTGGGACAAGAGTACAGAGTGCATTTGGCATGTGACCCCTAAGTGGGAACATCCTATCCCCAGCTCTTTGCTGGGGCTCATAGAAAATAAATTCACCAAGGTATCCTCCCTCCCCAGAGTTTAATTTCAGCTCTGTGCCAAAGACTTTACTCCTCCCTAGGCTGGGGGCTAGATCACTTCAGAAACAGGATTCAGCCAGGGCTGGCAGCCTGCTGTGACCCTTGCCTGTTGGAGTAACGGCCAATAAAAAGAGATCCGAGATACTTCTGAACATGCAGCTTGGCAGGATGTTAATTAAAACAGAGTAACACTACCTCCAGCCTTTGCAGGGCCGTAGCTGAGAACATTTTAAGAACCTCTAGGAGGCAAAGGAACATGTTCCAGGCTATGCAGCGTATCTGTGAGAGAGCTGGGATTAAATCCAAGTGCTTTTTGTTTACATATCAGCATACAACCCGACACATGAAATGAATACAGGACAAGACCAGATGGATGCACCAGAGACCAGTGGCATGAGAAGGTAGAAAAAATTTCTTCCAGTTACTTCACTTGAAAGGGAAAGAGAGTCTTGCCTCCATCCTCTCTCACCCACACCAGCAGCAAGCCATCACTGTCCAAGTCGCCTTTGTAAAAGTCCCCACGATCCCTCGGTCCCCTGTCAGATGAACAACAAAGAGGTTCAGTCTGTCGCTTCCAAATTCATGGCTCCTTTGGGCCCCAGGATGGCCGGGGTACTGCTTTGTTTTACCACCCTGGCATGACCTGGGTTTTCTTAGCAGTTATTTATTTTTATTTATTTAACTGAGTAAATTGATTATCCATGTAACAACTTCAATCAATTATCTGTGGCAAGGAACTTCTCTGCAACTTAATTAGCAAAGTTCTTCCCTGACCTAGCAATATCTGATTGCATCATAGAAGAGCTTAACTTTGAAATGGCAACACATTTCATTAAAAATAACTAATAGCTGCAGGGTTTAAAGAT
This sequence comes from Climacteris rufus, assembly GCA_013398175.1. Classification (NCBI taxonomy): domain Eukaryota; kingdom Metazoa; phylum Chordata; class Aves; order Passeriformes; family Climacteridae; genus Climacteris; species Climacteris rufus. The sequence goes on along the minus strand of VZRZ01002775.1, from coordinate 490,998 downwards.
GTAAATGTTAATTTTCTTAATGAGAAAAAAAAGGGTATGCAGACTCTACCTGTCTATATTCATTATACTGTGTCCACATGGGATGACTCACATTTGCAAAACTCAGGTTTAATTAACATGCTTATTTTTACAATGATATTTCTCATTATAATAAATTAAATGTTTAAACAGCCAGTGCAAACATTTTGATCCAAGACAAAAATGCTTGCACAGTGCTAGTTTAAGCATTTAATTTATTATAATCCTTTCCATAACAAATGCCTTAGAAGTTGATTTCTTCGCTGTGAAAGGCTATTAGTATTATTTCCTGTGGTAATGTTTAATCCAAGACAACCAGAAGTGTAAGGCGTGAACAGAACGGGGCTGGAAGCGGTGATGCTGGATGCGATAGCGCAGGAACCTGCCCCGGCCGCGGCAGCACCGGAGCCCGCAGCGGGTGCCAGCCCCGCGCGGAGCTGCCCCCGCGCCCACACAGGAACCCGGCCAAGCGCAGCCGTGATCCAGGCCCACCCCGGCCCGGTTACCCCACCCACCCCATCCACCCGCTCTGAAGAGAACCTTCCAGTCAGGGTTTGCCCTCTGCCCAAGCCCGCTCCCGTCCCGCCGGGGCAGGGGTGGGTGCGCTGCCTAAGGGCGGGACGAGGCCCCGGAGCCGGCGGCTCCCGCCAGGGGGCGGTGCGGGCCCGGGCCTGCCTCCGGGCCGCAGCGGCGTGTGGGGAACGGCGGGGCCGGGGGACTGCGGCGTCCTCCGCTGCAGAGCCGAGAGCGAGCGGGCTGTGCTAAAGTCATGGTGGCTGATAAGGCTGAGGAGCTCTCTGGGTGACAGGGCTCCTTATTTCCTCGGGGTTTCCAGATTGGTGAGAGGTGGGAGGCTGAGCCGTGAAATCGGCAGCTGCATTATACGCGCTGCAACAGGGTTCAACTGCGGAGGGAGGGCTGGAGCTCTTTCGCTTTGAGGGCAGGCTGAGAGAGATGGGCTGCTTCAGCCTGGAGAAGAGAAGGCCCCGGGGTGACCTTATAGCACCTTCCTATAGCACCTTCTTATAGCACCTTATAGCCCTTCTATAGGGGCTACAAGAGAGCTGGGGAGGGACTTCTGACACAGACAGAAGTGTCAGGACAAGGGGAAATGGCTTTAAGCTGAAAGGGGATAGGTACGGATTATATATTAGAAAGAAATGAGGGTGGTGAGACACTGGAACAGGTGGCCCAGAGAAGTTCTGGATGCCTCATCTCTTGATGTATTTAAGGCCAGGTTGAATGGAGCTCTGAGCAACCTGGTCTAGAGGAAGACGTCCCTTACGATGACAGGGGATTGGAACTGGATGATCTTTAAAGTCCAACTCCAACCATTCTGTGATTCTATGATTTCTAAAAAGCTTCTGGCCCAGATCCTGTATGGCCGGGATACTGTCAGCAAGCTGGGGGAGGGAATGTGTCCTTCTCCCCTTGGTGTAAATTCACCAAAGGCAGTATCATTCCCCAAAGAGATGCCAGCTGAGTGAGCTCCATCAACTCCCACCCAGGACTGGGGCTGGGAGGTGAGGCCCTGTGAGAAGCAGGGAAAGCAGACCATGGCAAGGTTGAACAGGGGCTCTCCAAGGGCACAGGAGGGAGCAGGGAGGGGTTACTTAGCCTGGCTGGGAGCAGAGAGCCAGACTCCATCTGACTTTCCTAGGTTTGCGCTCCCAGGAGACCTATCCTTCACCTCCTCAGGGGAAATTTTCACCTCTGAGCTGGAGCAGTGTCTGCAGAAAGAAATGGGCCTGGAGGCAAATTCCTCTTGAAGTAAACCGAGAAGAAAAGTCTTGCAAGAGGTAAAAGCAAGGCAGGGTGGTGCAATCAGGTGAGAAAAGCCCATGTGTTCAAACCCCTCGAGCAGCCTGAGAGACACAAGGCAATGATGTGCCTGGGCTGGCGACAGGCACGCAAGGACCCACCGTGGGTCCCCAGTGTAAAGCCACCGGCATCCCCTGTCACCATCCCACCCTTTCACCCAGGAAAACTCCCACCCCAGCTCCAAGGCCTGGGACCAATGTCAAATAACCATAGCTGTTCAGGGTATTTCGGTGATGATAAAAAGTTAGGCTGCAACTCGCTTCAATTTACTTTGGAATTCAGAAGTATATAATTTGAATTCATAAATAAAGCCCTTTAGGGGATCTCATTACTCTGTGAAGAGCATTAGCAAAACACAAGTTGTCAATCACTTTAGCCAGCTGACAAGCTGGAAACCAGATGATGATCCAGGCTGAGTCAAACCAGCAAAGGGGAAGAAAAATCACTCCTGGATTTACCTCTGGTGAATGACCAATGATGAACGACCAGTGATTTTTTTAAAGAAATGGGCATTAAAACATTCATGGACAAATCACCAAATCTCCCCAGACCACTGAATTAAATTTAGGGGTTGCTCATGGTCCGAAAAATGTCCGGCCAGAAGGCGCCCATTTATTTTTCATTGCTTGCTGCCTGACAAATCGCTGTGCTCACAAAAATTCAGCAGATTAATAAACTGATCCCACTGCTTAACTAATTGCAAAAGCAGATAAGTGATTTGAGTAGCAGTGCAATGGTCATTACAAAAATATCCACTGACTTTGGAAAATTGAGGGCACAATATTTTTACCTCAGAGGGCAGATTTATGTAGGCCACAAAGTGCCTTGGGTATTTCTTAGAGTCCTCGAGTTTATTCATGTATTATTTCCTCGGAAATTCAGTATATTTTTCCAGCAGGCAAGAAACTGGGGCTTCTGTGTACAAGTTTCATCTGCTCAAAATGTGAAAAAATACAGATCCCCTTAGCACATTCTGCTACAGTAGAAGCAAAGTGTAAAAGAAAAATTCCAAATATGTAGATTTAAAAATAAAAACACAGAACTCTCTCCTCTCTAAAAGGGATTTGAAGGGAAAAAAAAAATCCCTCGGCTGCAGATAGGTCTAGACTTTAATTGTCAAGCTGCCTAAGAAGAATTGTTGGCCTGAGGTCATTTTAATCAGGTTGCATGTCAGCTTGCAAAATCTCCAAATTAGCTTACAGCTTGGGGAGAGAAAGATGTTTTTCTTTCCTGAAGAACGCAAACAGATTGTTGTGACATGTTCTCAGTCATCATGACAGATCAGATCCCTGCTTTGCGCTCTGAGCTGGGAAAGAAGGCAGCCGCTTCTCTGGCTCCTTCAGAGATTTGGGCATCTCCCAGTTTGTCAGAGCTGGGGATGGAGTTTATAGAAATCCTTATGAAAGTGAGGTTTATATGCAAAGACTCTGATAAAAGAGATTGACCTTAATTGGGAAGCAAGTTTCTTTCACATTTTTTAACAACCTCCAGGCCTTCCTTAGCAGTCTGATGAAAGGGAAGTTGTGAAAAGAAACAATCTGTATTTATGCAGCAGAAACTATCATATCCTGAGCCACGCAGAGAATGACAAGGAACCGACTCATCCTTTTAAAAAAGGGATTAATTTGCCATTTTATTCCTGAGGTTGTAAAAAGCAAGGATGTGGGTGGATTTCAAAACAGGCCGAGTACTTTAGTTGGATTTATGGTGAGCTCTGAGCCTGTGTGAGACTCTGTGTGTTGCTGTGGAGTAGCTGACCTGAGGTGATGGCCCTCCCGAGGTGTCCATAGCTTATGTGTACAATTCAGTCCCTCAGCTGTAGCACATTTGGATGCTTTTTAAAATTCTTCTATTTCGCCATGTTCTGTTTTTCATCAGCAACAGTAAATGGTTCCAATGGGATCATAGAAGAAAGAGAAGCAGGAGGACAGGAGCTGGGATAGTGAGTTGGTTTCATCTGAAAAGACTACCAGAGTGGGACACATCTCACCTATCTGTGGCCCCCAGAGGTCTTCATCTGAACTAGTAACCAGCAGTGTCTCGTTCACAGGAGGAGTGGAAGAAATAGGTGTCTCTAAATGGTGACTGCTCCAACTTCTAGCTGTTACCTCTTTCTCTTAACTAGTTCAGGCACCCTATCAGGGGAAAATGAATCTGTTCCTGGTAGTGGCCAAGGGCTCAGTATTGCCTGCAGCTGAGAAAGGCTGCAGACACAAGCAGGAGTCCCACCTCAAGACCCTGGCATGCCACAAACAGGTGCATGCCTGGGTAGGGATGGACCTGGGACCATTTTGGCAAACCAGGAGAGGATGCCATGTGCAACAGGCACCCATGCATTTGTCACAAAGCTGTCATCCTGAGTAGTTGACATAGAATCATAGAATCATTTAGGTTGGAAAAGACCTTTAAGATCATCAAGTCCAACCCTTAATGTAGCACTGCCAAGTGCACCACTAAACCATGTCCCTAAGTGCCACATATACGTGTCTTTTAAATACCTCCAGGCTGCCCACTTCCCTGGACCGCTTTTTCCAAAGTTTGACAACCCTTTTTGTGGAGACATTTTTCCTTATTATCCAATCTAAACTTCTGGCACATCTTGGAGCCATTTCCCCTTGTCCTTTTTCTTGTTACTTGGATAAAAAGTTCATCCCCCACCTCATTGCAACATCCTTTCAAGTAGTCGTAGAGAGTGATAAGATCTCCCCTGAGCCTGCTTTTCTCCAGTCCAAGAAACCCCAGCTCCCTCAGCCCCTTGTCATAGGACTTGTGCTCCAGACACTTCACCAGATTTGTTGCCCTTCTCTGGACACACTCCAGCACCCCAATGTCCTTCTTGTAGTGAGTTGCCCAAAGCTGAACACAGGATTCAAGGTGTGGCTTCACCAGTGCAGAGTACAGGGGGACAATCACTGCCCTGGTCCTGCTGACCACACCATTTCTGATACAAGGCAGGATGCCACTGGCCTTCTTGGCCACCTGGGCACTCTGCTGGCTCATGTTCAGCTGCTGTCAAACAGCAGCCCCAGGTCCTTTTCCACCAGGCACCTTTCCAGCCACTCTTCCCCCAGCCTGTAGCACTGCAGGAAGTTGTTGTGATACAAGTGCAGGACCTGGTACTTTGCCATGTTGTACTTCATACAATTGGCCTTGGCCCACCAATCCGGTCTGTCCAGATCCCTCTGCAGAACCTAAGACATAAGACCTCCAGGCCTTTAAAACTGAATGGGACAAGACAGTAGGGGTTGTCTTTGTTGGGACAATCCCTGGCATCAGGAAAAGAGGCTGTATTTCCCTGTTTCCCACTCTCCTTATGTGGCTTTGCAAGCCAAAAGAAGTCACGACCATATGTCTCAGGGTGGAAGCTGCCAGTTTCTTTCTCCCAACAATTTCCACAGTGACAGCATAAAAATCTTCATCTTCCCTGTTGTAAGAGTTTGGGGAGTTATTTTTTTGTTTCTGGCTCCCTGCCATCAACCCTGGTGGGACCCAGGGCAAGGCAGCACTGCCACGCAACCCAGATGTCAGCAGACCGTTAATCCCAAGGGACAGACCCCTGGGGTGAGAATCCCGCTGCAACTTCTCCAATTAGACAGCTTACCTCCTGCTTTGCCTCTGTTTTAGCCACTTCGGACCGAACATATTTTATTGTTCAGACTCCTAGTTAAACGGCTGGGAAGCTCTGGATGTAAGCACACGGAGATTACTTGTTCAATAATAGAGTCAGGCACGTTGGCTTTACATCGTTTTGCTAATAAAGCTGCAAAATAAAGCTGTTGACTCTTCTTTCATCAGCACCAGCCCCATGAGGTTCTCCCATGTCTCGCCTGGTGATTAGGGCAGAGGACTAGGAACATGGGTCTGGAGTTCAGCCCTTAATGAGCCGCCTGTTCGGCGTGTTTCACTCGGGGCTCTTGACCTCTTTGCACCTCAGCCAACTCAGCTGTAAAACTGGCTAAAGGATGGACCTCGTGGAAACCAGCCACCGTGCCCTAGTTGAGCCTTGAGTCCAGATTTTGTGGGTAAATACAAAATAAAAATCAACAACAATTTGAATCTGCGGTGACCCAGCTCAAATGCCAAGAGAACGCCAGGCCTTGCCAGTGTAAACAGTGTCAGTCTCTGGGGTCTCCCATTACAGTGCCAGAGCAACTCTACGAGCTATCCCTGCAATTTGTGCTGCAGTGAAAAAAATGGTGCTGCAGCCTCCAGCACAGATGAGGCAACATGGTGCCAGCTCCAGAATCCAGGTACGTCAGTGCCTGCAGCACCGAGCAGCGCTGGGAAAGCTTTGAGTGGCACGTGCGGTCCCAGCTGGGGGAAGCAAGGTCCCCCTTGCTCTCTAAATCTCTGAGCTGCAAGAGAGCCAACATCTCTTCTGTTATCCAGGAAGGCTCCTCATGAAGAAATTGGCATGAACCATGCCAAGGACAGGAAAGCCTTAGTGCTCTCTCACACCACCTCCCAAACATTTCCGAACTGTTCCCCAGGCAGGATGGCACCTCTGTTAGCACCCATTGCTCAGTGCAGTAGAAGGAGATGAAAGAAGGAGCTGGTGTCTGGTACAGCCAGCTTGTTTGCTGTGTGACACCTTTTAGGTATGATGGTGATGCTGAAGAGAAGTCCTGCCTCAACACCTGACCCTGTCCACTGCACACACATCTCCTTACATGAAACAGTGATTTCACTCAAAGTTGAGAACAATCAAGAGCTTTTTCCCTCTTAAATGGGAGGTTGCAGGTCAGACTTCTAGGTGGCATAGAGGAGCCAGAGCTGCCAGGAAGGGAGAGGCACCATCCCTCGGGATTTCAGCAGTGTGGAGTCAGCTTTGTGCGTGCTGTTTGTCACAGCAGGCTTAGCACAATTGAGCAAGAAACTGTTTTCAGACAGAGCAAGAACACCTGGGATCCAGTCAGTCCAGTCCTGTGGTGAGGCCATTTGCTCCTAAAACTTCTCTGCACCTCCTCATATAGTCCTGCACTGTGCAGCCATGTGGAGATGAGATTCTTGAACTCCAGCTCTTCCTTGGACATCAACAAGAATCCCAGATGTACTTCTCTGTCTATCTTAACATTATCTCACCTTGCACCATGCAGACATACCCAGCCTAGCACAGACCTGAAAAAGGCTGAGGTTGAGAAGTTTTAAAGCCTTTTAAGTCTTTTAAAGCCTTCTCCATACAAGGTACCTTCCACTTAGAACCTTAGCTACCCCACAAAGTGCCCCTTAGTGACTGGTGACTTGCAGGTGTGGAGAAGAGGCTGGAGTAAAGCATCTTATGGAACTGGGAAGGTGGATATTTGCACAATGTGATGGGATCAGTGAGGGTGGCTGGGTGTGAACACAGACCTTCGGTGTACAATGGAGATCTCTGTTCTGGTGTAAGGATTATTTTGCTGAGTATTTTCCATCCCTTGAGGAAAATACGCTAACAGGCTTTAAATAATTAAACAAATCACATTGCAGGCAAACCCAAGTTGATCTTTAAAATGCATTCTTCTCAGAAGGCACTAGAAATGCTCAGTGCTTTACGCCCTCCTCGGAGCTCTTCACACATTAACTAATTCATCACACAGGGGACCACCCAGCTGCATGTCGACCACAGAGCAAATGCTGCGCCAGTCACCTCCGCCTTTAAAACTGTTTCCACAGCTGGAGGCCAGGTTTCTCCAGCACCAAAAAGCAGAGGCAGTGAGGGAACAAAGCTCTTTTCATCAGGCCAAGCTTGCAGGGAGGACGTTTCTCCCACAAAGCCACTTGCTGGTCCCAGATGGGAAGGACGGGTTTCCCTTGCAGCTACAAGATGCTCTGGGGCAGCTGCAACCACCTCCTTGCAGAAAGGGGGAGTCATGTGTGGTAAGGACCGCAAGTCTGACTTTGCATGGACAGAGGCCACGAAGCAGCTATGTTGTGCACCTCCTCTGGGCCACTGAGGCCATCTATGGGGGAGACCTCCAAAGACAGGAAGGCAGAACAGCTGTGAGGCAGTTCTGTCCACCTAGTGTAATGCTCCAGAACATATTTGTCTAGCTCTCTGCAAGCTAATTGTTCTTATTCCCCAAAACCAGCCCAAAAACTGCTGATGACAAATCCTTGCTGTCCCTGACACACTGTGCAAGGACAGGCAAACAGCTTGAGGCAGCAACCAGGAGGTCTGTCAGCCATGAGAAAGCCATGCTGGTGCAGAGCAGGGAAAGTCCATGCCCATCTTCAGCCCCAGGTGGGCTGGGCTTTGTCCTTGCACTCACAGGACTACATGGAGGACAAACTGGTGGACAAAGGACACTGCATTCCTTCTTCAATTAGACCACTTTCCTGCAGTGGTGTTTTCCATCCTGAGCTCTCCCCCATGCTGTGCATGGCCCAGAGCAGACAGGCTGTAACACGTGGAGCTTAAATTATTTGACAGTTCCCTCTCTTGGGATTCGGGAACACCATGGAAATGGCTGCTCGTGGCACTGTGGGGCAAGCCCACCTGGACATCCCGGGGACAGGTATGGCTGTGACCCCCACAGCAGCCAGCTCTTCCCAGGAGCTCACAATTTCTTCTCCAAAGTCACCTGGCCCCCAGGATCACAGGCTGCCGTTCCTCCTTCCATCCCTTGCTCTTCCAAGATGTCCACAGTGAAAGGTCCTCAGGTTTCTTCATGCTATTTCTCAAGCATTTGTTCCCCTCAGCAGTCCACACTGGACACACGAGGACCTTGCTGCCCTAGGTTTAACAACATCTTTGAGATAGGAGATTTGGCCCAAGCAGGCCAAAATTAGTGGTGTTGTTGCTAGAGCTTGATTTCATAAGGAAAGTTGAGCCATAGCACTGTCTGCTGGACCTTCCAGCAAGAACTCACCCATTTGCTCATCTGTGTTCCAGCCTAAGGACAGAGGTCCTTGGAGGCAACACAGCTCTCACAGCCTTCAGTGGGGAACTGGGCCCTGGTACACCTTGATGGACATGTCGTAGTCTCTATGGTCATTTCTGAGGGCCAGCAAGCTCAAGGAAAGGGTTGTGAAGACAAAAACCCCACAACACTAAAATTTCTCATGGCTGTTTATTGGTTCTTTTACTCTTGTAGGCTTAGTTTCTGAAATCTGATGTGAGGGAGAGCATTTTGGAAATATATTTTTTATTTAAGTGAAAAGATCCAATCTGGGGGAAGAAGTATTATAGGCTGGCTAAAAAAAAAAGCTTGATGTAAGAGGCTAAATAAACGAACAGAGAATAGGTGAATAAGGATTGCATCTACTGGAATGAACTCCTGCAAATGTCTCATGAAGGTGATGAAAGCAAAAAAAATGTTTAAAGTGTTGTCAGAAGGGTGAGTAAAACACACAGTTCAAGAGATTGGATTTGTAAAAAACACTGTGGTGCTACAGATGCCTGTGGGACAATCTCATTGGAAATATTCTCTAAAGTCAGGTTCTAAAATTATTAGACCAGCAGCCCATAGATCGAGACAGAGAAATATAGTTGATTCATGGGTGCTTTTGGGTGAGGGGGAAAAAATTTAAAAAGCTGGGCTCAGCCTTTGCTACAAAGCAAAAAGAGACTTAGCAGATATCTCATCAAAGTGTAAAGAAGCCCCTGAGAAAGAAACAGATTGATGGTACCAAGTTGTTTAAGATAATAACTACCTCCAAAGCACAAAGCTGTGGTTGGAGGTTAAGAAAGAAAGTAGCCTATGAGCAATTTACACAGAATAGCTACAAAAGAGACCACATCGTTAAAGGTAGGAAGGAAAGCATGTGATGACAGCTAGCTATTTTATTTCTTTAATTCAAGGAAAACAGAAGGCTCAGCTACTAGCTAAATTAAGAAGAATAAGATGAAGACATATGGATAGATGGGAGTCAGCCCTGAGGAAAAACAAATCAGCCTTTAGTGTCCTGAGGTGAGGAAGAGCAAATTTGATGGGCCATATGTCCTCACTCGACCACAGGAGAGAAGAGGGCGGATTGGGATGAGCAAAATCCTGCACCAAGCATACTTAAGGCCATCCTGGGGCCAGCTCAGCTGCACTGTGATGTCCTGCTGGGGATGCCTCCCAAGCAGAGCAAACAGGGATGCCCATCTTCTCCAGTGGGTAATAGAGCACGGGATGTTACAGAGCTTTCCAGGGAGAATTTGACAGCCCACCAGGAAGAACAATGGGTTTGGTGCTTGAAATTTTGTGAATTGCTGGTCAGAGAAGGGAGGACTGTGTCAGTGGGGGAGGAGAGGAGGACAGGCAAGCATCCCAGGAGCACCACAATATCCAGGGACAGCACTGAGATGAGAGCCATGGTGATGAGAGACGTATGTGGGTTTTCATCCTTTAACCCCACTGCCAGTAAGAATTATAGTTTACCAAAATTCTTAGGCTGTCACAAGTTAAATAACTGTATTTGGGTTTAGTAGCAGAGGAGCTGTGGGGGTGGCTTCTGTGAGAAGCTGCCAGAAGCTTCCCCAGTGTCCAGCAGAGCCGATGCCAGCCCACTCCAAGATAGATGTTCCACTGGCCTTGGCCAAGCCCATCAGGGACAGTGGTAGCACCCCTGGGGTAACAGAGTTAAGAAAGGGGAGAAAAAGCTGGCAAAAGAGCAAATGGAGACAGGAGTGAGAATATGTGAGCAAAACAGCCCTGCAGACACCAAGGCCAGTGAAGAAGGAGTAGGAGGGGTTGTTCAGGAGCAGATGGATGCCAAAAGGAGGCTGTGACCATGTGGGAAGCCCACACTGGATTAGGCTCCTGGCAGGACTTGTGGCCCTGTGGAGAGAGAAGCCCAGCTGGAGCAGGTTTGCTGGCCGGACCTGTGACCCCGTGGAGGACCCAGGCTGTTCCTGAAGAACTGCACTCCATAGAAGGGACCCAGGCTGGAGCAGTTCGTGCAGAACTGCAGCCATGGGAAGTTCTGACATTGGAGAATTTCATGGAGGACTGTTTCCCATGGAAGGGACCCCATGTTGGAGCAGGGGTAGAGTGTGAGGAGTCCTCCCCTTAAGAAGGAAAGAGCAGCAGAGACAGCATGTGATGAACTGATCACAGATCCCTTCCCTGTCCCCCTGCACCACTGCAGGGGAGAATGGAGAGAAAATCAGGAGTAAGATTGAGCCTGGGAAGATGGATGGAGTGGGGGAAAATGTTTTTAGGGTTTGGTTTAACTTCTCATTACGCTACTTTGATTTGGTTGGTGGTAAATTAAATTAATCTCATCTTATCTTGACCCGTGAGCTATTCGTTACATTTTCTCTCTCCTGTCCAGCCGAGGAGAGGAGTGATGGAGCTTTGGCAGGCACCTGGCATCCAGTCAGGGTCAGCCCACCATGATACCAAAGCCAACATTTTCTTCTTCTGTAGGACTTTTTCCTCCAAAGCATTTTGGTTATTTTGAAGAGACATCAAGTGTGTGGAACCTGAGTTGGCACCATGTTATGGTGGTGTAAAACCATGGAAAAGCAGAGCAGTGAATCAGGTGCCCAGTCTCAGTAACATTCACAGTTTTTTGTTCAGGCCATAATGGAGTTCAAATAACTATTTGGAACACTTAGAAAATGAAGATGAAATGCATAAGGCACCACAAGAGACTTATAGAAAGGCACACAGCATGACCAAATCCTTCTCATTTTTAATATTTCTATTTCTCCTTCTAAACTTTTTCTTTAAACTTGAAAATAATGAGAAAATGTGCTTCCTTGAGACAAGCCAGTACTATCAGCTAAACAACCTCACATTCATCGTAGCACTCCAAGTGCTCTGGAATGCTTTTCAGCCTGGAGGATAATAGTATTAGACGACCAGAAAGGCTGTCCTGTAAAAGACTGTTATTATGATTTCCAGTCTCAGAAGTTGGCTTAATCCAGCTGAGCACACAAGTTATTTAGACAGGAGACTGAGCTCAGACACTGGTATCATCATCATTTTTATTGCAAATTAAGGGTTCAGCCAGTAAAAGCCAAGTCACTTTTTTTTGTCCTACGCCCTGCAAACACTGGCTGTTGCACTCATCTTTGCACCCTGCAGTGAGAGTCTGGAGCTGCTGAATGCTGAGCTGTTTGCACAGATTTGCATCTGTCTAAAAAATCCTGTTTTCTCTCTTGTCACCTAATCAATCAAACAGCAAAAGATGCACTCCCTGCACCCTCCAAGGAGAAAAGCTCTGTGCCCACACAAAAGGCAAAGCATGAGCACAGGGGTTAACTAGAGGTGGTAAGCTGTGAACCCTGTAACAGGAACACTTTTTTATGTCTGCTTGAAATTTCATGCTGCGCTTCCTCTGTCTGTGGAACGAAAGAAGAAGAGGCAGCGATGCTCTGAGTTGGGAAGAAAATAATCTGGGATTGTTCCCTGCATGAGAAAAATATATTTGGAGGATTACTTGGGGGATTTGCACCTTGACTTGAGAAGGAAGCACTGCACAGCTTCTCTCCCAGCGTTTAGGCAGAACAGCTCCCTCCCAAAGGACCGGTTCTCCCACCCACAGCTCCCCAGGGGAGCAGGACCCATCTCACACCCCAGCCTGCCAAGGGCCAGCAGCCAGGCACCAATCCCGGCAGATCAGCTCACAGATGGCACCATTGCTTGGAATTGCGGGAATCTGCCCATGCCAAAACCTGCCAGGGACACTACTGTCCCATCAGTAGAGTGGGGGTGAGCCTTCCAACCCCATCCTTTTTGCTCCAGGGAGGATATTGCACTTCACCACACAGCACTGGAGTAAAGGTCCCTCTGTGAATATCCAGCACAGAATTCCAGCTATTCATTCTTGCACCAGTAGTGTCTTTGCTGACACTCCTCCTGGACACCACATCCTTGGCCGCACCTTTGCAAGCCAAAACAGCTCGGTCTCCCTCTGTCCTTCCAGTCACCTCCCAAGGAAGGAGCTGCTGGGCACTCAGATTTGTGCCAGGATGGGAGGGACAGTGGCTTCCTCACTTCAGTCTCAGGGAAGCAGCTCAAACAAGCTGAACCCCAGTGAGAAGCAGCTCTTCCTGGGCAAGCGCTCCTTCCCTGGCACATTTTCCCAAGGGAGACAAGCACAGGGGCCTTAAAATAAATCTGTCTTTTTAAAGCAGAGATGCTAAATGAAGGTTTGAGATCAAAGGCTGGGATTCTCACATTTTGCCAAGATAGACATATCCATTCACGAGATTTTTGGTGTAACAAAATACTTGCTAATGAAGAGGATCATAATCTTATTATTAGCCCCAACCTACCACAGTATGTCATTCAAGAGCGGGCTGGAACATGTCCTAGTTTAGGAAGTTGCACAGTAGGCTTTGCTTTTGATTTAATGAGCTGTGATTGTGTTTATTTTCAGCAGCAACTATGCCCGTTACATTTTGGTTGAAGGTCTGATCATTAACGACAGTAATCGACGGGAAGGATGAATTTAGGTTGAAGGGAAGGAAAATGGGAATTGTATACGTCTCTGGGATTCAGTCCCCAAGCACACAGATGCAAGGTGGTCAGCAGGGGCTGAGCTTTCTCTGCTTTTGCAGTGCTTGATGATGGGTTTTCAACTACTGCCCCTTAGAAGCTTGCCATGTAAATATTATATTTAGCAAACAGATGCAGATGAACATTCCTTCCACCCAAAATTTGTTATGATCCTACCATACCTCAGATACTCAAAAAAAAGCCCAACTGAGCATCATGAGTGACAGGAAACAGAAGAAAGCCTAGGGATAAATCTGCTTCAGGGGTAAAGGCACAAGGTATCCTTATTAAATGCAAATATTAAATTACCCCATCGCTTTGCCCCCACTCAGCCTGCAGCAGGCCCGGGCTCGCTGCTCCCTTTCCCAGGCTATGCCCAGCCCGGATACGGGGCTCTGCCGGAGGCTATTGGCTTGTGCCAGTCAGCGAGGTGCTTTGCGGAGCAGTCACCGACCAGCAGCTTGTCAGCTCCAGCGCCTGTGAATTCCTGTGGCAAGTGTAAAAAAGCAGTTAACACGTCGTTCTATTTTAAAAGCTGTTTTTTATGACGGCCGTCTGTCTGACGGGGCACCCCTTCTCTCCGCCACGGCGTGCGCGGGTTGCGTGTGCCCTTACACCCCCGACCCCCTGCTTAGAAGCTGGAGACAAACCCGGGGTGGGCTGGAGGGGACGGAGCTGGGGCAGGAGGTCACAGCCCCGGAGAGCAACTGCTGGGCAGCTCAAGGGGCTTATTGTGCCCGGAACGGGGGCGGTGCTG
>VZRZ01002775.1:431750-476541 GCA_013398175.1 Climacteris rufus | reverse complement strand
CGTGCCCGCTCCCAGCCCGCGCTCTTCCCAGGCGTACGCGGCGGCCGCGCCCCCCGGGCCGGGGCGGCTGCTGAAGGCCGGGGCCGCGGTGCTGATCGCGGGGNGGGGCGGGAGGGGCTGGGAGCTCTCGCACGGACGGGCTGGAAGCGCTTCTGGCGAGGTCTATAAAGAGGTCTTTTAGCAGACCTGTAGTTTTTTTCCGTGCTTTCAAAAATCCCAAATACCTAAAAACCCAAACCCATAAGCACTATCTTTGGTGGCTGTGTGGATGGAGCTTCCTGGAAGCACATTTATTAGCGAACACGAAACACGTCTTTGAGCACACAGACTCTACATTGATTTCTGCTCACAAATCCGCAGTGAACTGAAACCCCAACAAGTCCCCAGGGATTCACATCCTGGGCAAACTCCAGCTCTCTGAACAAAAGAAAGCATTGAAACGTGTAAATTCTTTTTTTCACAGCTCTGCATTCTTGGTCTAGATTCTACCTAGACCCTCAAGTATGTAATGCTATAATTAAGCAATTAACAGGCACAATTCACTCTGGTGCTTGGTATGACTGTGCACACACTTAGGCACTTAGGGTTAGCAGCTGTGCAGCAATTTTGAAAGTCCCGGTTAAGTTTTATTATTTACAGTTTCTGGGGTACATGAAAAACTCTGCATGCAAGGACTGAAACTGAGAAGTTGGTGATCAGCTTAAGAACCAAACTTCAGGGCATTAGAACATATTTACAGATTAACTTTTCTTTCTTTTTACATAGAATTTGTGTTTAAAACGTATTTGAAACATGATGGTAGACACGAGCGTAACTTTCTCCATAAATTAAATTAGTGCCCTTGAATTTACTTTGGAAGAAGTTTTGTGCTGCCTCCGGCCACATCCCAGTCCTCATCAAGGAGAGCCTTGTGTGAATTCCAGCAGTCAGAGCAAAGGTTCCCCTGAGATACACCCGTACACACAGGGATAATTCACAGAATCAGAAAGAAAAGTGCAAGGTTTAACAGCAAAAAGACGGGACTTATTGCTGACCTGCAGGACAGGCTGCAAGAGCCATGTGCTTCTCTAGGCTTTTGAAAAGGGAGAGGGATGCAAACAGGAACAAAGGCAGGGAGGGGAACAGTGCAATCAGCTCTGAGCGAGTGGGTGCATTTGCAGAGTACAGGACAAAGTTTCCCTTTTGTAAAGCTCCCATCATCTAAATTCAGCTGGACAAAATATGTCACATTCATAGTTTTCATTAAGCTTCAAAGTTGATCTCGAGGTGAAGACACTGGGAAAGCTTAGAATTATTTATCCAAGCTGCCTTCAAACTCAGAAAGCTGCACTTGAGTTGCAAGCGTTTAGGAAGCAACTGTAAAAATTATATTCAGAATCACTAATTTAAAAATTAAGGCAATTTTTAAATTCTTGTTTTTATTTTATATCTTTAAATTCTTTCATAACTGACAGGGTATCAAAGTCTCAACTCTAGCTCAGCCCCTCTCAGGGGAGATGAGATACACTGGTCTAGTTTTATGGAACATGTTCAACAGGAGTCCTAGAAAGCAGAAAATACGGGGGTGGCTCTGTGTAACTGAGGAACCATAAATCTTTAGCACCTTGGACTCTCCTGAGCGAAGGTGAGAGCAGAAATTTGTCTGTAGCTGTCAGTGTAAATTTTTCATTAAAATGCTGTAAAGGCTTTTTTAAGACCCAAAATAAACTGCTTGTGCAGCACTTTAGCAGAACTGCACAAGAGAATCGCAAAACCCCTCCACAGATTGTGGTCCTCCAGCAAATACAAACCACACTGTAGCTTTCCTCATTGAAAATAGGATAAGGGCAAATACGCTGACAAGGAAAATACAAGTCTATACAACTTCACATCCAATTTAAACAAAGTTCACATCCATTACTTGCTGGGAAGTATGTTCGTATTCAAGAGGAACCTGTTTTCCTGTGCCTCAGCAGAACATCCTAAGAGATAAATAGCGTTGGCCTCCTTCGGAGTAGGACATTCTCTCCTGCTGTCCTTTGGGAATCATGCCAGCATAACAAGTAATTCCTAAAATGTCCTAGAAGAATGTTTTTAGGTCAGAGTGAACATAGGTGTGGACTCACCCCACATTGTTTTTGAAGTAAAACTGTGAGCACTCCCTGGAAGGGGGACCTCAGGAGGTCTCTAACCCTACTTGATGCTCAGAGCAGGGACAGCTGTGGGGTCAGAGATGGTTGCTCAGGGTTTTATGCAGTCAGGCCTTGAAAACTTCCAAGGATGGAGACTGAACAACCTCTCTGGGTTAGCTGCCCCCCTGCCAGCCTGTTGCAACAGTGAAGCAGTGCGTTGTTGGTTGTTGGAGGGTTATCAAATGCCTGCAGAAGCAAAATTTAGGAGCTAAATAGGGATATGACAGTCATATTGACCCATTGCCTGGTGTAGGAGGAAGGCAATAAGTAATTACTGGCGTGTGCTACCGCTCTTTTATTGATTCCAGGTGTACAACGTTCACTATACTATGAGCATTAATGGAAAAGTACAAGATGGATCAATGGAAATAGATGCTGGAAACAACTTAGAGACATTCAAAACAGGAAGTGGGAGTGAAGAGGCTGTTGAAGTCCATGATTTTCAGATTGTAAGTACTGGCACCCGTGTCCTTCATGTAACACTCTCCAGCGCTGGACCCTAAGGACACCTTGCCCTGCCCTGACTCTTCTGCCCCAGCTGGTCTCAAGTTTCAGCCCCCAACATCCACACAAACATTT
The DNA here is from genome assembly GCA_013398175.1 of Climacteris rufus. NCBI lineage: Eukaryota > Metazoa > Chordata > Aves > Passeriformes > Climacteridae > Climacteris > Climacteris rufus. The sequence continues at coordinate 473,791 of VZRZ01002775.1, read as the reverse complement.
TTGCTCTCCTGGCTTGCTTTCACAGGGGGACAGGCAGTTTCCTCCAAAACAAAATCTAAGTGCTTGTTGGGGATAAGCCATGCCAGGCACCACTCTGGGAAGTGGTATGGATTAGGCTGGTTCAGGTTTGGCTCCATGTTAACACTTTGCATTTTCAAACCACTGAGCAGAACTACAACACTTGACCTTAGGGTCTTACTAGAAAAACATTCTGTCTGGCTGTGACACAACCCTTGTGGATGCAACCCCTTGCATGATTTCACGTGATTTGGACTGGAAAAAACACCTCCCCCAAACACCCCTGTTTTAGGAGCATTGGGCAACACAACAAGCCAAGTAGAGACCACCACACAGTGCTTGACTTGGGGAGCTCTCTCTGCCTTGAGATTGAGGACAGCAGCTGCTGCCCATGGCTTGGTCTGGGTTCATCCCCGTGGCAGAGGATGGAGGCATTTAGCACAGTTTATGTATCCGTGCACCAAACACAAGGTGCTGGGCCACTTGGGCTGACAGCAAACACAGTGGGGTACCCCAGCAACTTGGCTGTGGCTGCTCAGCACAGAGCCTGGACTAAGAGGAGCCAAAGCTCAGCAGAGCTCAGCAGCTTGGGTAGAGTGGTTCTCTGAGCTGTACCACCCCTGAGCTACTGAGCACGTCTATGTAATGTTGCTGAAACCCATTTACAGGCCCCAGACCCTGCAGTTAATGTTCTCAGGTGCAAAACACTCAACTTCAGAGTTAAGCCCTCTGTAAGTCAAAGCAGCACCTAAAATAAAGATGCTGCTGCTGTGAAGCATCTCTTCTTCCCCTTGCTGGATCTAGAAAGGCAAGGAAATTCAGCTCCTTGGCTTCTCAGCAAGAACAAACAAATCCACACCAGGAGACCCAGGACCCCAACTTTCCCAACAGCTGTGGTTCTGCCTTTATGAAACTCTCATTAGCATCACCATAGCAACATTATTAGCAGCTGAGTAAGAGCATCTACAGCGAGCTCTTCTCATTTGCCTTTGCTGTTTCAATCTGCACAAAAGCACCAGTCCACAGGAGAGATGCTGAACTCATTTTGCCTCCATGTGTGTTGCTGGTGAGCTACTGCCTGTCACAGCCAGGTCAGAAATCAGTTCCTAACACCAACCAGCTAAAGGCACCTCCCAGGGACAGTGCCTGCTTTTAATTACAGAGGGCCAGGGACAAGCTCAGTGAGAGCAAAGGGATGCTGCCACTTGGGTTTTGAGCCAAGAATGCACATAAAGGAGAAAGCATTTCAAGAGATGTGTTTCCAATTGAGTGGTATTTACTTTAGCAGCTTTGGGTTGACTGGCACTGCTGGAATGACTACATGGTCAGTGAAGGCTTTGATTTGGCAATATTAGGGTATTCCTAGTATACTTGGTGCACCACAAAGCCTTATTTCCTAGTGCACACATCCCCGCGTAGCCATCCCCTCTCTCACTGCTTTACAGGCAGTAATTTTGTTTTGATGGGGGTATGCTCAGCTGCACAGGACCTGTAGACACACAGGACATGATTCAGGTGCCCAGTGCCATCCATCTCATGCTGTACTAGACCACAGAACTTGCTGAGTTGGAAGGGACCCAACAGGATCATTGAGTCCAACTCCTGGCCCTGCAACAGGACACACCAAGAGTCACACCATGTGCCTGAGAGTTTTGTCCGAATGCTTTTTGAACTCTGTCAGTCTTAGTGCTGTGACCACCCTCCTGGGGAGCCTGTTCCAGTGCCCAACCACCCTCTGGGTGAAGAACCTTTTCCTGATATCCAACCTAAACCACTCCTGACACAACTTCAGGCCATCCCCTCCGTTCCTGTCCCTGGTCACCACAGAGAACAGATCAGTGCCTGCCCTCCTCTACTCCTCATGAGAAAACTGTAGCCTGCAGTGAGGTCTCCCCTCAGTCTCCTCCAGGCTGAACAGACCAAGTGACCTCAGCTGCCCCTCACACGGCTTCCCCTCAAGGCCCTTCACCATCCTCATGGCCCTACTTTGGACGCTCTTTGATGACTTCATGTCTTTCTTACATCGTGGCACCCAAAACTGCACACAAAGGCATCCATGATGCCCCTTCAGGGCAGGTGAGAGGGGTCATGCTGACACCCACGCCCCCTTCTCCTGGCAGCTAGAGGCCAGGCAGAAAACCAGCACACCTCAAAAGGCACTAGGTAGTCATATTTAGGTGGTTGACTGGAGCTTGTGCAACCGTATGAAAAACACAGAATTTCTGCTGCTTACAACGAGGTATCTAACTTTATAACGTAGAAGAGAGCTCTTTTATGGGTACCCAAAAACCTACAGCAGAAATGTAGAAACTACAGACAAGATTGCCATGGCAAAATGTTGATGCCCAAGGTTCTGGCACAGGGCTGGAAGGCACATCCCAGGACTTGCAGGAAACTTAAAACTAGACCTCCATGGTTTATGCAATTGCATTTCACCCTAGTAGGCCCACACACAGATTTCTTCACCAAATTGCCCATCACAAACTTCCCCTTGCTGTCACAGTCACTTATTGGGACAAATTGAACCAAGCTGCCCCCGCATTTTTGTGGAACAGTGTCACAAGGGTACCACACCACCAGCTAACACAATTTCAAGACTGCCTACGTTAGGTGGTAACTTACAGTTCAAATCAAGTCAACTAATTCCTTAACAGAGCTACTCCAGGTAGCCTACAGCCTGCACAGAATCGCTTACATAAGAAACCCGCCACCTTCAGAAATCAAGACAAAACTTCTAGACCCATTTGACCAAAATTGTGAAGCTAAAATGATGAGGGATGAGCGTTTTATTGCGTCTGGGTTTAAATAAGATTAACCTTCAGACTGAAAATTCAGTGGCAATTTTAGCAGAGCTGAGGCACTTTCTTGGAGGTGGTGAGGAGCTGGAGGACTGTGCCCAACCCCCTGCCTTCTGCTTTTGTAGGGCATAACTGGGATCCGTTTTGCTGAAGGAGAAAAGTGTTACATCAAAGCTCAGCCAAAAGCTCGCATCCCCGAAGTCGATGCTATGACTAAAGTGAGCCTCTCATCTGAGCTGGTAAGGGGCAGTTTATTTGTTTTTTTTTTAAACTAATCTTTGTATAGAGAGGGTCTTAAAGCAGTATTTGAATACAAATAAAAACGGCATTTGAAAGACACTGTGCCTGGTGGTAGGGTTGTTGTGTAGGGCAGGATAGCTAAAAATTCATTGATTGGTTGGACGGGGTCCCTGGAAGGTAAGAAAAGCAAGACTGGTGTCAGACATGTCCAGGGACATCATGAGAGGCTGCAGATTAGTGAGTGGGGAAGCCACAGACTGATTTCTACCAGATCCATGGGAGCCTTCCATCACAAGAGCATCTGCCTGAGAGCAGGCTGTGCACAAGGCTGCAAGGAGGGGCATGGAAGAAGCAGCTGCTTTAGTCAGGGCAAAGAGGCACCGTCGTAGATCCCAGGAGATTGCTATCAATGTTCTTGAGCAGAAGCATGGTCTCCATCACTCAAGCCCTCTATAATAGTCAATAAAAGGGAATTGTGGAAAACATGGCAAAAATTCAGTTAACTCAGAAGAAACAATAATTTTTTAAAAATTAAGAATTTGCCCTCTTAGCATAAAACTTTTACATGTTAACTAAATTTCACGGAATCTGCATCACAACCAGCACAAAAGCTTCAGTCCTCACCCAGATATCACCAACTTCCTCCTTACCTCACATTTGCACAAAAAGCCCATTGTTTTATGTGTGCAAAGTGTTTGCCAGAGCTCAGACCCCCCAGCCCATAGCTCACACAGGAGTGGCTCCAGTGACTTGAGTCCAGATGAGCGTGGACACTGCTGGGGGCTCAGCCACCAGCAGGAGAGAACAGGAGATCCACAGCCCCTTTCCCTGTGTTTGCTTCACTCCCAAGAGAACAAAAGCAGATAAAATTAGCTGGGAGGGAGGTGCTGTTAAGTTTGCATCTCCCTGCAAGCGTGCTGTGATTACTGAATATCCACTTTAAAATGAAGGGGAAAAAGTTCTCTCCAAATCAAGTCTGAAAGGCAGCACAAGTGTTACAAAGCCTCCTGAAGTTGGCATGATTTTCCCCATGATGGGAAAGAGAACTTGCATGAATTCCAGACAGAGCTCCGTCTTTCCTGCCTTGTCTTATTTTAAAGGCAGCTGGCCTTGACTTCATTTGCACTATTGCCTAAAGCCAAAGTTTGAATTTTTCATCTTTTTGTAAGAACAGTCACAGACCTGAAGATATTATCCTGAAATAGTCAAAAAGTTCTTTCTAATCTTCTACCTGGTGACAGTAAAACTATTTCCTTGTCCTGTTTTATGTGCATCTTCTCCAAAGATGCTTCACCTACCCGACTGCTGCAACGACTTGCATGCACCAAGCAGCTGACTTAGTGCTACCATTAGGATATTAACTTTTCCCTGTCACTCAGCTTTCCAGGCCAGATGTACAAGAAGAATGGCAAAGGAGTATTTCTGTTTCTAGAGCAAGGCCTCTCTCTGTTATGGAAGTATTTAGGAGAAAGTATGCGTATGCTGTTTTCCTACAATGGGCATCATAACAACACTACCTACAAAAATGGTTGAATCAAATGAACTTTTATAGATATTCAAATTCCAGCTGCTCATAAGTCAGGATGATCTCAAACAGAAAAAAAGGATATTTTCACTTCTGAAAATTAGATTCAGATATTTCTGATGTTAATAAAAGCTTAAGTGGGAGAATATAAATAAAGAGCAGTAGACAGACTGGATGGCAAGCTTAAATTACTTGAGACCTACAAAAGAAATCAATAAACACACTAAAGAAACAACAACTCAAGGGAATAAATTGATCTAGTCAGTTATATAACAAGTTTTGATGACTTTTATGAAAGCAATTTAGAATTTTAACTTTGAAATCATGCTGGTTTTCATGATTCAAAAGTTAGTTTTCTTTTAATATTTCACTATTGCTATAAAATACTTAAACATTTTATGTAAAATAATACTTTGAACTAACAACTTTAAAGAATCAATCACTGGCATTTTCCTACATTACTTTGAAGATATGAACCAAAAACCTGCAGGGTACACTTCAAAAAGGTAGGCTTCTTTAACTTGCACTTCAAGCTTTTGGTCAATTGAATTGCTTTTACCAAACAAGACCTTTAATCAGACCAATCACATTAACTTAAAACTGGAAGCTGGAGCAGTTCTCACACTATAACCCTCTCTAAAACTTTTGAACAAGATTCCACCCTCCATCCCACACACACACACATTTTAAATACAGTTATATATTGGGAATATGTCAAATCAGGATGGGCATAAGATGAGGGGCTTGGGTTTTGCTGGTGTATTTCATTGCTGCTTTGCTGAAGGTGATAAATCTTCAGTTTCTACCACCTGAAATTCTGGTGCTTTGGGCTGAAAGATCTCTGACACCTAGCCCTTGTGCATGGGGCAAAAGCCTTCCAGGAGTGAGATGGGTGAAATCATAGTCCCAGCAAAGCTGACAGTGGTTTTGCCCTTCATTTCAGGGGTGGCAGCCTTTCCCCAGGCTTTGGCTCAGCACAGTCTGTTCACATTCATGACACAGAAGGATGCTCAGTATTAGTTGCAGTGGATAATTACACAGTTTGGTGCTCAAGAATTAACAGCAAGCAGGCACATGACTGCTCACTGAGCAGCAAAGGATTTATGCTCTTCTATTTGCAGGAAGATGAAATCATGCCTGTGAGATTTGACAAAAACTCCCTTATCTGGGTGGCTGCAGATGAGCCTATCAAGCATAACAGCTTCCTAAGCCCCAAAATTTTAGAGCTTTGCAGGGATCTTCCAATTTTCTGGCTGCGACCAACATATCCCAAAGGTAACATTTTTCTTTTATTTGAAAAGTATGTTATCTCTCCCTTCATCTGAATGCCTTCCCTGCATCAGGTTTGCTACCGAAACTTGCACATCTGGGAAACCAGACTCCTTGCCTCCCTTGCCCACATCCTCTTGGGTTCATGCTAAGATGGTGGCTTTGCAATTTATCTCCTAGATATTTTCCATACTTGTATTTCCTCAGACAATTTGTGTAGCCCATGGAGGTGACTTGCTATGAGACAAAACATTCCCAGAGAGGTCAGCTTCCTCCAGAAGGACATGACAACAGCTTAAACTAGCCCCCAAAATGTGCAGGCAGCTGAAAACAGGGAGCAGGAACACTGGCCAGGAATTGGGCAATATCAAGCTCCTGGCCCGGGACCATAGCCTGTCCTGTTTTATACCCTGCTTCCCCATAGGAATTCAGTGGAGTGGCAGGAAGATGCATTAAGCCAGCCAAGTGGTGGATGCTTTATGAGATCCTGGGAGCAGTCCCAGCACTGAAGTACTCTTGGCATCCAGAGCCAAGCTTAGCAAAGATGTTCAGGAGTCACCAGGGAGATGGCAACTCCTCCAGGTGAATTCCAGGCCTAGGAGGAGAGAAGGCTAGAAAAGATTTATTCCTCCTTGGTCCACTTAGTATCAGAACACTGTCAAAACACTGTCAAAAAAAATTCACCGCATTTTAGAGCACCTGTGGATCCAAGCTACCAATATTTTCATTATGATTTTGCATATCCCACTGGGAAATAAAAGAGCAGTATCAAAGCTGTCCAGAACCAGATGCCCTTGAGAGCAAGGCACCATCCTGTCATAAAAGCATTTAAAAAAAATGAGATGTGTATGACTGGTCTTGCTAGTGCTGGCAACTGCTGCTGAGTTAGTATCAGTGACTACAGGGGGGTCAAAAAACCCCCAACAGATTTTCTCACATTTTGCCTCAAGGAGAGGAAGGAGTGAGGGAAAGGCAATCACACTGCTTTGGACTGACATGGGCTGCAGATACAACAGGGAAGGCAAGCAGCTCCCATGGGAATGCCTCATGAAGTTTGCCAACACACAGTTTTGGTTTTCTCTCTGCCCTCCACCCTCACTTTTAATAAAGAAAACACTGAAACGTGAGGTAAATACCAGGACACACTCAATGTAAGATCATCTTCTGGTGATTATTTCTTCAGATAACCAAAGGAGAGAAATGAAGAGAAACAAGCGCCAATCAGAATCAAACTTTGATGAGGAAGACTTGGAAGCTGCTGTTGAAGAAGTAAACCCCAGGTCACCCACTGTGCAGCTGACTCAAGAGCTTCATCACCAGTCTAATGAAACCAGGCCAATGGGACAAGAAACTGATCAAACACTTAATCCAGACAACCCATATAATGTAAGTATTTGCACTGCAATCTTCTTTCAGAGTCCAGGATTGTGTTGGACAGGTAGTACTGGTAATGTGGTTTGTTTGGTTTTTGTTTTTGAAATCTGCACATTCTTTGCCTGTTCAGCTTTTCTCTGAAATAACAGACTTGTAAAACACCTAAGAAGCTCAAAAGAGTCTTCCATCTTCCCAGTTTTCATTAGACTTCAGTCTGAAACAAGCACAAGTGCTTGAGGTCACAAGGTTAAAGCAAGCTGAAGCCAAGTTGCTTTTTGGGGTTTCCAGGTCCATACAGGAACAGCACTGGAGATCTGACAGCACCTTCTAAAAACAAATCAAACTGGTCTTGGTCAGATGGCTGAGCCTCACCATTTATTATGTGAAGAGAGAGTCCAGTAGCTAGAAACATGCTTTGCTCTCAAACAGAAATTAGTACCTGACATGACTATTACAGAGGAAAGCAGCAGTAGTGTCTGGGTGCAAAGAGATTAGGGCCCAACCATATAAATTTGTTTTCTCAGCCTCTTCTCTGTCAGGGCAAGCAACCCTAGTCTAGCAAGCAACTGAGAGAGGAGAATCTGTTTGGAGACAGCAGCAGTGGGTGGAGGATGACTGTCGTAAAACTTGTTCTCACCCTTCAAAAAGCAGCAGGCCCCAGAAAGAGCAGAGGAGCCACCCTGCTGCGTCCCAACACCTCTGCCACACTGCAGGAAAACCGGCTGTACAGCAGGCACCTTCCAGTCTGCTGCACCAGCGCCAGACAATTTACACCCACCATTTGGTGCAGCAGGAGTAAGTCATTTTAATACAACACTGTCACAAGATAAATGCCTCCTGCTTTGGAAGTAAGTCCCAGCTTTGACTTGACATTTATGCAACAGCAGGAGATCATTATACTGTGACAGCATTCTGCCGAGTTGACATCCCTTAATTAAACTTAAATTAATCACTCCAAATAAAGTGGATCTAAATCGACTCTCTCACGAGGTCAGTAAAACAGCAGTGGCACTGGAATGCAGCTTCTCCTCACAGCTGCTAACGTGACCACGTCCCTGAGGCCTGAGCTGCCCTGCCTCTGGAGGCCGCGGCAGAACAACGGCCACAGCTCCGCTCTTCCAGCTGGACGGGGCCCGGGCCAGAGGGAGAACAGCCAGCCAGACACAGCCAGCAGCCTTGCCCCAGCCTGCGGGGCAGGATTTGCCTTCACTGACAGCTACTGCACAGATGGCTGTAGCCAAACTTTCCTAGGGGCTGGATTGTTCAGTTGAAGAGGACCATTAATTACACTGTAGGTCTTTCCTGAAGGATGAAATGGATCCTCCCTAGAGCTAGTTCTCTTCACCCCCTGCAAGTGGAGCCTGGACGATGAGCTCAGGTGTAGGAGTTCATGGTGCAGGTATCTGAATTCAAGGATGATGAATCCCCACCAAGAAAACATCTTCCCTGCTCTCAGGACTGGGAAGGAATTGCTGGGGTCCCGAACAACACCCAGCTGTCACTAGTGTCCTGTACAAGCCCAGACACGGGATGGCACCTTTCTGTGTCTCACTTTTTCGTTGTGCTGCTGCTTTTCTCAACGAAAAATGCTCAGGTAAACAGCTGACTGGTACCTCAGCATTTGCTGCTGCTTTTCTTGAAATAACAGCAGTGGGCAAAGAAAACCGAGTTTTAAAAAGTAGAATATCCAGGTTACCATTTTTCCCCAGAAAGGAGGAGAGGAATTTTGAAGGGTAAAGGCCTTCAGGTATTTTATGGGTGCTTTAACTCCATGCTGTCAGCTACAGAACAGGCAGAATTCTCACTGTCCACAACGCACCTAAGCGTGGCTGAGTGGGAGGGAAGGAAGCAGAGTGAGACAAGGGCAAAATCCTCAGAAAACTGCAGGGGACCAGGGCAATAGTTTCCTAAAAATGCTGTAAAAAGCATAAAAATACAAAACCCAAAACTAGTCATGAAAACCACTCCATATACTTCAAGCATTGAGACCTACACGAAAGACTCAGATAACTGTCTTGAAATCTTTTCCATCACTAATATTTAAAACCTGGGAGCCTACTGTTGTTGGATCTTTTGCAAGGACTGTAGAAAAATGAAGGCAGAGCTGCCTGTTGTTCTTTTCATTTCACATGGGTGATTGCATCAATTCTATACTTCTGCCAAAGAGAGCAAGACAAAAGAAAAAAACAATAAAGGAAGATGCACGGGTCACTTAGTGGGAGTTTTGTTAACTTCCCCAGGCGCAAGATTGCAGGTTTGACACTCTGTGGGGTTAACAGGAGCACGGATGCATTCCACTCTACTGTGAGAATGAGAGCAGAGGGGTGGCATTTAATATTTTACATTTCAGCAGCTGGAAGGTGAAGGGATGGCTTTTGACCCCATGCTGGATCACCTGGGCGTGTGCTGCATCGAGTGCCGGCGGAGCTACACGCAGTGCCAGCGGATCTGCGAGCCGCTCATGGGCTACCAGCCCTGGCCCTACAACTACCGGGGCTGCCGCTCCGCCTGCCGCATCATCATGCCCTGCAGCTGGTGGGTGGCTCGCATCATGGGCGTGGTGTGAGCACATCCCGCGCCAAAAAAAAGGAAAAAAAAAAAAAGGAAATTGGAACCTTGACAAAATAAGCAGGAATGCAATGACAACAAACTGGTAAAAGACTATAACCAAAGCAGCACTGATCCTGCCTTACAAAATCAGTGTGTTTTACTGCACCTAAAGCCAGGTCAGATATCCTAACTGCAAATCTAAACCTCAAGTTAATATTCCATTAGCTTTACAAGTGACAAGGGTACACCAGCACTTGCTGAATTAAAAAACAGACATCCCCAGAAATGACAATATTAAACTTTGCTGGTTTAGCAGTTCAGAGGCTTGCCCATAAATCCAAATTCAGCCTTTCATAACAAACCCCTCTCTTTCCAAGCTATGTGTGAAAATGTACGTCCAATTAGGCAACTAGCTCAACTCGTACACTTGGGAGTGTCTTTAATCCATGTAGCTTACTTAAGTAAATCACAAGTTAAGTTGCTCCCTGTCACTATTCAGAGTTGCCAGGTCATTATGAATGGTTATAAACCAATTACAGCATACCTCTCCCACGAAGCTGCTCCAGGGGACGCGGGAAAGCGCACATTGTGCTGAATCGGAAACAGACAGCAGGAAAAGGGGCTGTGGAAGGGAATGTGCGTGGCTGCAGAATCAAAACCCTTCACACATCCCAACATCAAAGAAGCCCCAGCATCAAGAATCTTGTATCCATGATACCACTGTAGTGTCTAACAAGTATCTGCTATCCAGCTACTACAGCAAAAGTATTTACATGCAGTTGCAGACCAAGGAGTCTCAAGACCCTTCAGAATCTACAACAGCCATGTTATTTATAAATCCTTGAACTAGACACTGTTATTTATAAATCCTTGAACTAGACACTTTTGACACAAGATTACAAGCCCTCTTTATTCCACATGGATAGCAGCCATTCATACCAGTTCCTTTAGCTTTGCTGAAACTAACATCCCTTCTCCAGGAGAGAAACTGCTTACCAGAAAGGAGGGGAAAAGAAAAAAGAGAAAGAAAAAAAGAAAGAAAAAGAAAAAAGGGCTTTCTCACCTCACCCTTTTTGTTTAGGCAAACTCTGCATTATTTAGATTGATCCCATTACATATTAAGTCTCAAAGGAAGGAACTAAGCTGAAACACTTACAGGTGGAACAACTGTACGTCTAGCCTTGAAAAACAAGGATAGAGGTATTATACTGCCTTATCCATACTGTGCATCTTGAACCCTACCACTGAGTTTATGAAGCCATCTACATGGTCTTTATTAATAAAATGGTTCCATTTTATTAAAGTTCACTTTCTGGAGCATTTATTTTTGTGACTAAACAGCTCTTGAGATGTTGCAAGGCAGTAATGTTATTAACATTGCGTGACACACAGAAAAGAGGAATTAATTTGACATAATCGTGGCTTAAAGAAAATAAAGACAACCTCACACGGAATGCTAAACTGCATATCTAAAAAGCAAAGTGTTAAATGAGAATAAGATGAGAGCAGAATTCAGTATTTTGTTCTATTGTAGCTTTTTAATATAAGCTTCACCTTCCCCTAATCTGAAGGACAGACTTGCTTTGAAATATTTAAATTATAAACTTCTTAAAGTGGGATTTCAAGGCCTGTTAAATTTGAGTTCCTGCATTTTAAACTGAAAATGACCTTGATCATTATGTTGTTTTAGAAGTACGTCATTCATATGCTTAGAAAAGTCAGTTTTCCTTTTTTTTTTTACTGCAGATTAAACAAATACATTAAAAAAACCAAACTGCTTTCTGTGCTTTTTTTCAATGTGGAAGGCGCAACAATTCTTTTACATACTTGTTCAAAAACTGCTTGGAGAGGAAAAGAAGGGCATCAGCAAGTGAAACACTGAAGGCAAAGAGAGAGAAATGTGACTGTCTGAACTATACAGTTGCTCTTTTTTGTAACTTGAGGCAACCCGTGACTTGCTTCTCCCAGTGTCCCCCAATCAAACAGTTTCCTTCTGAAGACACAAAAAAAACCTCTTGTAGGTGATTTCCATGCCTACATGTTAACAAAATTAATTCTTCCTAAACAAAATCCTGTAATCATTTGCTTTCTGTAGGCAGCCACAAAGCATATAAGTAAAAAAACCATCCTACTCCAGGATATGTATCTGCCATACATGGCATGAGCATCTCGAGAACACTTCTGCACACACCATGCCAAGAAAGCCCCAGTGATCATAACGTTTATTTCCAAAAGATAGGTAACAAAATGCCCTCTCCAAGGCATCAGTCAAGCAAATTCCTATTTACCTACCTATCAGATTCAAAGAAAGATATGTAAAGATCTCGTGCTGCAGCAAGGTTGAAAAAAAAAAAAATCTTACTTCAGCCTATCATCTAATTTTGAAGGAAAAGTTCTGAGGCAACACAGGAACAATAGAACCAACAAGCCAACAATGTGGAAAGACATTGAGGTATTTCCTGCATGGTGAATCAGACTCCAGCTCTAACCATGCACAGTGATCCTACTTAATATGTACAATATTTACTGCCAGCATTGAAGCTTTTCACTGCCACCACAAATGTAATACCTTGGCACACTAAGGAGGTTACAGCATGTCAGCATTTGGGGAAGTAGGAGGGGATGTTCCTTCAATCTGACCTTGTGCTAGCAGAAACCAGTTGAAAACCTTCCTTTGGCCAAAGTTTAGGGGAGGAGGAGAGAAAGAGAAATGAGCTTGTCATCAGCAGTATTTCTTACCACAGGTGGGTGGATGTTTGTCACAGCACTGCAGTCCTACTATCCTTAAAACTTAATTACCCATGTTATTGTACTAGGAGGATTAGCATGGCAGAGCAGATTAGAGCAGAAAAAGGGGATAAATTCAGACTGGTGGAAAAGAGATGAAAACAGGGAGCAATCCCCTATGGCTAAAAAGACTGAAAGCCAGTGATGGGAAGGCAGGAGGAGTCTTTTTTCTGAATCTACAGTTCCCTTTCTCCCCACTTAAAACAAAGGAACCCTTCGTCCTTTTTGATACAGGGATCACCCTACACTTGTATCTACACTGAGAAAGCAAAAAGAAGGAGGGAGGCATGGAAGTGCAGGGATCTGGCTTCTGCCTTCCTTGTAACACTTCACCCTTACTGCAGCACAAATAAATTCAAAGAAAGTTTCAGTGAAAAACAGATTAATCACTTGTTCCATGCAGCACAGGGGAAAAAAAAAGTAGCGAAGCATAAAACTACAGATGGCAAAGAACTGATTGCTGACTGACATGTCAGGGTGGACAGGATCTCTTCTCAGGGAGGGCAAGAGACAGACTGAACCAGGAGCACCATCATCTGATTCTGAGGCTCAACTGGTTTTTTACAAACACAGCACTTACACCAAAGATGAGAGAGGCAGCCTTAAGCTGCAACAGGCATCTTCCCCCAGTACAGGGGCAAAAAGCAATCCCATCTACGGTATTAAATGGGAAGCTGTTTCCTCTTCCTGTCCTGTTCCTGTATTTGCACCAGAAGCACAAACAGAGCACTGAGGTGAAATTGCCTTGGCCTTCTACACAGTACCATCTACATGATGACCAAACAGCTTGGGGAAAAAAAGCCTCAAGCAGTGTGAACACAATTAAAACATTGTCCACTCTCTCCTTGCAGTCAGTTTTCTTCCTCCAGCCAACTCATTACCAGTGCTGTAACACATTCCATTCACCCTCTCCAGTCCCAAAGGAAATCCCCTTTGTCACCGTTTATTTTTTTTTTCCCAGAGCCTCTGTTCAAGCCCCAAGCTGCTGCTAGCTCTCTCTTGACCTACACCTTCTGGAACCATTCTGTGCATGTGTGTTTTGTCAAGAACAAAATACACTGTTCACAAAGTTCATGAAGCACCTTACCACCAACTTTCTAAGGAATTTTTGCCTACTGCTTTAATCCAATCCCCCCCAGACAAAAAACTAACACACACACACACACACACACACCCAGATTCCCCTCCCCCATAAGGCAACAAGACCTGCCATTATTGATTAACCTGAATTCAAAAGCAGAACACACTCAAAGGTGGAACACTGTGCTCAGAAACATGCTGGAATTATGTTCAGGCCTGCAAACCTGGCTTACAGGATTGAGATGGACAGGGAGCCCTACCACTTGATTGCTACAAGTTTTAGCCTGAAGCTAAAGCATTATATTTGCATTACATATGCCTCGAGAGTACGTAAGTAGCAATGCATTTTATTTTACTTTTTGCCTTAAGCTAAGTGAATTGAATCTCAAAGCAGTGAAACAGTACCCACTTAATACAAGAATATATTGTGTTTATCTGACATAATATTCCCATGGTCTTTCAGTAAGTGAAAGTAGACAGAGGAACCTCTACTATCTTCTCTTCAGTAAGATTCTGATTGGCAGAAAACATTGTAAAATTACTTTTTAATTTCTATTTAAGAGATTTTTACCAAGGCTTTTCCCCACAGCAAGCCTTTGCTAAGCTAAGTGCTGTAAATGACATTTATAAAGCAAGGCTGGCCAAGAGGCAAGAACCCAATTTTGTGACATAGTGAAGCACTTAGACATTTGTTTTCCTTCTACATTAAAAAGGAAGAAAAGTTTCTGCACATAAATAAAAAGCAGCAAAGCACTTATCCAGGAGAATGGAGTTCAAGTACCTATTCCAAATCAAATGAACACCAATGTTAGCATCCCATACAGATGGCAAATGTTGTACATATTGAGCAACTCAATTCTCTGAAGGTCAAGAAAAGCCCCACTGAAGCTAACAAATTTGCACAGAAACATGTCCCAAGTATATGTTTTGAGAAACTCTTCCAAGAAGCAGATACTGTTCAGTAAATGTCAAAGAGGTAATGCACACAAAACCCTTCCTACATCCAATCCACCTCCGTTCACTGTATTCAAAGAGCAGCTTAACATTCGGTTCTGAGGGTTATCAAATTGGAGCTTTGGAAAATATGAACCAATTCTGAAGCCAGAAGTGATGCAAAAGAAACCACTGTCTAGCCTGCACTATAGGACAATCATGATCTGAGTGCATCAAGAAACTGCAATTATGTCAAGACTACAGTTGTAGTCTACAGCTGTTCACTATGACAATCCAAAGTTCCTGTCATACATCCAAAAAAAAACCTTTTTAACATTTGTGAAATTTTAAAATCTTGGTATCTCTCTACTGCACAGGCATAGTAACAACCGTATGAAAAAAGCCACCACGCTTTCCCAGCATCACCACAAAATCTGGATTCCCGTTGCTCAGGAGGAACAGAATTATTTCCTTCCTTCCTCTTTAATTTTCAATCATCATTTAATACTTCACAGCTGCAGACTTCACTTGTCCTATTAAAAACACCTGTTCTAACAGCCTTTATATTTTACCAAGCTCATCCAATTGACACTGCAGTAAAACATGTCCAATACAAAGAAAACAGGCAGAACAACAGTCAGGAAAACTCCAAAATTAGGAATGCAAGGAAAAGTAGCAAACTTAAAACAGCATCCAATGGTTAGCAAGGAAAGAAGTGGCTTTCATGGTGCTGTCAATATTTGCAATTGATGGTGTTTCCTATGATCACAGAATATTGAGCCATCTCTGAATTCCCGAGACAGTGGCACACGGACAAGACACCTTTAGTGCAACTTTCTGAGTTCATCTCTCCTTCACAGAATCACAGCCAGGATGCAGTTGGGAGGCAGCCCTGGAATTCCCCATGTCCCTCCCCTTGCTCAAGAAAGAGTACCTTGAGCCAGGTAGGTGCCCAGCAGCATGTCCAGATGGCTTTTGAGCACCTATAGGTCCTTGCAGACTTGTATCCAGGAGGTACAGGCATAGACAGCACTTAGATTTTCAGTTCTTTTCCTGTTTCTCTATTGTTATTTACAAATTGATCATGACAAAATAAAGCTGCACTGATGAAAACAATTAAGGACAATGCAGGTTCTTCTTTACACAGTTTCTAATGTTCAAAAATTACAGAACTTAAAGCAACTGCTTGCTGTCTTTGATTCCAGGCAATTGCAAAAGATCCTTCACTTCAAATACAGAAGGCAGACAGGGGACCTACTTTTCTGTAAAAATTTCCAGTCACAACAAATTTTCTACCTTCCGTCACATATGACTACACTTCAACCTATCACCTAGGTGGAATGACTCCAAAAGCAGGTATTTTGTGTCTGCATCAAGAATAGTGATCTCATCCTCTTCACTGAATGCACATTCTACTCCTGTACATGCCATTTTTTTTTGGAAGCAGTGTATTCACATCCTTACCTTATCCATACCTCTAGGCTTCAAGTGATCCCCCATCAAAACCCAAGAATACTAAAAATGAAATAAAGCAGCTTCCGTATAGAAAAAGTTGTATTTACAGTTTTATTTAGCAGAGTTAAGGAGCAAACAATTTTAACACTGTTGTGAAAAGTGTTTTTATCCAAAGTTGCCAAGATCTACTAAGTTATTAAACAGAAATACCAGGTGTAAGGCAATAACCCTGACCAGCCATTAGAGATCACCCTATCCCAAAGAGCAGAGCTGATAAAGGTGGTAGAAAATTTGGACTGATGGACTCAATTTCCAGAAATTAGACAGGGATGATAAAAATAGGATTCCACTCAAGTGTATCTTTAGCATCTGCAGATGAAGGAATTTCTAAAGCACGCAAAATGTAAAGACAATTCCTGTTTTCAAGGGAACATTCAGTGCTTTGAATCCAAGAATGCTATGTCCATACATAGTGGTCAGTACATGACTATGGCAACACAAGATGGTAAAGATCAGAAATGGGATTAGAATTTTTTCCATTCCACGTCATCAGGAGGATTTACTTCTACCTTCCTTTTACCAACATCAGACCAGTTGGTGCTCAGAACAGTGCCACCAGACTCCATCTGCAATATGAGAGAAAGCTCATTTAGTTTGCCAGAAAATTCTAGTAATATCAAATCCACACTTCTTACAGCAAATTTCACAGAGTAGTGATTACACAGAAATTCTGTGGACATATAGAGTAAAATTTGACAGAGCCATCACTCTGTAATCTCCAGCCCAACAGTATTTTTATCACTACTGGACACAATGAGATGCTGCTTCATTAACAAGAAGCTTTTAAAGGGTCAGTCACATCCTTGCCTGTGATGACTACAAATCAAACTAGATACAAGCAATCAAGAGGAGTTTGAGCCTTTCACCCCCTGGCAAGTCTTCAAGCTCTACCTGAGCCAAACCTCTAATTCCTTTGATAACACTGACTGAAACGGAGAGACAGTGACAAAGCACAACCTTGGACTCAAAGAGTCACATTCATTAGTGCACAGCAGCTTGCAGTGAGAGTAGTTGTACCAGTAACTCCCAACAGAACCACAGCCATTCATTTATAAGCCAAAAATTTTGATAACAGAGGCTTTTCCCAACTTATGCAAAGTTTAGCAAATTGTGTCAGTGTGCAAAAGCCACATGTCTACAGAGACAAGAATGAAGACTTACAAATGATTTGTTCATGGCACGTTTTACTTCATCTGTACCATCTGAATAGATTTGCTGGAAGAGTTTATTTAAAGCAGCATCTCCTTCTAACTTCTCATTTTTCTCCTCTTCTTTGATTTCAACTACCAGTTTGTCCCAGTTCCTTGTATAGTGAGAGGACGATGGATATAAGTGCTGGGTATCTGAAAACAGACATGTTAGTTAATTAAGCATTTTCTCACAACTTCTGGAGCGGCAGAGAACACAGACACACATGTCTCTGATGATTCAGAGATGATAATGTGACATGAAAATGCAAATAAATTCCTCCTAACGGATATAAGCATTGCAGTAACAAAAATAAAGGAAACTAACAAATGCAAAAGTTTATTTTTAAGTAAACAGTTACATAATTTAGTTATCCAACACACACCAAAAAAGCTGGCCAACAGCAACACAGGTAATTAAAATCAAAATGAGGCAAGAGATATTGGCTGACACAGAAAAAGAGAACAGCAACCTAGAGCTATGGGAATAGTTGAGCTAAATTTAAAAAATATCTGAAATCAATAAATCAGGAAATTCAAATTCCATCAAAGACAGAATGTTTATCTGTCTTGAAAAACTCCAAAGTATTAGTTTCCGAGAGAAATGCAATAGTTAAGTAAAGAATACTTCATAATTTCAGCAACAGGTCCCATAACATAACAGCATGCTGTCCTGGGTCTGGCCAGGACAGTGTTTATTTTTGTAGTAGTCATGAGGGGCTGAAGCCTGAAGCTGGAGCTGTGTGGGCATGGCCAGGAAGACACTGTAAACCACCTCAGGTCATTGCTGGAACAGGAGGAAGCGACTCTGGCTTCCCATAAGAAGGGTGGGGCTTCCAGTCAAGAAAGATGTGGCAGGAGGGGAAAACCATCCACCATTGTTCATTGTCACCCAGGGTCTACAGGAGCATTTTGCAGGTGAATCACACTCTCTTTTCTACACTTTTGTTATTAATATGTTGCTGTGCCTTATCTCATTGCTGTTTCCAGCAAACTGTTCTTATCTCAACCTGTGAACTTCACTTTTGTGCCTCCAATTCTTAACTCCATCCCACTGCACTGGGAAGGGGGAGGGGAAGGGAGAGCAAGACAGTGGCAGCGCGGTTTGGGAGAATCCCGGTGGGGCACTGGGAACTGGGGGGTGCCATTCCTAAACCAGGACACATGCACATAACAATACACAGAACTGCACAACAGGGACCAAAACAGATGGCCAAACAGATAAGCACAATTAATGACAAGCAGATATCCTTAACAATCCATCAGATTAACAGAAGTTATGACTAAATGTAACATCTATGTTTTAATAATGGCCTGCGGACTTTGTCAATTCTTGGCAGTGAAAACAAGACTATTAGGCTTTTCACTGCAAATATGAAGCTGTGATTTTATTAACAATATTTAACACAACACTATTATTAATATGTGTAAGTAACTCAATGCAAATAAACCATTTAATACTTAATAGTTCAGCGAACAAACCTGGTGTAAATTGTTTTAACTTAGGAGACTCTCCCTGGCCCTCCAGCTTCTCCCATCTTACGGCTTCTGGCTTCTTCATTTTTATCTCAACCTACAAAACACAAGACAAAGAACAAATTAATCCAGATGGCAAACAGTTCTGCCAAGTAGCTCCAAAGCAGTAGGATCCTGTAGCTGTAGGAAAATACATGCTTTTATTTTAGAAACACAGCCTCTAATTTGAAGCCTGTATCACAGCAGAGTTTACCTGCCCTACAAGATGAAGTTATTTGAGTAATTTCAACCCAGCTCCTATATGCCTGCACAGCTTTTGTATCAAACTTCTACCCTTTTGTTTAGGACCACTTCACTTTCTTTTGCTTACTATTCACTCGAGTCCTTTTGTAAATTATGGCATCCCAAAAGTAATGATTAGTCCCAAGGTCTCTACACTGCCAGGCACCAAGGTGTTATCTTTAAAGCATCCATTTCTTGCCAGTCAGCTCTAATACATAGCAGTTTTGAAAGACTACAAAATCCAACTTTATCTAAGTTTACATTTCATTTACCAAAAAAATTCATGTTTGATGTGAAGTACACAAACCAGAGAAACACTCTGGGACTACACAGATCTTCCCACTGGAGAAACTCAGAAGCTGTATTCATTTGGTTCAATGAACAAACATGGCTATGGAGAAAACTGTCTAGTACTCATTGACAAAACTGGCAATTAAAAATGGATATGGTTGCAATTATCATAGGAGAAACAAAATTAAGTGAAGTATGTAATTCCCTATTCACAACTTCACATAATCCCTTTAGACAACCATACTGAAATGTTTTTTTCATAATTAACATTCTCCTTTGGTTACAGGGTTACAAAGTTGCAAAACAATGTGCAAGACAAGGACTGTCTAATGTCACTCCAATTCACTTAAGGAGATGTCACAAACTTCGTAAGATGTTATTAATTAACTGAAATCAGTGCTTGCTTAACCTTCAGGGCTTTCTTATTAGTGAACAGCTCAGCAGAAGCAAGTTCTTAGCTCTACCTAAAGCCACTACAACCTGGGGATCCCTGCAGACCCACGAACAAAGGCACCACTGTAAAAGCTAACCTTACACTTGAACAGCAAGCTCCTTGCACAGCATTATGCTCATCTGAAATTTGAACTTTATTTAATCCATTGTTCAAATCAATCACAGGTAAGCAACAGACTGAGATATCTTAATCAAAATTAAAAAATGAGCTCCTTCAAGTTTCAAAACCTCCACGTTTGCAATCATGATGACTTTTAGGAATCAGAATATTCTGTTATGAATGTTTCTTTTTATTTTTTTCCCCTTGGGAAGCAACCATTTTCCAAGACAAGTTTAAATACTTATTTTCCACCACTAATATGTACTGAGAACAACAAAAAGTTTAAGATAAGAGGTATGAAATGTCCTTGAATGCAAAGGATAGTTTCAGTAAGCTTGTAAGTCCAATGCCCACATGTACTTGATTTTGCACTCCCTGCATCTGTTGGATTTTCAATGTTTCCAGCCACTTTACAAGTTACAAATTAAACATCAGAGGGTCTGGTTTTAAAATAAAGTCACAAAACCAAAAATAACCGAATAAAATCAAAATACTGTGTTAGTCTAGAGGCCCAACCTGCTGTCCCTAAGAAAAGACCTGTATTCTAGCATTTAGCATCACCATCTGTAAGGATGCAGAGATTTCTGTTAAACTATGCAAAAGAAGAATACAAACTATGACAACAATTGTTCTTCAGTAAAACAAGAGAAGTCAGCAAAGCTATCTCCACTGGACTATTTTAAAAACACTTAACGATCATTTTTTAGCACCTACACTCATAAATCTAATGCTCTGTGATCAGCTTAGGGAAGCAAAAAAATACTTGAGTATCTACATATACGACAATCAAGCAATTCTACAAGTGGCAGAACAAGCAGGTTTTTTCCCCAATGGACTTGGATCTCATGAGGCAAACATTTAAGTTAATTAGCTACTTACAAAGGAACTAATTAGTTACAAGAGAAACATGAGTATTAATTTAAAACAACTTGTCTCTCCTGTTTCTTATAGAAACTCTTCTCAACCTGAGGAGACTCTGTTATCAATGGAGTCGCACATTTCATGTGAGGAGGCTCTAATGTTAAGATTTTATACTCTGCTTATTAGGGCATCTCCCAATATGCTGGGGGTGGGGGTGTGGAAGCAAATGCTTGATACCAAAACTGCTCAACCCCAAACCTCTTCAATTTCTCTGTTTGTTTCTTCTTTCACTAACTCCTCTTGCCTTACACTTCAGGCTTTCCACCAATCTCTTTCAGTATCTCAAATACAGTTTATTTCGTCCACACCAAAAATTACCTCTAATGCAATATAATGCTTGATGTGAGCTACTAAACGTGAACTTTTTTCTACTCAGAATATAATCCTCCTCAACAAGTCCTTATCATGACCTTTGGCTATTCATTACAGTACTTTGCCCGTGCATAAAAAGAAGAAAGTAAGGAAGAATTTTTGTTTTGCTGCTCCAGTAATCCCCCTTCTCCTTTCCCAATCTGGTAGCTGTTTTACTTTCCTCTCTGAAACTGTCCTTAAGCCAGTACTACATTATAAACATCCCTAAGGAAAAGCAAATGATACAAACTAATTCCCAGTGTAAGATGCAGATTTCTTAACTCTAAACCATTTCAACCCTGCCAAGCTGGAAGTATGCACAGCTGAAGAACTGAGACTGAATGTATTTCTGACACGATTAAACTTCTACTCCGTCTACTCCATCCACTTCAATTGAAGCTACTCATTAGGCGAAGTGGCAGGCAGGAGCAAAACTAGGGAAATCATTAACTTCATACCATTACACAACCACATTTTCCAAAAATATAAAGCTATAAAGTTCTGCTTGTGAAGGCACGTATTTCTTCAACTTGAGAGCTCTATTTGATCTAAGAAGGAACAACTTTGCGACTCCCAATGATGTGCACAAATGGCAATAAATGCATTTTAATGAACGTTTTAAAACAGATACTGACAGCTATCACACAGAAAAGTAACACATCAGTACGGACATTGGTGTCACATCTAGCAAACAAGTACTGTTAGCTTTCTCCTCTCCTTTGAAAAAAATTCACTTGGGCAAGAGAAATACATCAACACTTTGCCAACTACTTTGATTTAACATTTATATTTCATAAAACGTATGCCTGTGTGCCTCGTGCCAACTTTAGAATAAAAGACAGGAAAATTTAACTGCAAATTAAAAGCCTGGCACGCCACTTAAGGACAAGCCTAATTCCTCTGCTTCTCCTTGCTGCAGCTCAAGCCATGCAGCCACCTGACCATTTTGGCAGCCCTCTGCAAGGACCTGCTCCACTGCATCAGTGCCCTCCTTGCACTGGCAAGCCTAAAATGGGACACAGCACTCCAGATCTATAGAAAGTCCCAATGCAGATGTAATATGCTTCCTCTTTGAAGTCCCTTGTATTTTGGGCTCAGAGAGAGCACAGCAAAAAAACGAAAAAAAAAAAATACACATGGAATTCTTAAAGTAATTCATGCACTACTTGTTCGAAATACTATCTTGAGAGAAACCTAACCCTCTGAGAAGAGGGTCAAATGAGGGATTTATTGCCTAGAAGAATCCTCACCCACAGTGAAAGACCACAGGTAAATTTCTACTCAGGGTTTGAGTCAAAAAATAAACAATTTTTTAAAGCCTAATCAGAGATTTGGACATGCTTGTTTCCAGCTTAGTCCAAGTGCCAGCTATCAGAAAAGATGGCACAGAGTTACTCTCAAAAGCTATTCTGAACTATTTCACTGATAGCACAAAAATTAAAAAAAAAACCCCTTACTTTAAGATGACTGGCATAAAAGAGCATTTAATACAGTTTTAAGAAATAATTTCTCCTCTTTGCTGAAGACCAACACAACAGTAGTTCGCCAACATTAGTAGTTCGCCAAATTTGTAGGCAGACACTTACTATTAAAAAGTCCAAAATCCAATAAACTTGATTTCACTAGAACTTACATTCCAGGACAGGCATCATCAGTTGATGATACATTAAAAAGGAAATAATTATCTTCCTCCCTAAAAGGAGATTCTGGTGTACACTGACAATCTGCCAAGGGTTTTCTTCTAACTTCTACTGTGTTTTATATTTTACAGTCCATGCTAAGGGAAAGTTCATTTACCACTGGCAAATTTCTGTCAAGCTCTGATCAGATGATGAAGGAAATCACAACTGGCAAAGCTTAAGCAACAGTTCAGCCATTAATTTTAAGACGCATCAAAAAGACCGGTTTCAATTCTGGTGTTCTGCTATATCAAACATAGGAAAACAAGAATTCAGGGTTTCTAATCAACTACTTCGTTATTTACTGAACTACTGACTGCCTTGTCTGAGTCATAAATCATAAGTGTTTAGAGCTGTCATTTTGTGATCATCTCATGAATTTCACAGGATAAAATAGCAGAATCTTCTAAACAAGCATGACCTATTCAAACGTACCTCTAAGAGCACACATGCCTTAGTTATTCAAAGACCTTTTATACATTGCTTGTAGTTTAATATCCAAGATTTTTGGTCCATAACTTTACACAAAATGTATAAAGATGAAAATAAGTCTACAGTGTTATCACACACAGATGATAATTAAGAAATTTATTCTACAGAGAGTGTACTGCAACAGAAGGGATTTATTCAATTTATTTGACAGCTATGTACTATGGAGAACTGAGGCAAAAAGGTTCAACTTCCCTACAACTGATGTTACACAGCCAACACTTACTAAATTTTTGAATTTTAGAGGAGGAGCTAGCAACACAGATCATTTTGGTATTCTAAAGCTATTTGTCACTGCACCCTCCATGTAAACCATCATTATTCCAATAGTTCTCAAGACAGATAAAACCCATTATGCATACTTTGCTTTTATGCATTTATATAAAGCATGGGCACAGACTCAAATGCTTACAATAACAGTTCTAAGAGTATGAGCAAGTTTAAATCCGTCTCACATCCATCTTCATTCATACAAAAGGAAAAAAATCAAACTCATTGTAAATCAGTCAATATCCGTGCCAATCACTGGGAAGGTTTCTTTATGATCTATCCAGGAAATTGCTCCAACTAGCCCTGCCTAAAAGATGCAAGAAATTTCAGAAAATTATCCAACTCATCTTAAATGTCCGTTTATATTTTATAGAAAACACTCAAGAATATACATGGGAGATACGAATCTGCATGAAAGCCTCACAGGGAAAACAAGTACATGAGAGCAGCAAAGTCTGCATTCAAGTGCCCACAAGCAATTTAATGAAAATATCCCAAATAAGAAAGTATCTTTTAAGGATTGATCTGCAATGGTAAGACCCAACTTCAGTTAAAATAAATCTCTTCCTCTGTTTATCTGTTTGAGTACATTTGCCTCTGAATAGTGACTCTGATGACAATCCAAGAGTGTGTGAAACAGTTCCACTCTTTGCCTTTTCCCGTCCATTCTGCAATAGGCATCAGTTCCAGTTAGCTTCACAGGTTATTTCAGAGTTTGTAAAGCAAAATATTGGTTCAAGGAAAAACCAACATTCTGCTGATGCACACAGCCATATTCTTGGCATGAAGCTGCTGAAGGTGTGCTTCTACCTCAGACATCTCTATTAAGTAACAAATGTCAACTGTAAAAGAGGCTGAGGATTTTTAACACCTCTCCTGTTTGCAGCACAACTTTGATCTCTAATTAAATGACAGTTCTGGGGTAAAGAAACCACTTTTTACCACTTTTTCAAATGGCTCTACATTGCTGCCAGTCATTGCTTGCAAAAAGACTAAACCACTACAAAGTGAAAACTCACCATAATTGTGCCCAGACTATTTGTAGATAGCGCTTTCTCTTTTTCCCCTATCTCAAGTTTCCTTCAAGGTCATAAGCACATGCTCATCTTCTCTCTCCTCTTCTAGGTCTAAGGAGAAGAAAACCCCAAGCATCACACAGAACACATCAGAAGACCTAGAGAAACTGCTCATGTTACACAAGGCTCCAAGAGAACATTGCAGAATATTCCCCTAGAATCCCAAATACATTGACTGATAGACTGAGCAGGAGGGGGATAAGAAAACGAGGCTGATGGTGCACAAAGAACTGTTCAGTAACATTAGAAATCCTGACACAGTTTGTGCATTTCTACTTTCCTGAAGTATTTTCTGCACAGATACAGATTGAGTAACTGTGTGTAAGACAAAACTAGTCACTCACTTAAAGTTTTGATGACTTTTTCCTTCTATGAAGGGAGCATGGTGTGCACACTGAGCTACAGGATAACTGCACTCAGGCAACCTGAGCAAACTGGGCCCAGCCTTTACATTTTGGCTCCCTCTCCTGGAAAGAAGTAAAAAACCAAGCAGCACTGCTAAAGGTACCTTCCTTCTGAGAAATGCTGAACGCAACACAGTTTTCAGAGTGGCAGTTTTTCCTCCAATTCACCCAACACCTGAAGGCAACCGACAATGACCACCAAAACACACAAAATCCTACCTATTGTGTGCAAACCATACTACATGCAGAGACCAGGTCAGCTTCCACTTGTAAGACAAAACTCTCACATTTCTGTGCTGCTTTTTGGAGCAGCTGTTACTTTTTGCTTGATCAGATTGCTACAGTCAGACACCTTTGACAGATGAGGAGTACGATCAATAACATCAGTTGATCTAGGTATGATCTATCAGCTGTGCTGTTAATGTACATAATGCTACACAGATAGAGCAGTACCATCAAGAGAAGAGCTCAACAGAGTGGTATTCACCATTTTCTCACACAAACATGAACCTGAGGCCTTAGGCCATCTGAATTATATGCTAAACAACAACAGGCAACTCTAAGTAACTTGCCACTAAAAGTGAGCAGGAACCATAACCAACTCACAGCTGAATTTGCAAGCAGCGTTATCCACCGAAAAGCAAATAAACTCTTGAACTGGATAAAAAAAAAAGCCATCAAGTATGGCAATAATACAGTCACTATTAAAGGCAGCCTGTATCATCAGTAAAACTGTTGACAACTGGAGAATATAAAATACTAGAGGATGCATGAAGACAGAAATTTAAGATTTTATCTCAAAACTGGACTTCATCCACATATGATGCTGTTCTTGAGACAGCATCAAATATTTTACCTCTTCTAGTTCACAGCTTGAAGTCAAAGTCTGCAGATGATAAACACTAATTTACTTCTGCTCAAACAAACTATTGAAACAGCTCAAAACATCTATCTGTGCTACATCTGTATCACTTGCCAGTTCTGTTTTTTTCCAAACAGACTCTGTATCTCAGAGCTTGACACAACATGGATTGATAGAAAGGTGTAATTTTAATGTCATTGCTGGGAAAGAAACAATCCTTATGCTATCAATTGCATTTTTCACCGTCAACACTAGCTGAAAGAACTCGTTCAAGAGTCTTTAAGTCCTGTCTGCTCTTTGCAGTTACTTTAAAATCTGTAGTTCTGCAGATACAGTTAAGGCTATTTTCTCCTCCCGAATTTGCATCTTTACCTTTATTCCTTTGCATTTGTCAAGTGATGCTGAATTTCAAGCAGTATTGAGAAAACCCTATACAGCTTCTCTTAATTCCAAAATGTACAGGATTGTTCTACTCTCTGCCAGTTCTGTTGTTTCATTTTCTACCCATTAAATTTAGCAGGTGTATGAAGTTCATGGGAAACCCACACTATCCACTACATAAGCTGCTCATACATTCCACTCTGTTTCCTCCAATATTTGCTTAATTATATTTTAATATATTTATAATAATTTATAATTTATAATTGAAAAAGAAAGGGCAGAAAAGAAAGGCCAGACTCTTTGTTGTCCAGTGAAGATTATATGCTGCTAGTGGCAGTGTGGCTCACACATTCAAAGCAGCAGCACAGAATAAAGCAGTGTGAACAAATGAAGTTATTCTTATCTGAAACTATTAATTCACAGGAATAGATCTGTTTCTATCCCATGAAAATTCAACTTCTTTCAGAGTGTGTAGTAAGAAGTTCATATAATTGGGAAGGTAATGAGATTACATCTTTCCTTCTGAGTCCGTACAAAAGGACTTCATGTAGCTAGTACAAAATAATATGTGAATGGTTTGAGAAGTTCTCATCAGTAAGATAATTTACACAAAGTAATATCTGCCTAATTTCCATGCTGCTCATAAGAGTGAAGTATGCACACAAAGCTAAGAAAAGAAATCTGAATCTCTGATAATCAAACACTAAGGCTGCACCATTCCCTTAAAGTGCTTAAGATTTTTTAAGTAAAATATTCTAAACCTGTAAAGAAGTCTTTCCATACCTAACACAAAGCAGCTTCTAATATTTTTTCTTCCAGACTCCATCTGGTGGCCAAAATACGAATCAGCTTGTATTGTATTCCTTCACTAAGCCTTCACTGATAGCCTTATGCTACTCTTCTCTGCAAAATAACATGCTGAAGCACTGACTTCTGCAGTTAGAATACCTTCTGTGTTCCCTCTTATCCCATTTTGTCTCAAAAATATTCTCTCAGAAGTATTTAGGAATGATAAGATTTGAAAATAAACGCAAAATATTTACAGTTCCAACACTGCCTGAATGTAGCTAAGGCTTTCACCCCACTTTTGGCATCTCAGTGTAAACCAGGCTCTAGAGATTATTTCAGAGATAAGCCCAGGCTAGAGATGGTAGTGTGGAAAGACAAAGTCAAGTGAATTTCACAGTGCTTAGTAGCATGTAGGTGCTTCCTGAGAAAGTAATGGTAAACCTCAAGACAAAATGGAAAGAATAACACAAGCTAGGTAAGAACATAAAGAAAACAGGACCACACAGCTACTCTTCCTGACAAGGTCTGTCTGTCCCCATTCCACATACAGTGTGTATATTTATATACACACTAATGGACTAGCAGGCTTTCTACATACTTTGAGCACTTTATCTCTCCCCAACAGCACGAGAGCTCACGTGGCTCAATCACACAACCTGCCCAGCTTTCTTTGTACAATGAGTGGAAAAACAAGACCAACTTTCTGTGGTAATCCTCTCATGCCATCCTGAAGTCCTTCTTCCCTGAAATGATGCAAGAGCTATTATAGGTCTCTTTAGGAGAATGGAACAGGTAAAACAGAACATGAGTACACAAGAGAATTTCCACAAGCTCTGCAAAGCCACTGCTGAAATATAGAAGAATCAAGATCATATTCCAGCATCAGGGATTCAGGCTTGACTCTGTGGACAAAGCATATGTCTGTCTACCCATTATGCCAACAAGAAAAGCTATGTCAGACCACTGTTTCTTATTTTTCTATACTTGTAATAAAGAAGAAACAAAATGCTGAGATGAAGCATTCTCCCACACCATGCCATTTTCAAGTGTCTCCAAGCATGTACTTTTCCCAGGAACAGCAAGGAATACACTCTTGAAAAGCCATGGACAGTTCACCAACCACATGGTTAACCTGTACCAGTGAGAAGCCATGAAAGAAAGGGTAAAGAACTATTTCATCACTGAAATCTTCAAAGTCTGACTTTTATTTCTTGAACACAAAAAGATACCAATGCTTCACCAGGCAAGACTGGCTCCTAAAAGTTTCGTAAAAAGGCGTTCATGATTTCCTAATACCTGAATTTTAATAGTGAAGATCACAGTCTTTCTACAGCAACATGTGAAAGAAGTCTCTACATAACTCTTGTCATTTGCACTTCAATAAGCACCATCATATTGCTATTTCTGATATTTGCCTCCCACTAGCCAAAAGACACCTTGAAGAAAGAAAAAGCATTTCTATATGAAAAGCAAGCTATTATGACTGTTGCAGAGAGACAAGACAATAGAGCAGAAACATTTTCAAAATCAGAATAGTCAAAGAAAACAATTTACACTTTAAGAAGCTTACCTTTGTTGAAAGCACTTTAAATGTACTTTGCTCTGGCACTATAGAATGAAGAAGATCAAGCTTTAAGTTGAAGTCTTCACCTGATGGAAGTCGCACTGATGCATTCATCTGTTAAAATTTGAAAACATCTCTGGTCATCTTTGACAGCAGTTCCATTTTCAAGTAAAGGACTGTCATTTCACACAGAGATTAAATGATTAAATTAATATCATTTCAGATCTGCCATTCAGCTTACTGCATTATTGGACAGGATGTTTCTAAAATATACTAGAAAATAAATAGAAGATTTCTGTTCTTGCCACACGTACTCAAAAACTCTGCTATCTTGTCAGCTCGATCTGCACTATTTAGGGAAAAAATTATACAACAAATGGAGTATCAATATGTTAGTAATGGAACACAAAAACAATCTGCAACTTCTGCTCTAACACATGCGAACTCCATAGCAAGTGCTCACACAATATTAACAACCTAAAGCAGATAATAATAACCAAATACTTCTGGTATTTCATGAAGTATCAAGTTAGTTGAGAATAAGAACTGAACTCTTCAATATTCTCAGCTAAATTAAACATGAAATTCATTGGTACAACATATGGTACTTCATTAGAGAGATTACTGTACTTCCTTAAAATACATATTTTGCTGCTATGAACAATTTTAGTGATGCCAAAAGCAAGAAAAACCCTCCCACGAATATTCATTCTATTTGTGTAACTGTCCTAGAGCAACGTGTTACTCATTCATACCTATTCTGAGAATACCTTGTCTCTGCTCAATCCTACCCCAGATGCATGTGTGCTCTAACATTTCAGTCCAGATCACTTCTTTGCCCAGCCCTCCAAAGGCACAGGCAGCATGCACACCTCATACTGCTTGTGTATAAATCCCGTGGGCACCGCTGTGGCCATCGATCCCAAATCCCGTGACTGGCCCCCCACACACACACACACACACCCAAGCAGCACAACTGTACAGAAGACAAGCTCAGGCAGAACAGCACCTGTACCTTTCTGTTCACGCTATTGCAGCATATAGTATGCACTGGTATAAGCACTACATCTCAGGGAATTTAGGGATGAGCATCAATAGTCAACACAAATCACCTTTTTCTCCAAAAACTGCACACTGACATCATCCTTCTGTGCATTCTTGATCATTATGGTCACAATTACTTGAGATTCTGTTTGATACCAGTCATATCTTGCAGAAAAAAAGAAAAATTGACTGCAAAGAGCTATATAGACAAATACCCAAAGCTGGAGCAGTTATAGAACAAACATATTGCTTTAAATCACACAGCATATAAAATCAGATCACTTTCTTAACCAATTCATAGTATTGTTTGCCTTCTATAAATTAAATGGCGCTTTTTTAGTTTGCAATCTTTAACGTGTCTCAAAAACATTACCTACACCAGGCACAATGGAACAGGCTTTGAATTAAGCTCAGCATGAGAATGAGAAACAGAAGCTGGAATGCTGATGCTTTCCTGGTTAGGTTTAATGCCCTGAAAGTACCATTTAGTCTGAGCAAAAGTGATGGCACTGAGAATCACTTTGCTCAGACTGCCACGTGTTTAAAGTTACCCCAAAAGACCTCCTACAGTCACTATCCTGCTTCTCCAATCCCCAAGCCAGAAAGCAGCTATATATCAGTTATTTTAAATCTCAGAGTAAAGCCAAAGTCAACTTACTTGATCTTTGGTGGCAGAGGCTGCTGCTGTGTATTCCAGTTGAAGCATATTCCATTGGAAAGAAAGTTACATCAGTGTAAGTGAAAATAGACCATGAAGAACTTTTCAAAGACACAAATCACTTTGATACCCATTGCTCCCCTTTTCTTGACTCCAACTCCTTCTCCTTCCTTGATTTATGTGTGAACATTAACTTACAGGTGAATCTCGTCACTGTTTAGTCATTTATGACACATTACACATGAAAAAGTTCCCATTTACATTAAATATGTCAGTCTGTAACTTGAAATTTATTGGTCAGTCATTTTGTAAACAGCAATTAAGTTCAGCTTTAGTTCATTTATTCCTGGATAAAATGTGTACCTGAAAACATACAGTGACTATGCTGCTAATCTACAAATCATGAAGGGGACCTGAAATAGGTCTGAGAACTCGAGGTTTAATTTTGAACATAAAATCCCTTTAAATCAAACATTTACCTTTACATATTATCACCATGCTTCCTGTACATTATTCCCCTGTACCCTATTCTTAAAATATAAAAAAATTAAGTAAGCACTAAAGAGGGAGCAGAATATCCAATGCAAATTCCCCCTTTTTTTTTTGTCTCAATAAAAAGAATAAAAGGAGAGGTCAGTTTCAATATTTCTCATGAAGACTTCCAGTAAAAAAAAAAAAAACTGAAAATTGAGCAGGTTACAGTATAAAAGAAGTATGCACAAACCACTTGCAAGCTTCTGGAAAAAAAGTAAAGTTACTTTCTAACAGTCTCAATTAAGTTAGTACTAGCAACACAAGCTGGTTAATTTGTAAATCAGATCACAGCCTGCAAGCCAGAAAGTTAAAATGTAATTCAACGAATGCACAGTAATTGCCAAATTTGTATGCCATTGCTAAGAGTTTTAAGGGTTCAAATTTTGCAACCTTGGTCTCAAATAAAAGCACTCATGTTTAGAAGAAAAGTTAAATCCTTCAGAATTGCATGCAATAGTAAAGATTCTTTTTAAAACCTGGAAGTGAAGACACTGAAGCACAAAAGTATACTCTAGCTTAACAAAAAAAAATCAAAACAGTAAACATATTATGGAAAACATCTTACCAAATCTGTCTGTGATGCTGCAAAAAGAAAAGAGTTGCACTTTCAGAAAAAGACATATTGAATTTACAAGGCATAATCTTATTCTAGTTTGCTTCAGTTACTCCAGACATCCTGCATTCACTCCAGTCTCAACAGCAGAGGAGTTAAAAACATGTCAGTTCTACTTCCACTATTTTGCTTTTATGACACTACTTTTTAATCAGACTTCAATCAGCAACTTGTGTAAAGGAACAACTCTAATGTAAAGCATGTTTTGAGTAACTGAATCAACACACTTTCCATTATGCTCCCTTGCTTACCTGAAGCTGATACATGACTTTTTAAATGAAAACAACATCACAGCAAACAAAAGTTTGAAAAAAACACTTTCTGGGAGTCTGCACTAGGTTTATCATCCATCCATCCATCGGAATAGCACAAAGCTCTCATCACAATTCTATCTCATGCTAGGCAAACCCCACTGGAGAATGAGATGGACATTTGGCAGAGAAATTCACTTGTATGACCTTAAATACACATGCAATTACAATGTAATATTTGCATCTAAACTGTAGCTCAGTATCTCCTCTTTGAAATTTTTTTTTCCTAAAATACTTCAGACTAAATACGTTTGAAAAGAAACAAATTTTGCCTTTGTTTCTTTATAATGCACACGGACAAAATGAGACAAAGATAAAAAAACCAAGAATACTATGCTGCAATGAATAAATCAGTGTTGTTGTTTTGCTGGCGGTTTTGTTTTGCTTTGTTTGGCTGGTGTATCAGAGAACTAAGAAAATGACTTCAGACAAGACAGTGAATATTTAGGATAAAACAGGACAACTGAGATAGACCAGACAAAATGCTGCAAAATATAATTATGACCTTAGAGAAAACAGTGTATTATAACCCCTTTCCTCGAGAGGGCAGAGAAAGTCATCACCCAAAGTAACTCTTTGCAAAAAAGACCATGCATGCCAATCACTTATCTAATTTCTCCAAATAAAACTAAACCTAGCAAAAAATGTCTCACTAAGCAGAAATTTGCTCATCCCTATACCACACAAAAGGGTTCTGCTCTATTTGGATTTCAGTCAACACATGGACACAAACTTGTTCTACTGTCCCATTCTCCAGTGTGCAGCACAAAGAGGAGGGAAAGTCACAACAGGCAGAGGAAAAAACTACATCAGTTTTTCTGCTCTATCTCATGAAAATCCCCAGACAGTTTAGGCACTGGGGATGAGTTAATTGTCAGGGGTGGCTGTCCACAGGAAGGTATGAAAGGAAACTTTGCTCACACTCAGTGACTACCACGGATAAGTCACCAGAGCAGCCATTACCACCCCCAGTACTTTCCACACGGAATCAGAGAGTAAAATCTCCAAATTTCTACTTCTTTCCAACTTCATGTTATGCAAGACTAGAAAACTTACTTTGATGTAGGCTTTATACAGCAAGCTGACACACTTTTTTCGAGTTAAAATTAGTTCTCAATTGTCTATGAAAATAACTTAAAATTAATTATGGTTGTCTGAACTTTAAATAGGTACTCTCCTGGCACACCTAATTATTACACTAAAAACCCAACATTAATGTTCCTCTAAATCTGAATGAAGCATACAAGTGTTAAGAGTCTACTCCGTGAGAAACAAGAGATAGAAAAAATGTGACTTTTTAAAAAGAAAATACAAATTTTTTTCTAAGTAAGGAAAGTAGTGAATCTTTGAAAACCATGACACAGTGTCCAAGCTTAGGGCATATCAAATCTTTTATCAAGTAAAGGTGTTTTTTCTTACCATTTAATGTTTCTTCACATCTTTTAATCCAAATAGTAAAGGTATCATCTACATCTAGAAGAGATCAAACACAATAATATTAAAACTCAGCAGACACTACATGTATTGCAAGAAGAAAAATTCTTCTTAGTTGCCAACTGGAACAAATCCAGCCCAAACTTGCATCAATTACTAAAAAAAGGGGTTATTTCCTATTACCTTCTCGTAACCTCTGTCATTCCACTTAGGCTTTAAGTATTTTCATACAACTACACTACTGAATTCTGTTCTATTTAATTAAATTCAAATTAATTTTTAGGACACTAGATTTTGTCAAACTGACCCAAACATGCTTTTGCTTTCCAGTTTGTTCAACCCCTATGGAACTGTTTAGAAAGCAAGAAGTACAGTTCTACATATTTTTTCCATTTTTCTTTCATACTTCCCCCCTAGAGAAATGTCAGAAGAGATGGTCTGTTCTGTGGACAACCCAAAGTTGTACCAGATTTCACAAACACCAAATATTCTCCCCTGGCAGCAAGCTCCCCAGGTAGAAACAAATTCACTAGAAAACAGCTAAAAGGTGGTAGTGTAACAACAGAATAATCATCTCATTCCAACATTCCCAGAAAAATCTTTCACAGTCAAGAAAGCAAAACAGTGGCAACATTACGGACCAACCACTAAGAATAGCTGAACTTTTTCTTTTTTTACAAGACAGAATTCACAGTGAGGGAGTTCACACTGTCAGCTATCAGGCAAAGGACTTGCAGAAGCTCGACAGAAGAGTCCTCAGTAGACACACATGTAACACCAAAGCTGACTCCACTGCAGCTACAAAATGGACCACAACCCTTCAAATATAAAATGTACATAAATTTGCTACCCCACTCCGAGCCATTCCCTCTCCCCTTTTCTTCTGCCATCTGACCAAACATCTTAAAAGTTATCCAAATTTTTTTACTAAAAGAATGGTCAAACACTGAAGCAAGTTGCCCAAAGACACTGTGGAATCTTCAGTCTTGGAGATTCTTGGAAAACAACAGTAAAAAGACCCAAGCAAACACAGGCAAGTTCAAAGTTAGTATTGATTTTGGCCAGAACACAGAATGATATGAGCTCCAGAGCTCCCCTGCAACCTAAATTAATCAATATTTTCAAAACTTAGCACCATAACCTAAAAAGACTTCCAAGTTTTACAGTGGGGAACAGGAGTCTAAGCAAAGAGAAACCAAGTGAAGTCTCCACTGATCCAGCCTCCCTCTTCAGCAGGTGAGGAATTCTCTTTTTAACCATGGCCTGTGACTGGATTGCTATACAACACAAACTTGAAAAGTTCAGCATTAACCTCCCTATTTTCCTAGAAGAGGCCACTCTTTCCCTGCATCCTGGCACATTTTATAATTTGAGGCAAATAAATTTTTTTCTCTCTCTAACTGTATTCTCTTCCTAAAGAACTTATGAACAATTTCTACTAATAACTGTAGTTCAGAAAACCTAACTGGGTCTTACCAAAAATCTGCCAACTCTTAGAATACAAGACAAGTACCTACTAAGTTTCTTTAAAAAGTTGACACATTCTACCTTTACTAAATTGGTTTGGCAGTCACAGCAAAAAAGAACCAGAAAAAATGAGTATAATTGTCCTAAATACACATAACCTACTGAAGAGTACCAGATTACACTCGTTCCTCAACCTAAGGCACTAGGAACTGCAAAAATCCAGATGCATCTCATTGCATGGCTGAGCAGAAGGAATACAGCTTACTAATGTTATAAAATAATATAAAGAAACATTGTACATTCCACAGCTCATCACATCAAGTCCTGTTTCCATATCCTTGTAGGTGGGTAATGAGAACGTTACTGGGGTGCCCTAAGCCCGTCAGTCCTACCAGTAATGAGCACAAGTAGGAAGCTCATCATTGTCAGCATTCCAGATTAAGATTTAAAACAGCCCTTACATCAGCAAGGAACAGAAACATGTATCTGTGTACTTCTGCCCACTTGTGTGGCAGAGAACCAGCACAGTTCCCCACCACAGCAATTCTCCCTGAGGCAGCAACAGCTTGAAGCCTTCTCTCTTTATCACCTGCTTAATGTATGTGGCAAATTTTCCCTCTGTGCTTTGTTCATTTTGCATTAGCTGCATTTAACTGGAAGTTAATTGTGTTGCCAAAATGTCTATGCTCACAATTGTTTTCACTGGGGATCCATCAAACACTCCACAAAGGTAAATTCTGTTACTGACATAAAACTTGCCAGCAAATTAGGTAATATATAAAAGAGAATCAACTAAGTCTGTAATTTTAGAAAGATCTTCAGGAGACTTCTCATCTCACAGCAGGCCACAGAATTTTGTAATGAGATAGAGGAAGCACAGCAGAAAGTATCTTCAGATGAGAGAGTAATCAGGAAGTGCTAGGAAGCTTCAGGAACACTTCAACTGAGTAAGCAGCACAACAATGGCAAATTAAATTCAAACACATGGAAGTCAAGAAATTCAGCACAGGAACGTGTGCTGTATTTCAGGGATTCTGAATTAGCCAGGAAGATCCTGATATTCACTGACTTATCTTAAAAGGTATCTGCAGCTTTGTGTTGTCCTCTACAACTTAAAACAGTATTTAAGGTTATCCATGCACATGAAAAACCTCAAGTTGATACTGGTTGCCTGGGGTGGGGCAAGAGTATGAGAAATAAAGAGAAGTCATTCAATTAAATTTGGCAGCGATGAGCTTGGAGATGTACAAAAAGTTACCTACCAAGTAAGGAAAGCTACATAAGTCAGTGGAAGGAATCACTTCCTTTCACAGAAACTTACTAGAGAATGTGACCAGACTGCAACAAACCTGTCTCTCTACTGTAAAACTAGTGAAGACTCCCTAGTTATCCAACCTACCAAAACAGAAAGAACTTACTGAAATTTCTGATTTTTACTCCTATTCCAGAACAGCCTAAGCTAACAGTAAGAGTTGCTGCAATTTCACCACATCCCCCTTCACCACCATTCCCCTGTCCCAACACTGCTCTGCCGTTTCACTTCTGCTGGCTTCACCACTCAGACCCTTCACTGGGCCATTTCAATATGAAGTCTTTCAAGTGGAAAGACTTTGAAAATAGTAGCTTTCTGTGGACTTAATGCATTGAAAGAAGAGGCTAAGCAAGCACAAGAGTAGAGAGGAGCATGATCACTTGGCATCAAGCACAAATTAGCTTGCATTTCAATTAAACTCCACTTTTAAATCAGAGGATCAGATCGTTTATTTGGGAGAGGCAAAGTAATTAAATTTTTGCTAAGCCTACACGTCCCAGCCACTCTTACAGATCAGACAATACACTGAAAACATCTGAGAGCACAACAATGCTTATCAGATCAGTGCACTTCGCTCTGTGTAACCTTTCAAGGTGCTTTTTTTACCATTTTCTCTTGCTGTCCAGAACAGAGGAATGGAATGAGGAGAGGAGTTTATCTGCAATGGGGGATAAGAGGGAAAAGAAAGGAGCCACAACCATCTTGTATTTGCTTTGTGTTTCCCTGTGTCTTCTACCAAAGCTTTCTGTTTTAAACCACTCCTTTCCTGCTTCTTGAATAAAGTCAGGTTTTAAAAAAGCTCTAAGCGTTCCCAAACTAAAAAGTGCCCAAGTCCAGCTGAAAAGCCAACACTGTAAGAGGAAAGAGATAGACTAAAAATGCTTCTGTAACAAAGTTGTATGTAATATGAGGTAAAAATGCATTTTGTCAGTTGGAGTACCCATCAAGTTGCACAT
Organism: Climacteris rufus; assembly: GCA_013398175.1. Classification (NCBI taxonomy): domain Eukaryota; kingdom Metazoa; phylum Chordata; class Aves; order Passeriformes; family Climacteridae; genus Climacteris; species Climacteris rufus. Next base: position 436,798 of record VZRZ01002775.1, on the reverse strand, counting down.
TCTTTCTAAAGACTGCTCTACCAAACCATTTAAGAAGTTCCAGCTACATATAAGGAGCTTGCTCTACTCAGAAACTTTTCTATGACACTTAACACTACATGGCCACTATTTGTTTTCAAGACCTCCAAGAAGAAAAACACTTCCCTCTTTATAAAGAAAAAAAATAAATCATATACTAATTGGTAAGAACTTTGATACACATTTTAAACAGTTTAACACTTTTATGCAGTGATTGCATAAACATTCCCAAACATCAGATAGCTTATGTTAGATACCTAATACATTAGTCTGCAAAAAAAAAATCCTTGCTCTTCATTTTCATCCAACACATTACCCACTTTTTTTAACATAAGGAGTACTGCACACACAAGGAACTTCAATACTTACTGTCCAACCTCTGCCCCTCTCTGAAAGCCTCTAAAGCAGATGCATAGTTTTTGATATGATATTCACCTAACCTGACACATGTAAAGAAAAACACAAGAAAACAGCCATTACTTTTCAGTCTAATCCACATCCTACAGATCCCATGCTGTATTGATTAAAATGACACATGTAATCACTTAAATTACCTAAGAGGTGTTTTTGAAATGGTGAGGGCATTAAGATAATCCCCTCAAACTAAACTGCTTTATTACAGACAGGCTGCAAGCAACATGGCATTGATTTTGTTCATTAGTCTGCATGTAAAAAGCTTGCACATAATCCAAACACTAGTATTACACTAGTATTGACCTGCAGATTATCACAGTATTCCCAAAGTACCATAAAGGATACATACCCTTTTCTAAGGAGTGCTACAGCATTATTTGGGTTGAGTTCTAGAGACTTCTTTGCATCTGCAACTGCATCTGTTGAAAGACAGTTTGGAGTTGAGAAACATAGCAACAATGTTATAAAAAGCAGTGAATTGTCAAGGTTTTAAGTAGTGACATTTTGCTTAGGTGTACTATGTTATCTTTCTTAGCTTGCACATAAATCACACCATTTGAATTAAACCTAACCACAACTGCTACAGATGAACTCCTCATGGAGCTGGCAGAACTCTTATGTAGGATGACTTTATGTAGCATGACTTTCATTTAGTGAAATTCTCTACTTAAGATCTGAAGTGTGATTCTGTTTGCTTGGCTTTTACTGGAAAGAAAAAATAAAGCAGATCTTATTTAGTTAATCTTTTTCCCAGGCATTATTCACTTATCACATTCCTACCATGACAGGATTCAGTCTCTACCAAGAACACAACGATGGAAGACACAACACAAAAATCTCAAAACCTGCCCAAGATGTCTACTTATAAAAAGCTGCCAATATTAGGCCACAATCAAAAGAAAGCTGGCACTCTAGAATACGCACTTCACTGAAAGTTTTGCTGAAAGAAAACAAAGGAAACTACAAGATTATGTACTGACACTAAAAGCAGCATATAAATTACAGGTAACACTTTCTGTCATTACTGGGTTTGGCTCCAGATTGAAGACATCTTCTGTGAAACACATGTTATATATAATACATTTGTAAGAGGATTCTCAGTCTGAAGATTTTACCAGCATATTTCTGTAGAAGAATATGAGCATAAGCTCGTTGACAATAATATTCAGCATCATCTGGATTCTTTTCCAAAGCTGTTGTCAGTTCCTGTAAACACACATGAAAAAAAAATGAAATGGTACTTCAGAAGTCCTCATAAAAACACAGTACCAAACCCTGTCAACTAGGAGACATTCCAGAAGATGATATCCTAACTGGCATTTCTGTTTACCTGTTGCTTAGTTGTCAAGCACAAAGCTAAACATCACAGCTTGAAGTACAAGGAACCTGCCAAATTATACCAAATTCAAGCAGCCTGTTTGTTGCTGCAAAGGAAATGGGATTTCAAATGCTCCAAACATGAAGTCTAACACAGATGATCCTCTGTATTCCAAAGACCTTCCTACAATTCTCAGCATATTTGTACACAGGTCTGCTGGATTTGAGAGGGCAGTGCAGTATCAGGAATTTGGAAGTCAACGTGCAGTGCACCAGAACAGTTGTGTGGAGAGAACATGCTATGAAATACCACAACACATTATTGTGCAGAAGAGATTGTTTCAATTTATGCTGAGCACAAAAGCAGAAGAAGAAAGACGGAGCACAGGGCTCAGAGGAGATATTACTGCACAATGGAAATAAGCATAAGGCAATCCTTTGTTAGGGGAATCACTGCATACATGGACTGAAATAATCCTACTCTGCACTCTCTGACACAAGTTCATGACTTTTGTACACAGAATACAATCACACCTGGAAAGAGCATCTCCAATTCTTTCTTTATTGGTGAGAGAAGTTCTCTCTGCTGGAAAACAGTAAGTCTTCCAAAAGCCACTACACGACAGTGACTGTTTGCTAAATTGACTTCTACTCAGACTTCCACCTGGAACCCAGCATGCATGAATGTAGCTAAGACACAAGCTTTAAACCTGCATAAATATTTGTACAGCACAGTTGCCAAAACTCTGTCCCACCAAGCCAGAGAAAAAAGAGGAGAAGGAGGACTTGCCTCAGTTCTAATTCAGATCAGCATCTTTTTCTGTTTAAGAGATTTCACATGAACTGTTTATGCCAACTAGGAGTTAAGTGGCCAGAACAACTTCCTCTAGAAGTAGCATGAATCCTTCCTAGTGTAAGACACACACACCTGTACAGAGGTACAGCACATAAATCTAACTCCTTGGGGGTCTCTGAAGAAAGGGGCAGGCAGCCAACAGCTGGAACTTGATCTAATTGTGCCCATGCCTTCCTAAGATGTAAAGTAATATCAAAGCAGTCATCATTATGGAAATACTCATGGCTTTAGGCATTCCACATGGGAGGGACATGAGGCAACTCACTTATTAAAATTGGTTCATATTATGCTGAGAGGTGAAGTACTTTTGAGGCTCAAAACCAAGCAGGGTGTTACTCTGGCAGTGAACATCACGGGCACCCTCGTGTGCAGGCTCACTGCTCTGACAGATCACCTCTCCCTCCAAACACGATTTCCTGTGATTTATGCTGATGACAGATGCACCAAGTAGAGCCAGCAACATATGAATGGATTCTCCTACAAAACCAACCTGCACCCCAGGAAAGCAAAGCAAACCAAAGCCAAGCATTTCCAACAGAGTGAAACTTGTCTCTTTGGGGGCTTTTTATCCATAAGTTATCACACCTCATTCAGGCACACACACACACCCGGAACAACCGATCTAAAATACTTGAGAAACCAAGTAACATTTGACTAGCACCAGCAGCTCCAGATTATGGACATCAGCAACAGTTACTCAGAACAAGCTTAGACTTTGTCCTCACACTCAAGTAAGTGTGTGCTTTCTGTATATTTTGCCTCTAAAGGCCCTTACCATGTGACCAAACTGCAAATTACTTCTAAATACATTGGGAAATTTCAGGTTATTTCCATGTCAACTGATAAACAGTTTACATGAATTAAAGGTGTTTTCTGTCTCCACATAGTAACCTACTATTTCAACTTAAAATGAAAAGTCACTCATGAGTTCACAACTTTATCAGACAGTATTAAAAGGTGGATAATGATCTTTCAATTGCATCAGATCCAGGTGGAGAGAGCCAATGCATGATCTCCAGGAATTAAAGCAATCAAAAATCACAGTGCAGAAATGCCAGGTGTGGAAGCATTACACAGCACATTTACACAGAATTGTCTCCCAGATTAGAAACATTTAGTACATGAACTAAGAGATCACATGTAAGACCAGGCAAGCAAGGTGTACCACCTGTAGATTTGAGCTCCTAAGTCAGCGAAGACTGACCTATGGGACCTACCAGTTCAGAGACCACCAAGCACAACCTGCCTACTCAGTCCAGGAATTTTTAAAAAGGCCTAACAACTGACACCAGCATTACTGTGTCAGGTATTAAATAATGCCTATAGAATGTGTTACATAATCTCCTGAAGCACTCAGTTTACAATGAGCTGAAATATAAGCTAGAAAAGCAAAACAACTATGTCAATACAGAAGAAACACATAAAGACATATTCTGACAGCATTCCTTAATACTTCTGAAGACCTTTTGGTGTCAGGGATTTCTGGTTTGTTTCCTGATGGGTTTTTTCACCACACAGTGTGAAACTTAATTTATTTTTTTTAGCTCTTGAATTAGTTTTATTATGCCAGATATAGTCAGTTATTCCAAACCTGCTTTCAGATGTAATTTATCTTTTGAAGAACTTCTGCAAGTTACAGCCTAAACCCCCAAAAACTGAAAGAGTTAGCTTCATCATTTTCTTTGTGGAAAGATAATTTAGCATCATTTTATGGCTCTGCCACCCACTCTACTCAAGCAGAACCAACCATTCCCATCCTTTTCCCTTCCAAGTAATGAAACAGAAATACTTATCCACCCTCCAGTTCTGTCTTCTCATCAACCGCCTCTTTTAAGTAAAAATAACCTTAGAAAGCATATTAAAACATAGGAACTGGTGAATTCATGGAACAGGCCAGGCTGGAAGGGACCTCGAAGGACCATCTCGCCTAACCTTCCATGGGAAAGGCAGCCTAGAGGAGAACCCCGTCCATTCGTGTCTTGAACACCTCCAGTGACGGGGACTCCACCACGTCTGTGAGGCGGCTGTTCCAGTGAGCGATCTTTCTCGCTGTATAAAAATTTATGATGTGGAGAGGAAAGGAAAATCAATCCTGGTCCCCCCACAAAATGTACGGAGAGGAAAAAAATAAACCAGCGCAAAATAAAAACAAAGATGGAATCCATTTCTTCAAAAAGCCTGGGGTTTTAATACCCATAAATCTTAATTGATTTAGTTATGTGAACTATCGTCTACCTACACAGAAGCGAAAGTTCGTTTCTTTTGCTTTTTTTTCCTCCTATTTTTGCCACACAGGCAGCACGAGCACCGTGTCAGGACTGCGCCGGGCTCCCTTGCAGCCCCACCTCACCTGAGCGAGGCTCCCGGGGGCCCCCGCCCGCCCCCGGCCCGGCCCGGCCCGGCCCTCACCTGCGCCGCCGCCCCCGGGTCCCGGTCGACGTCC
>VZRZ01002775.1:363115-431569 GCA_013398175.1 Climacteris rufus | reverse complement strand
CGGCAGCGGCGGCCATGGCGGGGCCGCCCCGTCCGCCCCTTCCTGCCCCGCCGCGGGCAAGCACAGCCCGCGCGGGTGCGAGCCGCTCCGGATCGGAATGGAATTTTGCCAGTTTTTCTTCTTTCAGTTGTTAATCCGTAGCTATAGCTGGACCAGTTATGATTAAGCAGTTGCGCCGTGAGCATCGTACGCTTGGCTGATCTTTTGTTTTAAAGGAGAACGGAGGACGGCCACGAGCGGAATTGGCTGTCTGGACGGGAGCCGCCAGGGTGAAGTGAGCAGGGCTGGGCAGTAACTGGGGAAAGGTCATTCCGGCAGTGGGACATCGGCACCCCTGGCGCACTGACCGCCCGCTCCAAGCGTTCCCCGGGCGCAGATGCAGGCAGGAACCGCGCCCGCCGGCTGGCTGGCGTGAGAAGCGAGGGATCGCAGAATCACAGAATCAATTAGGTTGGAAAAGACTCTGAGATCACTGAGTCTGACCCCTGACTGGACACCACCATGTGAACCAGACCATGGCACCAAGTGCCAAGTTCAGTATTTCTTTAAATACCTCCAGGGACGGTGACTCCCCCACCTCCCTGGGCAGCCCATTCCAACATCTCATCACCGCTTCTGTGAAGAAATTCTTCCTAATGTCCACCCCAAATGCCCCCTGTACAGCTTATGATACCACTAGCAATAGGGGTTAGAGTTCTAATTAATGAACAAGTTACATAATCTGTAACCAAAGAACGCTGATGCCTTTTTAAAATTTATAATGATGGTGAAGTTTTGGTAAGCCGAGAGCCAGCCTTTTCAGGGTTACCACCTGGCTCCCTACTTGGTGCAAATCAGAATAAAATCCAGAAATACCTCTCCTCGGGGTGTGCGTGCTGGTGCTGTGCACCAGGTACCCAGCCCACGTTCAGGACAACAGGAGTGTGTCCTGGAGGGAAGACTGCGCTTCCCAAAGGCAGCCTGAGGCCTCCATCCTCCTCCTCCCCGAACTCCCTCCTGTGAAATGCCTCAGAAATAAAAAAGTGCCTTTTTCTCCTCCGTGGCCTCACACACGTGTGGAAAAGAACTGCGGCCTCAGTTTTTATTTTGTGACTCAGAAGTGGCTGCGATTTGAGCTGGTGTGTTTTGTTTGGCTGCTGCCACAGGCACAAAGGCAGCTGTGACAGGGGAGGGGTTGCTCAAACTCCAAATGTGAGCCCTCATTTTATGATTTACTCCAGCTTCTCCCTTCCTTTGCCATACCAAAGAGAGTTTGAAGTACAGATCCACCCGGCTGGCACACCAGAGCCTAAGGGATATGGAGAGGGAGTGATTTCCATTTACTCTCTGTTACACAACAGTCTGCTGCTGGAGACATGTTACTGCTGCTGGACATTTTTTCCACTTGCCCAACTGACATAAACTAAACTGACAAATCATTTCCCCCGTGTAATAGCTGCATCTGTGGCATGAAGTTTTGTTGGTGAAGCTGTAACCTTCTGGTGTGATTCTTAATATTTTTTTTTCACATTTCCAGTAAATTGCCAAAGCAACTTCCCCACATCTAAAAACAGTGAAGTCAGTCAAGCATTATCACTTCGGGTTTCCTAGAATTATGAAATACTTGTAGTATAGAAAACATCCCTATTTTATAGCTTGATTAAAAAAACTAGCCTCTCTCTCCAGTGCTTCTGTCAATCCAACACAGCCCTCAGGAAGAGAGCTGTTATCAGATACGCTTCTACAATGCTTATCCACATTCCCAGAACTGCCAGCACTCCCGAGCTGCAGGGAGCGCTGCCAGACAATCAGCCACTGCTGTGGCTGTCACCGGCCTTCCCTAAGTGGGGTGAGGCGCACTGGGTTTGCAGGTGGAAGCCCAACTGCATGGGAGCCAGAGGGAAGAAACATTGAACTAACATGGCAGCTGTGGCACAGAACTGCTTGTTCGAGAGTTTGTAGATTTTCTTCTGGGCAGCTAAACCAAACTATCTCTGCCATAGTTCTGCTTCTATTAGTTTTTCTAGTACTCATGTACTTAAAGTTATATTTAACCTTACCAACCAAATGATAAAACTCCAACATTAATTCCATCCTAGAAAGTCATATTCCCTTTAATTTTATACCTATAGAATCATAGGACCAGGCATTGTATTTATTTTAATCCACCCTCCGTTGAAACACTGCAACACACAAGTTTGTGAAGCCCCAATAGTTTGGCCTGTCAGTTGTATTACACAAGATACAACGACCTTTGCGAATTACACTCAAAATTTTGAGCTGATTTGTCTGTAACGTACTGGGAAGTGATGGAAATGGGGAAGTTTAAGTCCAGTTCTTGGATTTAGCTCAGCCCTCAGTTCAGCTACAAAAACATACACTTCTGCTGTTTCAAAGGATACCCACACTGACTGCTTTCCAGTCTGTTCAGAGGTGATTTGTGAATTGCTCGTGTCCCACCAGACCCACACTGACTAATCATGTTGTCCTGTTTCTTGTCAAAACATTATAACAATATAAAAACATTTCAGAGTAAATACAGAAAAATGTTTTTCCATTTGATTTATTTTCATAATAAACCAATTAAAAATACAAAAGAAGGACCCAAGGTTCAGTGGGCTCCATCATTTAAAAATTTGTCTTTAAATACAAAGTCACTCTGTAATATGAATACATATAACATTAGACCTCTAAACATCTTATGATCTTATTGATCTTATTTGCATCTATCAAAAATTTGTATGGAAAAAAATTAGCTGAAAAAACTTCCCTGCAACATTGAATATACAGTATTTACAATCAAAACCAAGAAGTCTTAGCAGTATTAATCTCCAAAAACCTGCATAAATTGTATATATTTCATTTCCCTCCCCCCTTACAAAATAATCTGAAGTAGAAAGTAAGATTGTTAAGCTTCATAGTTGCAAAATGGCATGAAACATTTGCACCTGTAGTGATGCTGTTAACTTCTGTAATTAAATATATCTGATGTTTTCATATAAAATATAGACATGGCATTATCCATTACTGGAATATATGTTCCATGTACTCTCAATAGGAGTGTATATTCAATTTTGCACACACAAGAGCTTGTGCTGCAAAAAATGCAAGAGGATACCTGGATATCAAAGTCTAAAACTGATGTCATTCACTGGTATGAAACAGATACGCGATCTTAAAATTCAAACACATGGAATGAAAATGTCTTACTAAAACTAACTGCTGCTTCAAAAGGTGATACATATACAGATTAAACATAAAAGGTTACAATAACATTACTGCAATGTAAATCAGCAACAGACTGACATCATAAAATAAGAAGTTTGAAACTTTGGCCAACAACCTCAGGAGAAAGTCTTCATAGCATATAAAGCATGTTCCTTCATGCCTGTATTTTGGAAAATGAGTAATATATAATTTTATTTATATGATAACATTTAGCAATTAACAAAAAATCAAAATCCATCCTAAAGCATGAATTCTAACAATTAACTGCAGAAATTAAGTAGCTTTGCAACATCATGCTTCAGAATCAAATCATATATACATATCTGAAAAGGTCCCATCACATTTATGAAAATAATCATCCACAGGGTCTTTTTTTTTTAATTATTTAATTATTAATACAAATTGGGTTCCAATGGCTCATTTTCTTGCTTCACTTGCACGTTAGATGGGAAACCATTTGAACTGGACACTACCATCACAAATGGCTGCTGCTGGAATTTCTGCTCTGACTGCTCAGTATCTTCCCCTTTGTCACTCTCTTCCTTTTCCACTTCTTGTAGGCCAACCTGCTTCGTTTCTGGTGCTTTAATAACCGAGGTGATCACCGTGCCTGACGGCTGAGACACCACCTGTGAGCTGCTGGGCGAGAACGTCACCACGGGGGTCGTGGCACTGAAGGATGGAGACGAAGCCATGTTGACTGTGCCATTGCAAATTGTCTGCACACTGCTGGTGAGCACCTGCTGAACTTGTGCTGGGCTCAGCACAATCGAGGAAGGAGGCGAGACTGGCTTCTGAGGCTGTAGCATGACGTTTTCTTTCAGAACCGTCATGGGTTGTGAAGTAGGAATGGCTTGTAAAATGAATTTCTGTGCCCCTGTTACTGAGGCTGGGTCTGTGCTGGCTATCACTGTAGTAAGAGGCACTGTCTGGAGTGTTACAGTATGCAGCTGCTGATTTCCAGGAGAAACAACCACTGGAACCTGGGTTGGAGTCTGTAAAGTCCTGCTAAGATTAGAAAAGATTATAGGGTCAGAACACTTCCATGATCAATTTTGAAACAATAATTATACATTTACTATAGAAAAAACATTTGGCATCATAAACACTTAATTTACTCAACATTTCCAAGAGAGGTAGCAGTATCTCTCCTAATAAAACAAGAACTGACCCCTGAATTAATCAAGGTGGTTCCCAAAGTAAAGGTACCCTGCATGAACAATACTGCCTCCACCAAGCTGAACAGCCTGCCTTTGAGACATTCAGTGGTTCATCAAAAAACCTGGGAATCACATCTAAGACCTCCACCTCAAGCACGGACCAACATCATAAGCATAACCCACTAGACATCTGCCATCCATTTCAAAAATTACCCTAAGTAATTCATAAATCATGAGCCTAAATAATTCATAAGTCAGGCCTCGATTGTCCTGATATGCATATATACATTTAACTATATGCAAAAGTATCCACATTGTAGCAGTGTCTGGGCAGGACCTTCTCAGACTCCCATGGCAGAGTTCTTGTCTGCCAGGCTCACACGCACCTTCTGGTAAAACAACAGAACAGAACCTGCTCCCAAAACATCAGTTTAAGTTGGAAGTGATTCCATCAGTTGCAGGCTCACAGACTTGGGTATCGCATGACTTTCAAATGATGTAGAGCTGTGAGGGCAACATTAGAGGATTAAGAGCTGTATTGCTGGAGTACACAGCTACTGCACTGGACAGTGGTGACTTAAATGTTGAAACACACTCCAGTCACACAAGTCAAAACAAAAAACCCAGAAAACACAAATGGTTACCAGGGAGGGAAAGAGGAAGAGAAGGGTAATTGCTTTGACACCCTCCCACAGCTTGTTCCAGCCCACTGTGCCACGCTGTCTCTGGCAATAGTTCTTTCCTTCTGTTTGTCACGCAGTTGTCTCCAACCTTCCTGCTCCTGCCACCTTAAGCTCTCCCTTGTGTTTTCTCAAAGATAAATAAAAATAATTATCTCCACCTCCTAGCTGATTTTTACCCCTGCTGAAATTGCTTTAGATGGAAAGCAATTTATTGGCAACATCTGTACTTTCAAGTCCATGCACAATACTGCGTGCTCTTCCTTCTGAAGACCCTTCAGATGTGCTGTAAGGGTTGCCTACTACATGTCTACCACGGAATGTCCTCCATTCTGTACTCCTTCTACCCACACAGGCTCTATTTTTCACAGCTCTGTGAAATCCTGCTTGTCAGCATTTAGCCGCTGACCAGTCACATCCCATTCACCACATTCAAACCCTCAATTTAAAACCACACTCTGGCTACCACAGTTTCAAAAAGACCTTACCAAAGCAGGAGTTACTTGGTGCTGAAGCTATGGGACAATGTGGATGCAGATGCTGCTGCTGGCCATAGTCCAACTGCACAGGGAGCTGCATTGTCTCTTTCTTAGTGCAGCAGTAGAGACAAGTGAAGGAATATATGTGGAGGATTTCTCATGCCCCACTCAGCTCAGACCTGTGGGAAAGGCCTCTAGCTGAGCTCCAAAGATGGTTCCAGCAACAGCAGCCCCAGTAACCCTGCTGGTATCAGGCTCAGAGCACATGGGTACTCTGAGCATCCTCCAGCTGCCAGTCCCTGCTGCAGGCAATCTTTTCTCCAGCTCCCATATGGCTTGGTAATACAAGGAACAAAATTTCCTTCTGTAGGAAGGACATTTTCTCTTTCTCCCAACAAAGAAGGCTGCAGTACCCAGCAATGCTGCTATAGCAAAACAAATCCTTGCCAACGAGGCTCCCATGCAGGTCTCATGGCTGGGGCCATCATAACCATGACATACAATTTGATGTGACACCAGAGTCAATCTTGAGCTCCCTTTTCACACAACTGAAGGCACCCCAAGGAAGAAGCTCATGGAAACGGGGCTGGTTGAAGGTGAAGCACCAGCCAGAGCTTTTTTCCTTCAGACTTCTGAAGAACCTGGTGCTGGTACAGCAAATACCAACAACCAAGCCTAAAGTGCAAGGCTGAGAATGACAGCACCAAGGCTCACACCAAGTCTCCTAAGGGTTATCAGTGCTAATTATCCCCCCCACCACAATTCCCCTGGAACCTTAATAGAAAAGTCCCTAGTTTCTGTGTCAGAAGTAGTAACAGGATGAGGGCATCCACTAGGTTCTTTAAAATATAAAAAAGTAAACTACCTACACTTAAACAAACTTGCAGTAAAATGAAAATGTCAGATAGCTACAGCTCAACCCAGGGAAGTACACAGGCTAGCATTGCAAGTAGAACAGCTATCAAGAAAAGACAACTGACACTTGCCATTAGAAGAGCATCAAAAGTATCAAAATAGACACCAAGCCTGCTCTTTAATCCATGAAGAAACTTACCTATGTTTGAAGGATTAAGAACAAGCCACAATTTTGAAAGCAGCAGCTGAAGCTGCTAGCCTGTGCTGGTATGGCCTCCAAGTATACTTACTTCCTTGTTCTATAGTTGTTTTGTAAAAATAAAAGCTTCTAGCTGCTAAATGGATTTGAAGAACAACCTCAAGATGTGTGAACTGGATCTAATCAATGCAGAAGGTCTCTGCAAAGCACCAGGAGCAACAGCTCTGAGAGATGAATCCAGACCATTTGCCTCAGCACACTGTAAGTAACATCTGCATGTTGATGTTAAGCCATTTTATTTCTCTTGAAAGCCAGTACCCATACCTGTACCTCATACTGGGACTAATAGTTTACTACAGATGTTTTGTCTTCTCCATCAGCCAAGACAGAGATACATGATGCACATATATATAAACCTGTACATACACATACATAAACACACACAGTGTGAACTTGCTACAGACAAAGCATGGTGTCTGTACAAGCACACCATAAGTATTTTTTTATGATAATGGTGGCCAAGCAAGACATTTGCCTTAATTGTTAAGACCTGTTTACTAACTACAAATCTATCTGCTTAAATTATTTGCATTGACTATAATTGAAAAAAATACAGTTTGGTTAATCGGTTTGTCTGTTTTACAAAAAAAAAAGTACACAGTAATTGAGGTGATTTATTAACACTGGGCTACACAGGGGCTTTTAAGTCTGTATGTTTCTATGCTTCTGAATTTCACTGTAATTTTGCTAACACCTTTTCTTCTCCAAGGTACAGTTCTCTTGGGTGATTATTTTAAAAGTTGCTGCTGAGGTTTCAAAAAGAATAAGAGCATTGAGCAACAGTGATGAGAAGGAAACGCTGCCATAAAACAATCTGATTACAACTGAGAAAAGAATGACAAAAATTCTGAAGTCATTTTAGCTTGGCAGAAAATGATCATATATTCCTTGAGCCATTTTTTACTGTTAATAACCTAGAATTGTTCCATATCTTATTAGCTCATCAAGAGGTAACTAGTGACTGGCAAGAAAAACAAGTTTATTCATGGTAATTTATGTGAAATTTATGATATGGAAAAGATACAAAAAATATTGAAGCTACAAGCCAAGGTAAACATAGTATTTCACAGCACAGTAATAAAATGAAACAAAGCAATATTAAGAAATACAGAGAGAAGTAAGAGAGGACAGAGGCAGAGGACTCAACTCTCAAGGTGTCCTCTTTACTGAATCACACAGTCTTAGAGTCTTCTTTCCAGAATTTTTCAAAACCGCACAGTCACCTGAATAAAACTCAGGAATTTTGCTACCAACAGAGACCTGCAGAACCTCCACCTCTTTCAACAGCCAAAGACATGGAAAGAGAGCTCCTATGGATATCTTCTTATTGTGCAGAAACAAAATCAATCTGACTAGATGATTCTGTAGTCCTGTCAATAGGCAGCTGCCTTCTTGCCTACCACAGAAATTAAATCAGAAGTGGGCTTAAAAAAAGGTCATCTTCAACTGCAGGAAAATCAAAATGTTTGGTTATAACCAAAGTCTTTGCTGTGACAGAAGTTGTCCGTATTGTAAATGTGTTCTTAGAAACATACCCTGTTGTAAGCTAAATGACAGTTTCTTGTAGAAGCTCACTGAGATCACATCAGCCTTTTTCTGACCAATACTTCCCTCAGGAAAGATATTTTTCTCACCATCCTGAGACCTGGATTGCAGTCAAGCTTTCACTTAAAAGATTACAGAGATGAGCTCTTTGTAACAGTCACCTGTTTCCCTTCCTTTGGGAAAGGCTATGGCAGCAGTGAGCCAGATCCAAAAATATCTACTAGTCAGTGTGCTGGAGAACTGTTACTGCAGGCTTGCCTTTGGAGCACTGACAGAAGACTGCTGTCTAACTACAAACAGAAGCAAAGCACGTGCACTGATGGTGGCCGAACAAAGCAAGGCCTTCAGAAGTTGTTTGTTATTATCTAGAAATCCTCAGCTGTCACTGTTCTCTTTCGCCAACGTTCCCCACCAAGTCCCAGGAAGACCTAATGAGCTCTTTACCAAGACTGACACCTGTGAGGGTTTTTATTCAGCATAACTACAGAAATGGCAGAGAAGTGATGGGCTACATTAGCTGACATCATGCAGATTTGACTCTTACATGTTATTCAAGAAAAAGGGACTGAGAGCAGATGGTCAAGGCAAGGCTCCATAGGACAGGGCCACACTGGTCCCCTGTGTCTGTGGGGTTATGTGAGCTCAAGCAAAGCCAATACAGATAGGGTGTGAAGGACGATTACAGAAGATAATGGTGACATTTGCTGTGCAATTTACACAAGCCAATGTCTATATAAGGCATGAGATTAAGACATTCCATTTGAAATAGCAGCTGTAATCACATTTTCAGAGTTGATAAACTCCTGCTAGACAAATCTATCTTTTTGCAGCATTAGCGTTGCTGCAGTCAGACCACCAAAGCATCATAGCCTGGACACAGAAACAGATTATGGAACAACAGTAGAAAGCATGTGTTTGTTTGGGGTAGACACGACTTTCAAAGGTAATTGCCTCTGCTCATTGGGACCATAGACAGTGTTGGCGAATTCTTGGCTTCATCAATGTTCTTACACAGAACGCTCATGCCCTGAAAAAACAGGATTCATGTTCAGCTACTTCCCTTCTCCTCCTTAATCGGGATCCTGCCACTACAGTCCTTGCTTGTGTCACCTTCAGAAGTAATTTTCTACCTTAAAGGCTGCAAAAAGGTCAGGATGAAAGCTGTGGCTGAATAACTATGTGGACATTCTCCCGTTCAGAAGTGAACGCAGAGAGCATTCCCCATTGGTCTCTCTGTGGTCTGTATTAGCTTTCCCCAGCTACAGAACTGAGTCAGGATTCTGGTCTTCTAACGTGCTCTGTCCAAGCTATCACAGTGGCAGCTTGCAAGTACAGAAAAGAAACAATAAACTGAATTTTGATAGAAACACTGTGTTTAAAACCTGAAGTCTGCTAAAGCATTGCAGTGGGTCTGTCAGCAGTCATCTAATAGGAAGTTTCTTGGTATACAGAACTGCCATCTAGAAGATTCAGCCATGTCCCATATAGTCAATAACAGAGACAGCATATAACTTAAAATTACTCCCTATATGATCTCTGAACTTTCAGTAATATGAGAATATCTTTTCACTCCATCTTAAATCACTACTACTCTAGATTAAAGGTAAATGAAAATGCATCTCTCTATCTGCAGTCCTTGTCATTTAAAGGAGAAATTTAATTGCCCAAAGACAGGCACCTTCCAGCCCTGTAGGATGTCCTAGACAAGGTAAGTCGCTACTCTTGCAGGAAATGTGCACTTTCTGGAGCAATAGAAAGGATGCCCTTTACGCTCAGAATGACCCAATGAACACAGAGCTGAATCCCAGGCCTGTGCCTCGTAATTCCAAGCTAAGCCAGAACTACTCCAATAACCCAGATATTCTGGTTAACCTGTGTCCGTTACTCTGGTGTAAAAAGCATAATTTTACAAGCGCTAAATTCAAAGAATCTTTTCCTTCCTCATAAAAGCTGACTCCTTGGAAAAACTAAGCAATTAAATGCTCATCCAGCGAGGCATTTTTGGTTTTGTCTTATCACTGGAAACATGTGGTGCCAAACTGAGCCCCCTGTCACACAAATGGAGACTGCAGTAACTGTGCTTGCATCCAGCAAGCCAGAACAGTTAGACCTGCAGGACAGCAGTGCATTTTACAATTCCAAATATTATTTCCACTGGGGATACTAGATGTTTTCCTCAGTCAGCAAGACCCAGTTTGTTTGACCTGACCCTGCTCCTGCCCTGTTTCCCAAGCTTCAATTAACACATCACAGCCTTTCTGTTTAAGCACTGAGGCTGAAGAAGAGGCATTTCTCCTTTGTAAGTAACAGTTCTCCTTGTCTCCCTTTCTTAGAGCAGCACCAAAACTTGTCTAAAAAGCACATGAAAAGCCATCCAAAAGCCAAGCCCTTTCCACTTCAGAGTAAGATAGAAGCTTTGTGCAGCTATAAATGAAGTTGCCACCTGTCTCCTGTGAAGAACCAACCACGGATTCACAGCGGCATGCCCATTCCTTTGGGAAAGGCCAGGAGGCCCTGGGGAATGGCTGCAATGCTCTCCCAGTGCTGCACTGGGAGTGGTCTGTACCAGGCAGTGCTGCCTAGTGCAGGTTAGGGATGGTGACACGAGCATTTCGCAACAATCTTCAAATGACTCTTTTACCAAATCCCTTAGCAGAGAAGATGCATGTTCAGATTTATTCTCTGAAGGCTATGGTTAAGAGTTAAGAAACCAACTGTTTTGACCTCAAACTGTTCAATATTTGCTCTATTATTTTTTTTCTTCTTACAACACAACAGGAGCAAATTACTGCTGAGGGAAGATCATTTATTTCCATGAGGAAGAGGGGTGAACATTTACATAAATAAAACTTCAGAAGCTAAATTGCATAAGACAAATTATATGGGTTCAAGATGTTCATGCTTCAAGGCAGAGCCCAACCACTAACCAGTATGCATCAGAAAACCTTTTGAGGATCATTACCAGACCCTGGTTTCTGTTCTGCCCAAATGATCTTGACTATTTACAGGTCCCAACAACTGAACGGCAACTGGCAACCAAAGTTGCTATTTGTCCTCACGCTTCCTACACTATAAAGTGACTCCAACCACAACCCCACAGAGCATGTGCATACATCAGAAGGTTTGTCAACTCTTAGTCTACAATGGCAGTCATACCTACTGTACATTCTCAAATCATGTAGACCATTCATTTCAACCCTTACAGAAGACCTACCGCAGCAATTCAGAATGTGCACACAAACACATTCATCTGCTAAAGAATGACAGCTGTCTGAACAAACAAACTTTTGCTGCAGCCTTATTATAAAACAAGACCTAAAACATATGCTCCAAGAATTGTTCAATGTCTCATTCTACCTCACCAAACTATTTGAAGCTTGCCCCTTGAGGCTGAGCAGAAATGTATCTGTCATAAATTATATTTTGAGAGCCTGGAATGGGCAGTAACTACTGCACAGGACTCATCAGCAACTATTTTGCAGCTTGTCCCATTCTAGTTAAAAGCACATCAAAAAAGTCTTGTTTGTGGTTTGTATTTTCACTCTAACTACTCAGATCCCTTATAAATTTCCTTAATTGGCAATACTTCTACACCATTCTGAAAAGGTTTGATGCTTCTTTTTTTAACCCCTTCACTTTGTCATCTTCATCTTGGCTAAGTGCAATTAGAGACTTTGTGGAATAATGTTCTGGTTAAAAACAATGGATGTGAACCAATGTAATACAGAACTGTGAGGATTTAAGGCTTCTTTTTCATTTGGATTTCACACATGTATCATCTCTAGTACTTTTTCCCCTTGGCTTATTAACCAAGGTCCGACTGTGAAATACTGTCATGAGATAACTGCACGTCATAATGTCACTGAGCAGTTTTCCAAATGTTACGCTGGACTTCTTGACTGCCTTAAGTCTTACAGATACTTCTGTTTGTTGTTACTATTCTTTATGCCATCTGTACTACTGATACTGTTTGTGATACATAATCTAGTGTAGGTCTAGTCTAGAGCTATTTAACTCTGCAAATTGCTGAATTTTCCCCCATTAATGTTTAGTAGTATTGTTCTACTGATTCACATGGTACTGCATAGCCTTAATTATGTCTGTACTTGTTTCCTTTCACTATATTGTCCTTGTCAATTTTTACAAGCAAATCCTGCTACTACAGGATAGGTGCAAGAGTCATGATGTTTAAATGCCGTGTAGTGTTAGCCAGTTGACTTACAAATTAAGCATGGAAGCATGACTGCCTCCCAAAATAATCTGCAGATACCCAGCTCCCAAGGGATTATTCTGCTAATTGTTTTCTAAAATCAAAATAATTTGTTCCTGTAACTGCAGCAAAATGCTAGAGCAGGTAACACAGAGCTTTCCCTTGTAAGTGGGGACAATACAAAAGATGAAAAATATGACAAAAAATTCCTAAGAAGAAAAATTAAGCAGGAAGGAAAATAATTTTGAAGGTATCATGCAGACCCACCATGTATAATTCAAAAGCAAAGACATCAAATGGTGTAAAAGCAGAGACAAGAAAACACAGCTTCTGCTGTGGGACAGAACTAGCAATGTCAATTTTAAAGATAAGCTGTACATTTTTCCTTTCCAAAGGATACACATCAGGCCTAATACCACAGAAAAGATGGGCTTCCTTCCACCATAGGCAGAGCATTTATGAATGTACACATCACGTTATGCTATAGTAACTCTAAATTCCTAGAATCAGCCACAAAGACATCATTTCACTTCAACCAAACTGGAAGACTAGCATTGCTTGGAAGCAAAACTAAGAATCTAGTCTATCTAGCTGTCATCCAGTGAATTTATTATTATTCAAATATTTATTTTCTGTACACTTTCTTACCTTATATTCTGAACTGAGGGATTTAATGATTCATCTGGCACGTTACTGGTTACAGCTGCATGTCCTTCTGTGAGGGGCTGCAATGGCTGCATTACGTGAACTGTCCGAAAAAGCTGAGTGGGTTGTACTGGCTGTGGAGATTGCATTGTCCTCAAAACTTCTGAAGTCAAGCCAGGTGTCTGCTGCTGCACAACTTCTGTGTGCTCCTTCAGCTTAGCAGGCTTTGAGTTTCCTGTTTTTACCACCGTGGTTGATCCTCCCTTTGTTCCTGCGTTTGCAGACGCTCTGGTTCTGCTTGATTGGTTTCTATTGGCCACAGCAGGCGAGAGCAGAGTTGAATCTGATGATTCAGTGCTAGGGCTTGCATCTTCATCATCAATATAGATGAGATCTTTTGGCATGTCTTTGAATTGATACACCAGGCGCTGACCTTCCACTTTAGCGAGGATTCCTCTTTGGTAATAGTATCTGTTTGAAGTGTACACATACCAAGTTACACAGGTTTTTTTGCCAAAAACAAGACAAAACAACAAAACTCATAGAAAATAAACACAGCAGAAGCAAGTAAACACATGTGTCTAGTTTCTTCATTACAAAAAAAGTGGCCAATTTAATAGTGTATTTTTTTCCTCAAACAACTTTTTTTACTGGTATTTCATGCCACCTTTTAACACCAACCTCAGATAACTCTGAGGAGAAAGAGAAGAATAGAACTCCATGACTTGGCAACTTTGCTATCAACTCACACTTTTAAAAGTTGCATGAAAATTTCAATTCTCCTCTTGACTCATACAGTTCTTTCAGTTATCTGAATTCACACTTATTCACCAGTGAGCACAGGCAGACATCTTAGCTACAACAAAGCAAAGGGAACAGGATAGGAGGGCACTACTTCTGTTATATTTACAAATTAATGTGACAACTTGAAATTACACACACCAAGGTGAGGGGAAATGAAAAGAAATGCATAGCTGCTCAGTTGGACAATTATCAATCAGCTGGTAAGATTGAAGCTTCATGGATGTCTACTTATTTTGCACAGCTTTTTATGTATGAGAAAACTCCCAGCCTGATTGTGTGCAATGGCACACAATTTTATGTTTTATAAAACTGTGTACACACAAGTTTAGAGAAGTGAAACCAGAACTGAATTCTAGAACTGTATTTTCCATTGGAGATGGAATCCTGTGCAACAAATAGATATAATGAATGTAGCTTTTTTTTTCTGAAAAGAGACTCAAATTTTATGTCAAAGGCTTGCCCCACTTGAAATCTTCAGTCTCTTACTTTGTGTCTGACTGTGAAAATGCAGTTTTTGCAGCAGCACTGAACATTTCTATGCTGAAACTGAAGGTGACGGCTTGGAGTTGAAGTTAGTGAGAGTTACTTTTAGTTACCTAATTTATGTGGCTGAAATAACTTCTGCATTTCCCAAAGTAATAGAATTGTAAACTTTTCTGTCATTATACAAATTAGATGAGGCATGTAATGCATACAAATGCTAAGGCAACAAAAACAGTCTATTATTAAAAATGCACATACCTGAGAGCTCTACCCATTGTTTCATAATTCATGTCAGGTTTGTTTTTGTGTTTTCCCCACAACCTGGACACAGCCTTGGAATCCACCAGTTTGAAAATGCCCTTCTCTCTTTGAGTCCATTTGATATATTTAGGACACGTAGCTTTGTCCTGGAGCAGTGCTAGTAAGAACTCCCAGAGATAAATTGTATTTCCTATAAAAAAAGTATTTCAGACACCAAAAAAAAAAGAGAAAAAAGTTAGTTTGCCATATTTTACTCATGACGCAAGTAATCTTAAAATTAAGAAGTTGCTATCTTTACAATATATCTTTACATTATAATATCTTTCCATTATAATATATCAAGACTAGGAAACAGGGATGGAAGGGATCCTTGTGAGTTATTATAATCCAGGTGTCCAAATACCACAGCCACTGTGTAACCTACAGTCAGGCACCAGCCAACCCACAGCTGCCCCATTCCAACCACCACCATCAGACAGCATCAGTCACCTACGTGTCCATTTCCATCCTGCCTAGTCCAGTTACAAAAGCAGTCACTACTGCTTTACCTTCAAAAGGAACATGTTCAGTTCTATCCCCTAAAAATGATGGAAATTGAGCTGTTGATTAAATGCTTTGCTGAATTGAGGTGAATGTTATAATCCTTTAAAAGGCTAAACAAAATCCTTGCTTTTAACAATGAGATTTATATGGGGCAATCAGTGATATGTGCTGAGGTAGGGCAAACCTTCAACAACAAAGTACAGAGAAAGGTAAATTTTTTTAATCCAGAGTGCTTGTGCTTGCTGGTAGACAACATTCAAATTTCATTTTACAAGCAAGTGGGCACAAACACATATATGGAAATCTGTCACATCTGTTCAGTGTTTACCACATACAAAGAAAAAGTCACAGATTGTGAATACTTAAAACTAGTACAAAATTTGCATATTTTTTCCAAAACCACACTTAAGGAGTCTAAACTCATACAACTAATGAGACCCTTTTTCCTGCTTCTTTTTTAAGGCTTTTGGTGTTTGATGTTCTTTTGGGAATCTAAGGCTGCACATAAGCTTCTTAGTTGTTAGTCTGAGAAAGCAAGAAAAAAGCTCTTGTATCACCTCCCACAAATATTGTGCAAAAACACAGCAAGGATAGCATGTGCTGAAATTTCACAAAAAATTATGTCCAGCACATCAGAAGGTGACAGGATCCCTTTTCATAACTTCAATTTAGCCCGGCAGATTTTTTCAACTTTAACTTCAGACCAACAGTCTGAACTTTTTTTCAATAAGAGGTCTCTTAAAAATTGAAATTCTCACAACACTATATGATCAACTGTATTTAGCAAATATTCACCAAAGTCATCGGCAGTACAAAAATGTTAACAGCTCCTTCAGCAGGTGGAAGCTTGAAAAGTGAGCATTCCTAGAGAAAAAACACTGCCTTTGCAATAAATGTCTCCCATCCTAGATAAAACAGATACCCCAAAGGCAAAGGCTAAGACTGCTTAGGCAAGACACAATGTCAGACACGAGTGAGAGCATTCCCAGGCATTTATCAGCTAATTATCAGGGTGCTTTTGCCGTAGTCTAGACTAAAAATGCTCAGCTGCATCAAGGCAACCTGAAAATTTGTCACTGCTTAGCCACTAAAAATCCGTGTGGAGAGCACTGGCTGCAAAAACAAGGGCAGCTTTACTTACAGGCAGGATATTTAACCTCCTCTGAGTCACAGCAGAAGAAGAAATACGTGGAAAAGTCAGTTTTCTCTACGCATCGTATCATGTAATTGTATGGAGAACTTTTTATTTTAGCATGTGAGTTCCCCTTAGGGAACAGACAGGCAAGCTCTCTTGATTTTCTAGCTGCTTCCCTGCCATAGCTGGTCGCATTACTGTGTTTTTTACTTCAATTCTATGTTCCTAAAAATGCAAACCAAATGTTTCATAACAGGCCATGGTTTCAGGCAACATGCTCCTTTTTATTCCTTTCAGAATTAGCAATTTTGTAACAATGAACAAATGTGAATTATGGAGTATCCTTGCTATAATTGACAGAAACATTAGACTCTTCCACCTTTTAATTTTGTGGCTAGCTGCTTTCACATTTTCTGTAATATCATTTGAACACCACTTGGATGTTCTTCTGATACTCCTTTCATTTGAACTTAAAAATCAGATTTTAATTTTAAAAAAAGGCAACAAGGCATACTTAAAATTGATGGCATTAACATGTTAAATACATATTGCTTGCCGACAGGTTTTTCTTCCTGTTATTGCAGAAAATGCCTCTTCAAAAGAAAAAAACCCACCATACTCATTTGTCAGTGTAGAGACTTTTCTGATTTTTCAAGAGTCTGACATTGTTATGCCAGCAGCTCCCAGGACTGTTGGGGTGCTGTGCTGGCAGGCACTGCAGGCGTGCGAGGCACTGGTGCCACGGGGCAGGGCAGCTTCACTTCCAGCTCCCACTGCGGGCACAGCTCGCTGGGGGCCAGGGCTCAGCCTGCCCTGCAAGCACCAGCCTGGGCACAGGTGTGGCTGTTGGACCCAACAGCAAAGCAACCCAAGCTGCTGACAAAACTCACGGGTTCTACTGCTACTGAACAGGTCAGTCTGGAGGTGAAGATTTGTTGTATCAGTTATGTGGCATTTATTTCTACCTTTTAAACGCGGGAGGAACGAAAGAAGTATCAAACCCCCAAGTTTTCTGCCCAAGTCTTCAAGCTGTGTTATAATTTTTTTCAAAATTCAGGGCTTGGTACTTCCTGCTGCCAACTGGAAGCCTCGGTTAGCCTCATGCAGAATTAGACACACACAGATGGAACACATTTTCAAAGTTCATCTGTCAAAATAACCACAGCCTAAGAAACATTAATACAATGCTAAGCACTCCCCGAGACTTCACTCAAAACACAGCAGACTCTGCGGGGATGTTGAAGAGTTTCCAAGAACCCTTGCAACTGAAGTGACAAATACATTATTCTCCCTAGGAACTGAGTATTTCACCAAGAAAACTCATGTGCTCAGCTTTTCCTTGCCTTGAGGTGTTAACCACCCCTGAACAGAAAACCTAGCGTTACATCACAAGTGAACTGTGAACTTTTTCTTTTTATGGGTTGCTCAGAAAGAATGTTCTTCTGAAAATTTCAGTGACAGCTCTTTGACTTACCCTTTCCATCTTTGTTTTTCTTTTTCACAGATATGTTTGGAGTTGTAGTAGGGGACTCAGAACGAGATGGTTTTGGTTTCTTCCCTGAAATAAACCATCAGTAAGTCAACTGCAGCTTAAGAAAAAAAGCCAAAATAGAATAAAAAAGGACCTAAAAAGGGAAGAGATTTGTTTCTCCAATTCAGAGAAGATTCAATTACCAGTAAGTTAGGAACTCAGTTCTATGCTGAACTTCTTCTTTTTCTATGGCAAGATTGGACCCCCTATGCTCTTGCTGTACTTCTAAAAAAAGGCTACACGCACTTTCCCGAAGTCCATGTACATTGGAAATTTCTGTGGTTATTTAGGTACTCTTCAGAGCACTCAAAACAGACAAGATGACAAAAATAAGCCATTAACTGCGGGCAAGCATTTAAACAGGAAAAGCTGGATAAAATACAGAGCACTATCATGTTCACTCATTGCAAAAATGGAATTTAGGGACAAAACAAGCTTGTCTGCTTGTTTAATCAATTGCAAGTCTACACTGACAGCAGCAAACTACACTGTCACGTGAAACAAACATTTTTTCAATTCTATTGTCTTTTACACCTTCTTCAACAGTGGCTGAAGGTAAAGGAAAGTCACTTTTTTATGTAAATGAGAAGAACCAGTAGCAGGCTTTGAAAAAACATCAGCATGCTGGCTCTGTCTGGTGAGAAAGATTGAAAGGAAGAAGTTACTTAAAACTGATTACAAGAAAGGAGACCATTCACTGCAAAATGTTGAGAAATCAACTACTCACTCATAAGGGAATAAAAAAGCTAAGTCATGCTGAAGTATTTTTCAGTACAAAACCTTGGACCTATTATTTTATTGGTTCTTGTTCCCTGTAATGGCAGCTTTTACTGGTGATGTAATTAATCAGAAACCTTCTGAACTTTTTTATGAAATAACAATTTATCTTACCAGGTTTTGCAGTGACCCCTTACTATACTGATTTTAACTAAATTACTATCTATGATCTTTTGAGAGGCAGAATAGACTAAGCAGACACAAGACTCAGAGAAACATATTTCTAGTCCAAATAGCATACAGTCATAATTAAAGACCTTAAGAAAAATAATTTTTCTTTTTCTCTATTTATTGCATTTCAAAATAGTTGATGTTCTGAAGAAGCAAGACCAACAGGCCTGTGCAATCCCACACACTGTAACTTTCCACTCTTGGTTTTGTTTTCAAGGGCTGTTCTAGTAAGAAAACAGCTCTGTTGCAGAGTGAGAGTGAGGGTTTTTCACTAGCTCTCAAAAAAAAAAAAAAAAGCTCAGTGCCAGCCTGTACTATTTCCTTTGTTCTAAACTTCCAGGTATCTACAAAAAAGTCATGAGAAACACTGGCTTAAGCACTCACCTTTTGACATTAGCAGTCTTGCTAAGTCCATCTTTGAACATTTTTCTTTCTCTTTTTTTGACAGGGCATGGGGGAGGAGAGATAGCTGGTTGAGAGAGCTATAGTGAATAAACTAATAATACCTGGAGTCCTCTAATTTTCTTGCTTCCATTCAGACAGGATACATGACTGAGGATGGAACACAAACGACACCAGTCGTTATGGCCAGTAATGTCTTTCTTGATTTGAATGAAGGTGGGAAGGAGGAAATCCTACAACATTGGTTTGTCCAAATATCATGATATGAAAGGATAAAGAACTACTGAAGTATGTTTTTAGCAGCTTTTCTCCACTCACCATTATAGGTTGCAGAAATGTCTGTATTTTACCTATAATAACTAGATGAAGTCACTCTTGCATGGATGAGCTTTTAATGCACAAGAAGTCCCTCAGGGTAACTTTGGCTAAGTGCTTTATCCCCTCAGAGCTGTGGGAAGGCTCTTGTTTCTTGTTTCCCCTCTTGAACAGGTGTAACTGTAGCCATTAAGGAGTACAGACTGTTATTTTGATGTCAGTAATGCATATATTATGTCTAAATGAGTTCAGTTCTTAAAAGAAAATTAAGTGGATGAAAGCTCAATTAGGTCATGACTTAACTATTCCCGGTCAGCTTCAGGAAACTTAAGTACTGATCCCATATAATTTATTCACTTCTGATTAGAGATAATCTGGGCTAGAAAATATGAATACTACTGCAAGAGCAATTCTAGGCTCTCTTTCTTCATCCTAGACTACTTCAGGACTCTACCAGAAGCCCATCCAAAATTAGAAACTGGTGAAGAATGTGAAACTTGTTTACAGAAATGTATTGATGTTACTGCTGTATATCTGGGCTAGAGATACTTAAGATGATAGCTTTAGACTACACTGTGAGCTATAAGCTCCAGGCACTGACTGATACCATCAAGAAAAACAGTTAACTGAGACACACCACATATATTTCCTTTGTTTAAAAGAAGATATTTTTTTAAAAGCACATGAAGCACTAGC
Source organism: Climacteris rufus (assembly GCA_013398175.1). Taxonomy (NCBI): domain Eukaryota; kingdom Metazoa; phylum Chordata; class Aves; order Passeriformes; family Climacteridae; genus Climacteris; species Climacteris rufus. The sequence continues at coordinate 411,411 of VZRZ01002775.1, read as the reverse complement.
ATGCTTCCTCCTCCTGTTCAACAGAGCATGAATTTGTTATTTTTCAGAGTACATCACTAAATTCCCTTTTAGGAGAGAATTTTACAAAGAGGAGGGATTAAAAAATGTGCAAGAGCTAAGCCTTATGTGGGGCTACCATAATTTTGGATAGTTAATTAAATTTATAATTGGTATTTTAACTTTCCTATTCCCATGGCTGCAAAACACTTCAGGTTAGAAATTTATGCTACAAATTAAGGTGATATTAGGCAGTGAGATGTTCATCCTGATGAAATATTTTATACCACATCAGAAAATGTAAAATACATTTTCTTGCACTATTTTCAGTGGATTTTGTTTAAAAAAAATGTACCTGCAAACAATATAAATCGTATAGATCTAAGATAAAATGTGTATAACTCAACCAGCTGCTGCCAGAGACCTTCCACAGGAAACACAGAACTGAAAGCATTAGTATAGCAAATTTCCAAATTTGTCTGACATCCCTTTGTTTTTCCTGTCTTTCTGATTTGTAGCTTGGCAGGTCAGTGCTCAGACATTCGTGAGTACAAACACCACGCTGAACATGGGTTTGGAGCTGAGCAGATGGGTGGATACAGCTCTCCTGCTGCAGCAATAAGGCCAAAAGGAAAGGAAGTGAAATCACCACACTGCTTCTGGTGAGCATTCTCTTGGAGGAGCTCTACTTGGCAATGCCATTCTGACCCAGTTAGCCAGCAATGCTCTGCACTGTGCAGCCCTCTAAGTTTAGCTAATGGCTTATATGTGCTAGAAGTTTATAAAATCTATAAAAACCCTATAAAATCATGAGTGATAGATAGGGCAAAATGTCCTTTGCCATGCCTCAAAACTGACCAAAGGAAGGGAAACAGATTGTAATTAAAAGAAACTCCAACCAACAAACAAACAAAACCCCCAAAAGAATCCAACCCACACACTGCACATTATCCTAAAGTGCACCACAAATTTAATAACGTTTTGCATGTATAATTGCATGTATAATTCTTACTCATCAATGCCTTACAAACCTCCAGACATTTTGAACTAACACTTCTACATCACTCAGACTATACCATCTACTCATGAAGTCTCAAGTTCACTAAAAGCTAGTACTTAATGAAACACTAAAGTGCTGCACTTTTCTAGTGGTTGTTTTTTTTCTAAAACAAATACACACATTTGCTGTGAGGCAACTGGTTTTCTAACCTGCAGTTAAGGAGGAGGAAGGAGTGGGAGTAAGCAGAAGTACAACACAAAAGAGAGTATGAAAGCATCAAACCAAAGAGGTTAAATGTCTGGCAGACAGCAGCTCCTTGTTTTGACCCACACAGCAGTCAACATTAAAAAAGAAGAAGGAAAGAAAAGAACAAACAAAAAACCCCATTTTAAAATCCTCTTACAGTTGGTTATCTCTCAGTAGTGTGCACAGCATGGTACCTTCCCCAGCAGCACTTTCAGGGCAGCCACTGGTAAAGCTCTCCTCCACAGCAGTTTCAGTTCAGCTTTCTTAGGGGAATAAGAGACTTCCTGACCCATACCCAGCCCTATGAGACCTTGTGACACACACAGGGGCTCAGGAGGCTTCCCCAAGATCTCCATAGGCTGATACGCTCTCTCACTCATGACAACTCCCAGCATTTGGAATTAGCAGCAGAAGGAGCAGAAAAAATGCACTCCTATTCAGCAGGAGCAGGGCTGGGTAGCAGAAGCCCTGTTCTGGAAGGCAATTACACAGGGCAACCTATTAAAGTCCTCATGCTTCAGGACAAGCCCTAGGATTACCAGAAATGTAACTTGGTTTGTTTTTTTCTTTTTATTTCAATTTGCTGCAAGAGCACCTAACATCTGTCTGTGTGGAATGACTCTCTTTCCCTGCAGACACCAGCTTCAGAGCCTCTAAAGGGGTCCACCCCAAAGCAGGCTGGGAAACAGGAGCAGCAGGTCTGGCTAACACCACTTCATGACTCTTTGGCACAGCACTGACAGCAATGGAACATCACTACACCATGCAAATGTAATCTGCTACAAATGGGACTAATGCTTTCTAGAACACATAGCTATTAATAAAAAAATACATCAGTAATATTTAAGAAAAGCTAAAAGAACCTCCCCATTCTCATCCCATATTCTGAACTGATCAAGCATCTTCAGTTGAAGTTAAGTAAGAGCTAATCAAAGTACTTCAGGATTCACAGCAGCAAAAGCTCTATGGCTTGTATTGCAATTCTGCTCTGAAGAAGAAACTACAAATAGGAACGAGCAGACACTCCTGTTTCCTGTAGGATAAGTCATCACTGCTACCTCTACAACATAACTAAGCACCAGTATGTGTGCTCAGGCTACCCAGAAAGACACAGTTTTTCTGTGTCTTTCCCAGAACAGTTCCAGACACACAGAGAGACACAACCATGCAACCCACTACTCTCCTGTTCCACGCTGCTGTTCTCTAGTAGTATCTCACCTTTTTTCTTCTTTGGTTGTTCAAATTCTGGAGTCTCTGGTGATTCAGCATAAGGGTCTGGGGCTTGGTGAACTTCCACCACCTCAGGGATCCCATCGAGCGTGACTGACACGTGTGTAATAGGAGGCACCATATCTTCCTCTTCGGTTGCACCAAACATAGTTGCTTAAGGGAAAGGGACAAAAGGCATATCTTCATACAGCCATGAGGACTTAGAGCAAAACTTTAAACACAGAATACAATAAAACTATGACACTTAAGTCCTTCAAGTGAGAGAAGACTAATTCATAATTGAATATATGTGGCAACAACAACTTACAGAAGTGGAAGCACTACTAAAATAGAACAATTTAATGACAGAACCCACCCCGCAAAAGGCACAATTATCTGGTGATCACACATTCATATTTAAAGCAATCTGCAAATGTAAGTGTATATTCTTTTATCCTGACAACATAAACATCAACCAAACAAGACACTGCAATCTAAACCATACAGCTTCATTCACACCTTCCCTCCATAATTTTTGATTCTTTCCTGTTCAACTCTGGCATGGCAATAAAATCCTTCATTGCTTACAATGCTGGATTTCTGATACGTAAACTATGTATGTAAAGGCTATCTGGAAGCTATAAAATAATCTCACCAATTCCATGCAACCATGCTGCAGTGAATCCCTCCTCCTTTCACAAATAAAAAAGGCAAATACAGATGGGATTTTCTTTCATAAAACAAACTTACTCATTCTTTTTTCATCCAACATAGGGTCAGGGGAGTCCATATTGAGAAGTGCTTCAGCAGCCTCGATTGTTTCCATTGTTTCATCTCCATTATGACAAGATGCTTCAACTAAAAGCAAGGGAGAAAAAAACAACTCTTAAGAAGCTGCAAACTAGATGTAAACCTTAACATGATATTTATTCCCATTTAATTTCCAGGAAAAAAAAAAAAAGGAAAAAGTGGTGAACATGGTCTTCTACTGGAAGAGTAGTAACACATTAGCTGGGGAGAAAATGCACACTGCAATAATTTAATTTATTTAGTACAGTACATTTTTTAGATTGCACATATAAAAAAACCCAAAACAAACCAAACACAAACTCTTTGTTTCTTCCTAATCTTTCTATCCCCTCTTTTTGTTGATCAAGCACAGGCAGTAAAAGACAACATCCACGAACCTATAAAATATCACTACCACAAACAATACTCCAGAGAATATTATTTAAAACCACAACATTGCTAAGTTCTTATGGTGGTCCAATGTGTCATCCACAGAAAAATGTGTGGATATGACACTTGAGGACATGATTTAATGGTGAACATGGTGGCGGTTCTGGGTTGACAGTAGGACTTGACAATCTGAGACGTCTTTTCCAACCCTAACAATTCTGTGGTTCTATGAAAGGAAGCAAATTCCATAAACAGAGATGCTCATCAAAATTATCCAGTCATTTAACCTGGAGGAGAGACAAAAAAATATCCCCCAAGTTCTATTAGAGACCATATGATGTAAAGCTGTAACTGAACCCTGTATCATTCAAACTCATGGGAATTACAGGTAGGGCAGATAGTGCAGGCTCCAAGAACAGACTGAAAAGCAAACATGAAACATGAAAAGCAATATAGAGGGCTGGCAAACTTTTCAAAATTTTTGACTTCCAGACAATTCCTCATCAATCTCATGAGGGCAGCCATCAGACAAACCCAAAGCTCCTGAGCAATAATTATAACACTTAAAGTACACATTAAGGTCATCAGAGGGTACACAACAACAAAATCCAATAAAATATAATTTTGCAAAATAACAGCTGTTCCAAGAAGATAATACTGGTTTAACTATAAGAGACTTTACCAGATGATTTTTTCAAAATAATTGTAGCATGAAAGATAGCATAGATAGCAGTTCCTGGTACCATAAACATTTTAAATTATTTAACACATTATTTTAGAAATTACTGTTTGTTGAATGGAAATACTTGGGCTGGGCTTTCTTATCCTTTGACATGAATTTGATGCAACTTTGGGGAATTCACTTGCATCTATCAAAGCGATAAAATGGGCTGCATTAGTATTCCCCTCCCTAGGACACGAAAGAACCTCAGTTACTTTTCCAGTCTTGTAATGAGTCAGCATCACACCCTCTCTCCCTGTTTAGCTTTGAGGAATTTTGGGTGGGACAGTCACAATAAAAAAAACAAACCACAACCAACCCAGACTGAGGTGACAGAGCAAGCAAACATGCACCTTAAAACACAGTGTAATGACCTTGGAATATTTCTCTGCACAAAAGCAGGAATTTTATGCCAGAATTTCTGTACCTTAACCTTAAAAATATCACAGCAGCAACAAACTACCCAGTTCAAATAGCACTAAGCAATTACACAATTAAAAATCAACCAAACAAAAAACCCTGGCTTCACCCCAAATGTTTACAGGTTCAGCAATCATATCATTATGAGAGGGCAAAGATGAGCGCTGACATCCACTCAGCAGCCCTACCTCCTCCACTCAGCTGGGATTTACAGAAGCCTCCTTACCTTCTGGATTTTCTCTTCACCTTAGTCCCACAATGCCCCAAGCATAAGAGGCTCAGGCTGACAGAATGAAGTAGACAGGTATTGGGAACACCCAATTCACACAGCAACTCACCCTGTTGTCTACAGAACCACCTGTACCCCATATCTTGCAAAGACATTCAGACAGTTAAGGATCTGCACCTTCTGGCTGACATCTCCAAACAGTAAGAAATGAGACACACAGAGCTGGGGAGGAGGACAGCATGAAGAGAAAGGGGAGATAGTAAGTATGGAGTCAAGTCCTGGCCTGGGAAGCCCTAGAGCAAGCCATGGCAGCAAGTCACTGACAATTCTGTCAGACAGCTGACAGGCTCAGAAGCTCAGACTCAGAGCATCTCAGCCCCAAGAGCCACACAGCATCCCTAGGGAATGCCTGGCCAACTGAGGAGGACACAGAACAAGCACAGTCCATGCAGTCTGTGGCTATACTCGTGCTTGGCCTGGCACTGGTGACTTGATCACTTCTGGTTCTGTCTGATGGGAACTTTCCATACCATCTACCAGCATTACCAAGACCTCAAGAAGGATGTCACATCATACAAATAGAAATCTAGGCACACAGCACTGCCAAAGGAGCTGTTCTCAGTTTCACTGTATGAATGACAGGAAGGTTAACTTGCCATGATCCAGCTCAGCCAAAGTCTGCAGCATGGCAGGCTTACATTGCCACACACAATTTAAAAGCCAGCAGTGGTACCCCCAGGTTCTCAGTGCTGAAGGCAGGGAGGAGAGAGCTGCTGCTGTCTGCTCTATCCCCAGAGAGAGCTTTCAGGTATTGAGGTGATGGAGCAGAGTAAATTCTTCACTCTGAATGCAGGTGAGGCAGAGGCTGCCACCTTTACATCGCTGTTATACCATGTGGTAGAAGTTTACCTTCCCTATCCAAGTCTAATGAAAGAAACTTACAATAGCCATATAATAAACAGAGAGATTAATATAATTTGATGTTCACAAAAAAGATAAGCATGTTAAGAAAACTTCCCAGTCTGACCATTCAAGATATTCCCTGGCAGTCACATCCCAAGGCCAGAGACTGTCACTGCTGGGACCAAAGCCCTTTGCAGCAGGCAGCTCCAGTGACCAATGGGTCCCCACTTGGCTCCCCACACACCCCACTCACGCAGTCAGACCAGGTTTCCTCACTGGTTCCACTCCAGGTTTCCCCATGGCAGAGTCTCAGGTGTCTTGTTCCATAAAGCCATTTATTCACAGCACAGTAACACAGGAACAGCTGGAGCTGGTGCCCCCAGGGAGAACCCCAGCCAAGGAACTCTGGGGCTTTTATAGACTCATGGTGCACCCACTGGCAAGTCTCCCTCTTCCTCCCCATGTCCATCCACCTCGCTGCTGCTGCTGTCACCTGTCTTCTTCTCCTTTGTTATCCAAAAGGTCAGCAATTGCTTGTACTGCCTCTTTCACTGTCCATTCACCTGCCTGGCCCAGGTGCCACCTTCGTGCCCTTTGTTATCCCAGAGGCTGGCATTTCATGGCCTCTTGTCTCAGGCTCCCACCCAGAGCTCAATCTGCAGCTTGTGAGCTGAGCTACCTGGACCAGATGTATTCCTCAACAAGCAGCAGCACTATCTTTCTATCCACAAACACAGAATGGCAAAAATAAGCTTCTTAAACCACTCCAACACTTTTGCCAACACCCTTCAAGCTGCTTCTGAGAAGATGACTTCACAACGTGGTTTAAGACAAGTTAATATTCCCCTGTTGCTGAAAAAACCAAGGGTTGTGGTTCTTCCTCCCATCTCTGCCCCTGGTTCATGATCCAAACTTCTGTCACTTAATATATGCCAGGCTTAACACTTTTCTGATCATGCAGTGAGACAACTGATACTTATAAAAATGTCTGAAGAGGTTTGGGAGTATTGCTGGGTTAGCAAGTTGAATTACAGGAACTCAAGAGCTAACACAAGGTGTGGGGCACCTCACAGCAAAAGTGGAGGACCACCTCTCTGTCCTTCTAACAGCAAGATGATAATTCGCATCCCTCAACATGAGACAGTGCTCAGAGACAACAAACTCAGCTACCAAAGGCAAGCTGGTGGCTCTTATTTTAGCTTCTCTATAATGTTGCAGAATGGTATTCCAATCACTGGCAGTTACTACACAGTTCCAGATTTAAGAAAAATTGGAATGAAATGGCTTATTGGTTACACTTTGCTCAAAGTCAGAGCAGAAAAAATGGGGTGGTGGGGGTTGTAATTTCTAAGAAGTATCAGGTTTCAAATGTTATCGTAAATAGGCAGAAGCTTTTTTAAAAAACAGAAAAAAAGATGGTGAGGAAAGAAAAAATGGGGAAGAAAAAAATCAAAAAGGGAAAAAGGGGCAGGGAAGTAAAAATGGGTAAGAAAAAATGGAAAAGGGGAAAAGAAAAGGGGGGGAAGAGAGGGGAGGGGGAAAACCACACCTAAAAATACCTTCAGTTTTTTTCCCAGGGTACTCTACAAGTTTTTGTTTATCTGAGCAAGCCACAAACGTAAGCCTCTGTATCTGCATGCCAATTTCTGCCCAGTTACTGCGAATCCAGGTTCCCTATGAATCAGCGTTTGCACGAGGCTTGTCCAAACAGCTTTCTGCTCTGACATTATGTCTCATATTGGAAGTTCTCCACCTCAGTTCAAAGTCCTGACTTCCCTACTCCTATCTAGTGCCTTTTTAAAAATTTTTACACTGTTTTGGCCAATCCTGTTCCACTTGCATTGCCTCCCTGGTGGCTGGCAGCTCTGAAGAGTGGACAACGCGAGTCCTTGTCCAGGCTCAGATAAAGGCTGTGCTACTCCCAGCTGTGTTTGAATTCACTGCTGGTTTTACTAGAGACAAAAACAAAGACTGCAAAGCCTCAAAATAATGTCAGAAGAAAGCTGAAGTTGCTAAAAGTAGAAATAGGTACATTAGACATGGTCAGAGCCTCCTTTTGCAGAATATCTAGCTGTAAATTTAAGCACTTACTTCTTAGTATCAACTCTGAGCTGACTGTTATCTGACACCAGAAAGCTGAGTTTAAAAACACAAATATTTCAGGAGGCCTGCAAATCACCATCTTCTTTTTAAAATAAGGCTTTACAATTTGTACAGAAAATTATCTCATTGAGGAGGCATATAAAAAAACCCTCTCTGGTTTTAACCAGAGCTACAGGCAGCTGTGAATAATTTCTTTACAAAGTAACTGAAACCTGTTCTTTTTTTTTTTACAAGTGGCATCTCATCAACTCACAATCCTTACAGATTAACACTGTAAAGTTCAGTTTCCACCTAACTACTTTGGATTTCTTTGTAACATCAGAAATGACCAAGGATTTCTGCATGGGTTTGTGCAGGACTGTTAAGAGCTTCACAAAATGTACTAGGCAAATGCTACCAAACTTCAAAGTGTAGCAAAATAACTTCTGAACTGGCTATTGAGTACCATTATTGATCTATGAAAATGCACGCTTCTGTGCTTGCTAGTCAGACTAGGGCAGGGGGCATCTAAATGCAAATTTTCTGTCCCTCCTCTGTCATCCACCACCCCCCCCAAACTGTCTCAGTGCAGCCACTCCTCTGATCCCATGAAAACAATACCAGAACAGGTGAACCACAAAATTGCAGACTTCGATTAACTGCTGTTTTTAATAAATTAAACCCACCAGACAAAACAAAGTTAAAAAAAATTATAACAAGAATAATTAAAAAAAAAAACATTTTCAGGAATTTCCATAATCCAATTAGTTCCTCCTTCCTGTGCACCTTATAACCATAACTAGCCACATTAATAAGATATAAAAGTGTAGCAAATTGTACCATCTGACAAGCTGGCCTAAAATTCTTCTGCACAAAACATTACCCCCTGTATTTCTCAGGGAAAAAGTATTTCAGTACTCCCTTTAAAGATAAAACTTCATTCAAAGCCAAATGCTCCCAATTAATTTTTTTAATCACTGTTTGCTACATGATAGTTAATCGTTCAAATCCCGTAACACTGGCAACAAACTGACCATAAAATTGCCATCACAGTTCTTCCAGGGAAAAGTGCTTTTAAAGAGGAGGGTGATAAGGCACGTCTGCCTATTCATTACAAAAATATTACAGCTTGAGCATTAACATAGCTAAAAAGCTGATTACTGGCCATGTCTCATCAGGATTTCACGTGCAACAGATGCTGTTCTTATACTTTTCTGCAGGTTATCATTTATACGACCGGTAAGTAATCACCAAAGTGCAATAGTTGTGCTTCGGAAGGGCTGAAGCTACAATCTATAGATGAAAAAAACTACCAGAGTCCATTATTCTGCAGATAGACCCTAAAAACTAATTGCTTCAGTTTCATGAGGCCTACTGCTAATTTCTCTTAATCTAGAAGAGAGAAGCCCAGCACATGACAGTCAAAAAATAGTACTGAATAACTAGTAACTTTAAAAAACCTAAATCCTTCATATTCAACAGCCATCGCTCAGTAATGTTTAGTCATAAATTATGGTGGTTTCAGTTTTGTTTTTCTGTGAACTTCAGCCTTATAAATATTTTAATGTGGAATTAATACAGTCTTTATAATGTCTGATCCTCTCTCAAAGGCATAACGTGGAAGTGACTGAAAAGACTGGTACAAACTTCAAAGAGCAAAACAACGCATTTCACTGTTGAGACCAAACACACCCATGAATAAAATCAAGAAGGAAACTTCAAAGAAGGGAAGAAAGAAAAAAAGCAGCTGAAAAATAGAGTAGGTGGGAAAATCCAGTTATGATTAGCCCCATTGCAGAGGCAGCCTACAGCAAGCTGTGCTTGAACTGAGGTCTCTTCCACACGGCCTTGCAGTTCGAGTGGGCAGCTGCGGCCACAGCCGATGCTTGTCTGCAGTGGGCAGGGACGTGACAGGGCCTCCTTCCCCAATGTCCTCTCCTCACCTCCTGTGGGCTGCCTTCACGTCCCTGGGCCACAAATTCTGCCCCACTAGAGTCAGGCTGCTGACATAGCTTCCTGCCAGTGCTGAGCTACCAGTGCTAGCTGCCTTGTCCTGAGCAGGAGTTTTCCAGCAGCAATGCTGGTCCCCGCTTGGCCTGCGTTCATCCATTTTCCCTTCTAAGGAAACATACAGCATACACAGGATGGAGAGTGTGAAACAGATAATTAGTTAAAATCTCCTTCACATCAACAATCTCTGCAAAGTGGCAGCTCTCGATTTCTAAGGACTTTGCCTTTAAAGAAAACCAGATTCCTTGAAATACAGTGGATGATGAGAACAATACCACACTTGTGTGCCTCCAAAGTATCCCAGAAACCCTTGGACACCATTGGTTACAAGGATTAAATATTTTCAGTTTCTGGCAGCAATATGCAAACCCTTCTCATGTGACCAGCAACAACAAAAAAAGAATAAAGGTTAACAAGGGCATTCACAAAAGTGGAGTTTCACAATTACTCATGCAAGTAAAAATTCACACACAATATATTACAGTGAACATGGATTCACAAAAACGATCTGCTATGAAATTCACACAGATGCATTAAGTGGTGCTTAAGTAACACACTGGGGAAATGCCAGTTGCAGTGTGAATAATTAATATGAACAGCAAGTTGGCAAGAGGTCTCAACCTGAAATAATGTTTGAGTATGTAAAACCTTCTTGAATAATAACCTAACTTATTTGTATGGTCACAGTTCACAGATAATTCACTACTACTACAAAAAAAAGCCATTTTCATCGGATAAAACCATTTACTGAGGACAGCTCATGTCAATTTACTCTGTAAACTGCTCCTCATGTCATGTCATGTTGAGTTCTTGTTTTGCTTTAGGTAGTAAAAGATTGTATCAGAGCATGTCTTTGGAAATAATGTCAAAAGCACGAGTGAAACCAGCAAGCTATCTCCACCCCTGGAGACAGCCCAGGTGTGGAGCCCAGTGGCTGAAAGAAGACTTCTCTCTGTAAAATATCTACCCCACTTTTGAGACTTTTTCTGCAAAAGTGCTTCAAATACATGCATTCAGTGAGGGGTTGTTTTTTAAAAAAAGTGACAGATCTTTGAGCTTTCCTCTTGAGAACTGGTTTTTTTCTTTGGGGCTACCTTTTCTACCAGAATTTACATAAAACATTCTATATTTTAGGTGTTAATCATTATTGGAGATCCAAAATTAATACTATGCTGAGTATACTTACACAAGTAAGTCAAGCTAACATGCACATTTTATGGCTAATTGTACACCCTCAGGAAGTTAGAAGTACTACATCTACTCAAGCTGCATATTCCTGCTTTTTGGTATACATGTTTACTTAGGAATGTATCACCTATTAAGTAAGACAAAACCTATGAAGAGCAAAGAAAAATCTTTTTGGTACTCTGAGCAGGACTCTGCCTTAATCACCGTTGATGGATGAAACCCTTCACCATTATCAGCTGTGCAACTGGGATTGCAAGCCACCTGCTAACAATATTAATGTCATTTTCTCTGTCTGGTTCAGAATTAACAGCATTCAGTGCCACTATTCATTTTGTTCCCTGTTGGTTTTTGTCATTAAACCTTCTTCCACCGTTAGTCACAACCATCTTGGTGCAACGACATGTCACAGAAATGTTTTTATTGCCAACCTGTGAGGGTGATATCATCATCTTCTATGATTTGCTCTTCTGCGACGTCCAGAGAGTTCTCAGTGATCATGTCACTGGGTTCATCCACACAGGTTAAACCAGAGTAGTTATGTAGGAGTTCTGCACTAGGAACATGCTCCACGATAACAGCAGGGAAAATAGATGGATCACCAAGCTGGGGGGGTGGAGAAAAACAAAAAGGACAACAAAACATTAGTTAGCCTGCATCCAATCTAACCACTTAATGACTAGTACTTCAACAGACCTATACATCACCTGAATATTAAACTCTCAGGAGGGAGTTCTAAAGGGCCAGATGTTTTTTAGCACATGAAAGCAAATATCAGCAGTGTCCCACTACGAGCCAGAGGCTGAATATCACTGTAGTATCCACTGTGTTGACTTTACTTCAGGACATAATACCAGACTAGCGTGACATGATTTTGCAGCATTAAAGCTGACAATACAGAGGAGTGGCACAGCACAGTAAGTGCTAAACTTTGCTGGCAATAATACTGGGTGAGCAACTTGCTGCTAACACCTTCATCTTTTGCTCTTTACATCGAGCTGAGGGTGGAGGAGTCCTGTGACTGTGAGGACTGGACAGAGCTCTCACATGCACCAAGCTTCCCACAAGACACTGTTTGAAGATCACTATTTTAGCGGACACTCACTACAAAAGGAAGGGGTGTAACGGGTTGATGTAAGTGCTGTAATATGTCCCTCTCTAATTCTTATGGCTTTAGTCACTTGACATTACTCACACCACACCCCCCTCACCGCTTTCCTTCCCAAGTCTGCTTTTAGACATCATCCTTCTGTTTTGATAGTCATTTTGCATCAGATACAGAAGAAAAGAGGTAGCTGGAAAACAGAAATCAAGCTGGCCCGCGATAATAATAAGATGTGCACTCTCTGAAAAGGCAAGAGTTCAACAGGAAGACGTTTTCAGCAAATAACATCAACTACAGACACAGTATTTTCCAAAGTGAGTCTTTCAAAATGTCACTTGCAGGAAAAAAAGTCATAGCTCATGATAGCAGAACAGGTTCAAAGAAAATCTAGAAAATCTAGTATAACTCTAGTATAACTAAGGTTCCCTCACTACAAAAACAAAACGTTATGAATGTGTCAAGCTTAAAAACAAGAAAACCAACTACAAAGTTGCTAAAACATGTTTCTGAGAAAACCAGTGTATGTACATTTGCTCCCACTCTCCACAGAAGAGCACAGATATGTACAGATCATAGAATCATAGAATGGCCTGGGTTGGAAGGAACCTTAAAGGTCATCTAGTTCCACCCTGCTGCCATGAGCACTTTCCACTAGACCAGGTTGCCCAGAGCTCCATCCAGCCTGGTCTTAAACACTTCCAGGGATGGGGCACCCACAACTTCTCTGGGCAACCTGTTCCAGTACCCTTCCACCCTCACAGTAAACTTTTTCCTAATATTTAATCTAAACCTACACTCTTTTCAGTTTGAAGCCATTCCCACCTGTACTGTCACTCCATGCTCTTTTGAATAGTCTCAATCTGTCTTGTAGACTCCCTTCAATCAAGTAATTTCATTTAACCACAGAAGTTAAAAACCCAAGGAAAAAACCAACTGTATGATTATGCCCTTGTTTAGGAATTACTCATGTCTCACTCTTGCCGACGGAAAATGGTATCAGAGCTATTGGCTCAACACAGACAACAGCTATGGGAGTAAGCCACCCTTAGGGAAGAGTCTGGACCATAAGTACTGAAAGTAGAAAGTGCAATTAGAAGTTTTAAAAGACAGTAATTACCACTTCAAATTGCTCTGTGTTTTGTAAAACATGTCTCAGCAAAAACTGTGGTAAAGGGCAACCAGGAGAAAAGGAGGAACTAAAAAACAAAAATAGCAATTTAATGGGCTTCTATCATGGACAGTCTGCTGAACAAAAAACAAAACAAAACAAAACCAAAAAAACAACAAAAAAAAAAAAAAAACCCAAAACAAAATTTAAAAACCAACAACAAAAAGCCAACAAAAGCAAAACCCAACAAATAATGACCTATTCTATCAAACATAAGTTTCAAAACAGAGCAATATGGTAGAAGATCAATAAAAATGAACAAAGTGCAGACCAGTTAAAGCCCTCTTGTTCAATCACATTGCCAGATGATAGGTGTATGTGGAGACAAGCTGTTACCCCACATCTTTGTGGCCACCTCCACCCAATGCTGCATTGTGCTGGAGCTGAGAAACCAGAAATCTTTGGTGGCCAAAAGGTACCTACTGTTCCTCAGAAAAAGTAATGTTCACATTTTCCATCCTATTTGTTTACTGACCCCAACATCCTTGATCCTATTTGCTTCCAGGCAAGAATGAAATAGATTTGATTAAATAAAAGCCACACCAATAAAAAAAGATAAAGTACCGTAAAGAGAGAATAAAAATAGAAAGTATATGTATTAAAGTTTTATTTTCAACAGTATGTTTCATAAGCTACAAGGTAGATGGTCCATTACGGCCTCATTCCTGAGATACAACTTATGTTCTAAAAATAGTTTAAATATCCCATTTTCAGTAACACGCCACAATACACAGCTTTTGAGATTTAAGCTACAGCTGTGTGCAGGCATTTGGACATGAGCTAGGAACTCCAGGTTTCTTTCCCAGCCAACAGACAGAAATGATATTTCTAGGGCACAATTTCCCTGCCCAGTTTTAGGCTCCTGTGCTAGGATAGGATGAGTCATGCCCTAAAGACACCTATTTCTCTACATTGACTGTAAAAAGGTGGAGGCACTGGGGTGCTCATTTCTGGTGTAGCCATCTGTGTCCCACACACTCATCAGCAAGTGGCCAGCTTCCTCCCCACCACGTCTGCGCAGCGACGTGCGCTCCTCTCTCCCTGCTTCCACCCTTGCACCAGCTCAATAGCTGCAGTGTCTGCAGCGACAGATCGAGTTGCCTGTGCTCAAGATAAGCCTTACATTAGCTTATTCTGGAGAAGAAAATTACTCTGGCTCAGCACTGCCCTTCTCTAATGACTGATGCTCGTGCCATCGGCTTGGCCTCTAAGAGGACAAGTTGTAGAAAAATGTTTCAGAATAATAAACGGAACACAGATAAAATCAACTGATTGTCACATGTTTTCAGATCAGTTTCTCAAAGCCCTATTTCTATTACACCCTACTCACTTTGCTATGAAACTTAGTTACAAAAACCCAAACATCCATGTGTTTCTAAAATACACTTCACTTCTAACCAAAACGTTTCCTGTGGTCCTGAATTGTGCTGCTTCACCCATCTCAGCAGCACTCGGTTTGATCCATATGATCAGACCTGAACTGCTCTGAAAGATTAAACTATATTTTGACCATGTATAGAAACAAGCACCATACATGTACTCCAATAGGGTTGCTGTGTCTGTCTGCAGGCAGGACAACACCTCTTCACCTGAACTCAGTGCCAGACTATCCAAGGAGCTTGCTGACACGCTATGGTTTGGAAAGACTAGAGATGAAAAGAAAAGCATTCACTCATGGTAAGACACTGTAAATGTGCTTTTCTTTAACCTCATCACAGTTTTGAACTGGAAGAATCAGAGCAAATGTCACTTTTTGTGGCCTTTTATTTTAAAACTATTGTTACACCTGCTTCCAACTCATACCCTACAGCGGTACAATGTATGGACTTCCCTTCCTGCCATGGTTTTGAAAAGGAAAGGTTGGAATAAATTCTAATATGCTCCTATTGAGAAGAGCATTCACACCGCAAACAAATTTAATTTAAAATGCATTTTTGTTGAAATGGTCATCTCTGTTTTGTACAACAGTTGGTTATGATTTTATTAACAAGCCTTTCATTCAGTTTTAAAAGCTAATACGAATGCACACATACGTACACATGACTGTTGTGAGGTAATATCTCACCTCAGTGCTTCTGTAATCTTCCTGATTTCACTGAAAATGCCTGAATCCCAGTTGAGAGCCAAGCTAAACCTTCCTATAGCTCTGTTGTAAGACACAAAAATAACTTTGTACACACTTGGAACCGCAAAAGAGCCATTTTTTACAATGGCTCCCTTTAAAGCTAGTGTGAAATGAGAATTAAACACAGAGAAAACATCAAATTAAGAACTAGTAGGCAGTGATTCAATTAAGACAAAATAAATTACCTCTCTAATAGCAAGATCACAAAATAATTTATTTCTAATACAAAGGTGGTTTTATATGCACTAGCTAAAGAGTGCAACTATCCCAAAATTTTTAAGTCCCAAATTAAAGTGTCAGCAATGATTTTCAAGAAGTTGATAGAGAGATCCACAGGAGAACAATTTATGTATTTTTTCCTTTTTTCCTACTTCTGCTGCCTCATCTTTCTCATGCAAAATATAGTTAAAATATGACAACCTAGCTCCACCAATGCTTTGATTTGGCTTCAAGCCATCTCCCATGTCTGCTGGACACAAAGGAATTCAGTCACTGCTAAAACATTCCTAAATCCTAGACACCAAATCCCTCTACAAACCAGTCCTGTAGACCAACCTGTAACAATTGGGGGGAGTACAAAGCTTCATACAGATGCTGAAGTCCATGGAAAGTCCATGAGGAGGTCCCTGAAAGCATTGGTTATACTCCATAAACCCCTGACAACTGAACCCTGTCCTCCTCTGGGGGCTAAAGGCAGCAATCTTCCTTCCTGCTGATTCTTCTAGTGTGTTTACATGCTGACAAGGTGCTTCTTTTTTTCTCTAAAATTGTCTCATGAACTGTCACCAACTGACAGAAGATCAAAACACCATCCTGACTGTGGAAATGGAAAATAAGGAAGGGGATTTCTTCTACTTTGGAGGTACTGTCTTCTCATACTACAAGTCTTTAAGCATGACAACTTGTCCCAGGAATATGGGGATTAGCTTCTAACTAGTGCTGAATAAATTTTGTGCAAGTGAGTGATGGGTGGGAAGAAATGCATGCAATAGATAGGAGAAGGGAAAAGCTACATGGGGAAAAAAAAGGGAGAAAGAAACCTCAGGGAACAAAAACAACTGTTTTTTTAACTGAACAACAGAATTCAGACTCGCAATACAGACAGCCATTTATTTCCAAAAAACAAACAAACAAACAAAACCCCCCAAAGAAGGCAAAACAAAAAAAGCCCCCAGAAAATAACACAAAATTAGGCAAAGTGAGCTGAGTGACTAGAAAACTTCAGTTGTCCCTTGCTTAAGGTCTGTGTGCAGAGGCAGAGGCAGCCTCTTGACTTTAAAGGTGTTCCCATGGCCAGTATCTGAGAAATGACCAAGCTGAACAGAGGAATGCTGCAGGGAGACACATGATGTTTGCTTTTCTGGGGAGACAACCTCATTACAGATTTCATATTTTCCATAAGGTCTTCACAAAAGCAGATAAGGGGGGGAACATTCTGCAGGAGCTGGAAATAGTAAAAAAATGTAGACCTTCATCTTGGCCAGGTGACTTAATGTTTCAGAAAGCCCATGGCAACATCAGGGAATGTGGAAGAGCAAACCTAGGCATGGTGCAGAAGTCATGGCTCAACCTAAGGGCTTGGACCTCTCTTCACCAGAAGAAGGGAAGAGAGAAACATCCCCCAGAGACACTGAAGGGGTCTTCAGGCACAGGTTACTACATGCATCAGAGCCACCTGAGAGAGCATCTCCTGGCACAGAGCAGTCATGCTGGGAGCCATGTTAGCAATTTAATGGTTGCAATGATGCAACTTGTCCCTGGCACCTTTTAAAACTTCCTGGTATGCATCTAGCCACTGTGGCTGCTTTTATTCAGCTTTTAAAATTAAGAATGTCCTGATCAAATATCACATTAGCTGTAAGTCCACAAAGGACTAAATGAAAAGGCATTGAGAGAAGAAGCTGCAGACAGGAAGAGAAGCAGGTTTAGGCAGCGGCATTGACTCAGCCAAAGCCTGTAGGAGCTATTGCCCAGTTTTATGTGGGTAGTCTCTCCTTCTCTCCCAACAACAATAAAAAAAATCCAAACAAAACAAAAACACAGAAAGGAGGGGAAGAAAAAGCAAACCCTCTATTTCAACCAGATCACTGACACTTAGCAGAAGCCAGACAGGTTATCGGTAGCCTTAGCGCCAGCCACTTGTTCCCTTCTGAAAATTACGAGGATTTTTTCATTCCATTTCTTCCTCATCATAGATCTACTATATGATAAACGAACCCACCGAGAAAAAAAGAAATAAAATATTCTTTTCTAAACTGAGAAGGATAAAGCTGATAAGAGCGAGCCTTTCCCGTTCACACGGGTCCATGTGACTGAGGCCCTCCCATTGGCATCTGCCACTGAACGCTGAATGCTTACATTTGCAAATGGACTGTTCATAATTTATGGTTGTTTAACCAAGACTTAAAAAAAAAAATTAAACAAAATAGCCATGAATTATGACTTCCCTGAAATACTGAGCATAGCTGCCACTTAGACCCCGAACCTCTCCCCGCAGCTGTTCCATGTCCCAACAACTCTTGGCACAACAGAGCTCCAGGCAAAGCTTTGACAAGAAGAGAAGTGCCAAAGTCCTTGCAATGCCAGCTTGTGGGGGCATCACAAAAATAATTATCCAAAGATTAATTAAATTACACCTATGTATAAATGTCACCTTTGCATATGATAAAGATAAAAAAAAATGCTTTTGCTAAACACAGAGCACTTACAGAGCTAAAATTTTTGCAAAGTACAAAAATTGTTTTATCCATCCCTAAATACAACAAATCTATCCAGAATTTCAAGACTTTAGGAGTAGCAATAGTTCCTATGTGGTAAGAAGCAGATTAATCAAGTGTAAGCTAGAAGCAGTCTTTTTGGGATAACATACTATGAACCCTCATCCAACCAAACCTTGCTCCAGCTTCCCAGGTCTTTACCTGTGCAGGACTCCTCTTCTAAAACTGAGTTTTTAAGATCCAGCTTCATGCAGCCAGGTGGTTACCTGCATCCTTGATATCTGAACTAAGTCAACCCAGTGATTTCAGAGGAGCTTGCATCGGACTGCAGCAATGGACTTCCTGCTATGCACCCTATCTTTGGCCTTTTGCATTTTTTATTTCATCACCTTTAGGGTAGGCTACAGAACATCTTCTTTTCTTAGGCTTCATCTGGAGCAGAATTTAGTGGGGTTATGAGATACACATCAAGGTTGAGTTTGTTCTGAAGTTGGAGGAAGGTCTGTTTAGGGAAGCTCTGTTGAGTGCTCTGTAGCATTTTTTAAGTTTTTCAGGTGAGCATCTGAAGAAGCTGCAAGAGGCAGAATGCACAGCTAAACTGAACAAAACCACATCTGCTCACACTATCCCTTCCAGGAACCACACTGAAAGAGCCCTCCCCATCTCAGTTCTCCCTCTCCTATTGGCTTGTAAAGTAAAGCCAGTAATGAACAACCAACAGAAGGTAATAAGTAAGGCCCGTTTTCGACGACACTTGTGCAATTCCCATATCTAAATCCCCAGGCTACCATAAGCTCTGGAAAAATACAGGGAAGGAAGTTACATTACTAATTCCACCCAAAACTGAGTTAGCACTTTAGACAGACAACACTCAGTTCATTGAAATGATCGCATGACTCTGACAGCAGAAACAGGCCACTGACCCAGACAGATATTAGGCCATACAGAAAACCAGAGACAAGATTAAAAAGCCAAGAGTGTTGGCTTTCTTTTAAGAGAGGAGAATAAATGCTTTTCACATTAACAAAAAGAGAAACAGTTTGTTATGGCACTTCTCAGCCTTTTAAGAACTGTTTCTCCACAGTACTCAGACACCTCATTTCTTGTTAATAAATGCAAACTCTAATATTTAACTACCAGCTATAGAGGAGCCACCGGATTTTTATAATAGGAACACTACACTGAAGCTTCAGGACTCACAGGATGTGGTTTAAATAATCAACACTTAACTGAGAGTCTGCTCTGGTAGAAGCAGATGTATTTTCTCTGCAGGGTGAAAGAAACCAATTTAAATTACATTCAATCTTATTTCTGAATAGCCAGCATGTAATAACACAATTCAGAAACCAATCCATAAATAACAGTGAGCAGGTACACACTGCCCCTTCCAGTCATCTGTAGTGTGACCATTATTTTTATTCAGAATTTTATCCTGGCACACTAGAGAAGTTGAAACTACTATAAAGTATCAAAATTTTGGGAATTCTACATCACACATGCATGGATTCTATGGGTACAAATCAGCAAAACAGGAAAAGCATTTTTGGAAGAGGACATCTCTGCAATACTGGATAGGTTATAACATTTTAACCAATTTCTGTTCTGCCCATGCAAGTTACAGGAAGCAACAGGAAGCTTTTGAAACAGCACAAAGATGTGCTGCAACAATAATGACCTCAATGTTTCCTTTTTGTGTTTTACACCACATTTTTCCCTTGTGTTTCATAATACTCTTAGCACCAACTTGTACAAATATGGTTTTTTACACCGTCCCATACCTGCTGCTCATCCTCCATGACGTTGCTGGCAAACTCAAACACGAGCTCATTCTGCTGTACAACTGCTGCCATAATAACGCATTCCCAGGTCTCAGCTCCACATAAAAAGAAAAATGTTCTTGAATGTGAAAGAACGGAGAGCTTCACTGAGGTCCAGCTGGGCAGAAAGGCAGGATCACGAAACGAATCGAGGATCAGTGTTCGTATTTCCTAGATCATCAGTGTTCCCCGGGTTCTTCTTTTCTCAAAGGGAAACAAACCAAGGCAAATCCTTTCCTGAGTTGTTCTTCCCACCTCAGTAGCCTTTACCACTGTGGAGGAAAAAATAAAAAAATTATCATTAAAAGATTATTACTTCAGCAATGTGAAACAGCAGCAGTTGCAATAAAGCTTTCCGAATATTGTCACCGTTCTGTCTACATCCAAGGAAGACAGACACTTCTGTGTCTCCAAAGGTATTACTTTTACTGATTAATGTATGTGAACTTTCATTCTGCAAAACAAAACTGTTTAAGGAAATAACACATCAGTTTCAAAGTGTTTCATATTAAGAGCATGAGACTAAGGAAAAGTTAGAAAAGTTAGCAAAAAGAAACCCCATATTTTCATTGATTCAGATACATAGTTTTCAAATTCATTAGTACCTCTCACTTTAGAGTTTATTCAAAGTAAAAATACAAAACTCAGACTGACCTACTCAGCTGTAGGATATCCCAAGTATATCACATTTCTTCTTCACACACAGTTCAAATTTAGCAAAGTTGTTGTTTTGCAAGTAAAATGCTCTGGATCTTGAATCCCCATGTCAAAATGATGAAACCACTAAATAAACTCTTTGTACAATCCAGAGAGTCCCCGCGTTCCTACATGAAGCAGATCCTCAGCTTCATGTTAAAAATGCGCTGTAAACGTACCCTTATCTCTAGCACAGGCTCACAAGCAGCCGGAAGGAAACAGCACTGACCACGTCATGGCAAATTAGAACCGGCAAAAAAAACTGCACAGTACAAAGGAAAAAAAATTCCCCAACTACAGAATGTAAACAGCTTCAGTGAAGGGATGCGTGCCCACAGCTCCCATGTTTTCACTTACTCATCGGTGCCAAAGGCAAACACGTTCAAGGTGAGCTGACCAAGAGGTTGCTGCACCACCTCTGGGAAAGAGGCAAGCACAAAGTGTACTCTTTGTATACAACTCAGGTGACCCATACATTAATAAAAAAATCTGCCATTTCAAAGGAGTAATACAAACAGGTGTGTAAAATTAGGAACCTAAGAGTATGTTAGTGCCTAAGAATTTAAATGCATATATTTTAAAGGAAGCAAAATGTGTGGTTCCTAGTGTTTTGAGCAAAATTCTTTAAATTGCCTTTGATTAAGAGCTGCTGTGACAAAAGAATAAGGGGCAGAGGTCTAACACATACCCATCCAGAGTGAGACCCCCTGGAAAACCTCTGGACAAATTCAGAGTCATTGGTGAGGATCAGCATCGGCCTTTGTACAGGAAGTTTAACTTTGCCTTGTTTTTACAGTAGGCTGAAACTCAGAAAAATGAAGAGCATCTTCCTCTCCCCAGTGCCAAGCAATTTAATTAGGGAGGATCATGTCAGAGACTCATACTCCTTCACTCTAGGAAATGTAACAGCTGTTTTTCCTACATAGATTGTGGTATTCCCAAATTCCTAAGTAGTGATGGCAGAGCATTTAGGCATTTAAGTCACTAGATCCTACCCTTCTAAGAAATCAGGAAACCCAAGATTATGCAAACAGAAGAACCTCCCCAACTTCCAAAGCATGCTCTAATTAGCTGTTAAAAGGTTCATAAGAGCAGCCACAACCTTAACTACAGGATATTTGCCTTAACGAGAGCTGCACGCATGAACAGAGAAGAACGTGCTGTCGGAACCATGACTGTTCAACCTCAGCACTTGCCATTTTGCTGGTTGACTTGAACAAGGCTTTCCCCATACTGCAGCAGGGTTATGGCACCGAAAGCACTACATGCAATCATATAATCCTGGGTGACTTCCTTCAATCTAATTATTTGGCCTTGCCTTTTAGAAGATAAGGATGCTGTTAGGAAATAGACACACATTGCCAGCACAGTGGACTAAGCCAAACTTGACCCATCCTAGACTCCTACTATCATCTATATCAGCCTGAAAATAAAGGACACAACTATATACTATATAGTTTAATACTTCCTATGAAGAGTGATTGAAGTGCATCAGTCTATGTCAGCAGAGACTTACCAGCTTTTCCAGAAGAGAGGACAGGTATGAAAATTTATTGAAGTACAAGTTCTATTTTAGCTACTGCTAGGAATAAATTGTAACTGTCCAATAATATTGAATAATATTTTAAGTCACACTCTCTAATCAATGAAGAGCAACTTCACTGTAAAGGATCATGAGGCAAATACAAAAACCTCCTCAGTTTCCAAATGGAGACTTATGTTTAAACAGGGGGTTAAGCTAATTGTTCAGAGCCAGAATACTGCAAAGGCTTATAATCACGGCCATCAGACAAACCGAAGCCACATGTATGAACAAAGAGGACAAGTTCTTAAGACCCAGTAACTTTTCCAGGTCAGTAACAATTAACAGTGTTGATGTTAAATCAGGATAAATGGCGTGTTGAAGACACAGGCTACCCAGCAAGCTCATAAATATAAGGAAAACTGGAGGTGAAGCTACCTTAGGGCAAATTTTAAAAGTTCCCCATGTGCACTGGGAACTGACATTTTCTTCCATAAATGCCAGGTTATTCTGTAACATACTAATATTTTACAGTAGACACTGCAATACCAAGATGTACACTAAATGCATAAGATCCAAAAACTGTGGCCACGAACTTAAAGAGCCATAAAGAAATATTTCCTTACTTTGTATTTAAAAAAAGAAACAACAACCCCCACTATGCAAAACTAATTATCATGATTTAATATCATTTAAGAGACTGCAGCAGCATAATGAATTTGATCCACACAAACACTACTTAAAGCAGTCACACTTCATGCTAACATGAAATCCCAAATAATCTGATACCACTGTAGGAACAGTCAGTCAAAAGCTGTTTTACGAATTCTGCACTGTGGTCATTCAGTGAGGTAAGACTGTTCCTTCTCCCCTACACCCCCTCCCCAAAACCACGGGGGGCTCTATAAATAAAGTCAAATGATACATTATTCTTACAAAAGAAACACCTACCACAACATTAGTACCAAAGCCAAAGACAAGTGAGTGAACAGGCTTTAATGACCTTTCAGATCTAGCCTTATAAAGATTAGGGACTCAGACTAGTATTGTTTGCAGGGTATTTTTCATTATTTCTGTAGCAGCATATAGTAATAGCAAATAATCTATTGGGCAATAACAGCATGGCAAAATAATGCAAAAGCACTTTCCTCTAACCCATATTACTTTCTCTGCCATATAGAAAACAAGAGCAGCTTTTCACCAAAGCCAGCAGAATTCTAAACCAGCTATATTCTCCTCCACATCTATTTTTATAAACTGTGCTTTCATTATTTCAACTAACACAGGGTCCTGCTGTCTATAGGCTAACACAAACACGACTATTGTTTTTGCTATATAATGCCACTTATCCCCTGCCTGATTTTACATACATCTGTGAGTAGAAGTTATTTGCAAACAGCATAAAGTGTGTAAATTGTATTTGCATGCACAGTAAGCTTGAGTACATACAAACAGTCCTAGGAGAACAGGAACCCAGTATATATTATCATAGAATTTACACCAAACTTTGAAAAGTACAGAGGAAGTAAGGTTTTGCTTTCATTTTTACTAATTGTTGTACAAATGTATTATAAAAAGCAACATTAAGACCCAGCAATACAAACAACTTAATTTTGCTTAATCCTTGAAACTGAACTCAAAATAAATTATTTCAATCCTCTGGAAATTCCCCTCATCCACTGATTTCAACATCTAGAAACAAGCTCCTCAAATAGTCTGTCAAGAATCGCATTCAGAGAGTTTAAGCCTTACTACATACTATGCTGGTATCCCAGAAAACACACAGTAGGATTCCTTCCAGCTAGATATCATAACTTTTTTCCCACCGCTCTTCACCATATACACCCTGCAGTTAATCCTAGTCCCGCTGAGACAGCTCAGCAAAGCTTGTAACAAATACCTGCATAACCAATGCTTTTGGTCCCAATGGTGAAGCTGCAATACTGCAACTAAGCTCCAACTTGGAAGTAACAAATCCACAATTTCTCCTTCAACCCCTGATAATATAAGCCAGTATAGGCCACACTGCCTCAGCATTCAAACACTGTAATGCAGAACACTGAATCAAGATAAACACACTGGAGCAGGTGTAGCAGGCATCACAGTACCAAGCAGAAACTCGAAAACTTGCAAAGCACAGCTATGAACTTTGAAAGCTCAAGTCTTGGTACTGAGAGCATCAGCTGAGCTGAAAGATGCCTCCAGCAAGCTACTGGATCCAGTCCCATTTAGGGGACTAAATACTAAAGCTGACTGTAATCATCCTGCATGGCCTTTCTCATTAAATTAATAAGATCATTCGTATATTTCATATAAGAATCAGCTTTGCTGCTTTAAGAATCAAGTGCGGATCTGAATCCTGAGTTACTGATGAAACAGCTCCATTCATTCAGCACAGAGACAAAGCACTTGAGATTGGAATTTCCCATTGATTTCTTAAGACAGTCTGCAGCACTAGCTCTAGCCTAGAAATATCAAAGTTGTGACTTAATAGAAATGCAAAGCTGAACCCCTTTCTCAACACCATCTTGGATATGGGAGAAAGAGGGGAGTGAATGAGAGGAAAGGGAAGATTAAATACATCACCTGGAAATTTTGAACAGGACTGAAAACCATCTCTGGTGAGGTCAGACACACATGGATGGTATCCACACCATTTCATTCAGATTTCTAACTCCATTCTACCAGCGAAGGTTACGAACAGATCAACGCAGAGACAGTTCACTCTCTGCAGAGTCACATAAGATACAAGTACCATTGTAGAGTCAGGTTTTCCTAAACAGGAGGGCAAAGCTGAATGATGTCACAGTTCTCTTAATGCAGAAACCCCAAACCCACAACGACCTTTATGTATAGTCCACAGTAAGCATAAATGTTAACAGTATAGTCTACTGTGTCATTCTCCATGCAGTAATTATTCCTATTTGGTAATATTATGGAATTGCACAGGACAGGGGCTTTGAACCATGTCCTTAGACCCAGGGCATCTGCAGTTGTCAAAATGACAAGAAGAACAAATTAATATATCCCATTCGGCACAAGAAGTTTGTGAAGGCTCAGTATTTCAACTGCTCACACAAATTAAAGGATACATATAAACAATATGGTAAGAGGGTAGCACTGAGAATGGAAAGAAACAACTTAAGGAACAGACTCAAATCTTCTGAGAGCATCCATGCTGACTAGGGCAAACTGTGCAAAGGGCAGCTGACATAATAAAAGCCAACAGAGTGACCTTTGCTGAGCTTTCATTAAGGACAAAGAAATCATCGGTATCAATAAATCCCTGTTTTGCAGCCCAGCTAGAAACCAGCCTATGTCACCACAGGCTCTCAGTGCATATACAGTAAGGAGGACACAGAGTAAGACGGTTCATCTGTTAAACATAAACAAGCATAAGACACCAAAATTGACACACAATTCAGACAATATTAAAAAAGTGACATGAACCCACTCGACCCAAAAACGCATTTACTCCAAAGAGAGCAAAAAGCACAAACGCAAGCAACAAGGTCTTTGCTGTCACAAGAAAAGTCACATTTTCATCTTTTTTTTTGCAACTACCTCATTTAGCCTGAATATTTAATTTGAGGCGAGATTCCTTTCCAGACTATTAACAGTAATGGCTCCAGTACTGTTTACAGACTCTCCCACCCCTGAAAATCCTTTTCTTCCAATCTCCCATGTTGTCTCATATTTTTAAAGTCTCTTTTATTTAGCACATTTATGTAACACAGCTGTTGTACACAAACCCAGCAACCTGGCAAAGCACTGCTGGGAAAGCTGAAAAAAATTACAGCATGGTTGAGGCTTTTTTTTCTCTGTATCCTCGCCTGCCAGCATGCTCAATGTGTCCAGGTAGCCCCAAGCCAGCGTAAGTGTGTAGATGGACAGCACTGTAAGTAACTGATTTATGCTGCAGCAACAGAAGATCAGCCTACCACCAAGAGGCCAGGCCTAAAGAGTGAGCTAAAAGATACTGAGGCAAGACAGACTCTCCCCAACTTTACTGTGGAAGTTCCTTAGCTCCAAATAAAATATTTG
This sequence comes from Climacteris rufus, assembly GCA_013398175.1. Lineage (NCBI taxonomy): Eukaryota > Metazoa > Chordata > Aves > Passeriformes > Climacteridae > Climacteris > Climacteris rufus. The sequence continues at coordinate 385,036 of VZRZ01002775.1, read as the reverse complement.
ACATCATAAGAGCAACCCTGCCTAATCTGATCAGGCAAGAGAAAGGCCAGGCTGGGCTTCAGTCACCTCCCTGCAAAGTGTTTGCTCTAGCAAAGTAGAGCCAACTGAACAGGAAAAGTTAGCTGTAGCTTGACCTAAAGCAAGGGATCAGGGGCATTCCAAGGGGAATCTCTTCCCCACTCTCCAGGAATGAAAATAACTGAATTTTGCATTTCCACAGATTGACTGCATGGCATAAGAAGAGGCTAAGGAGATGGGACATGACAACTCCATCCCACCTCTCCTCCCCAAATCACGTGGAGATTGGACCTCTTTTCCTCCTTGCCTGCCATCTCCCAGCTGTCCTTCCCTCCTCTGCCCCTGACCAAACCCGTTTAGTGGATTCAAACACCATTTTCCAGCTGCTCACCTTTTGGCACATTAGACCTCTAAAAGAGAAGATGGGGGTAAATTTTTAAAGATGGTTATGTCACCACCTGGCTACGCATTCAGTTTTGAAACTTTTCAGATTGAATTTGGTTTACTGAAGCCTCAGGTCACAGATAAATCACTTACTTCAACTACAGTTAGATAAAAGCCACTTCAGTGCACAGCCCCTACTCTACCTGCCTGCATGGACACATGCACACACCCATCAGCTGCAGTTACATGAACACACTTTACACCCACCTGCACATGCATCACATATATACCAAAGCATATGTATGAAATGTGTGCCCTTCTACTGACTTGACTTTTAAGTTTTGCTGCAGCTGTTTTGCCTACCAAAGATGAAAAAACCCCACAACCTCCCACATCTGTATATAACAAGGGGATACACCAAAGTCCTCCTTCTCTGCTTCCAGTTTAGTCACCTCCACCCACTGCTGCTCATTAACACCCCAGGGCTGCTGGGAAAATATTTAGCTTAATCTTCCCCTCATCCACTGAAAGCCAAACAATCAAGATGAACTAGGCCCCCCCTAAAAAGGACAGTGTCCCCCAGGCAGGGCACAGTTTGCCAGGCTGCAAGAATTACACAGTGGGTCTACCAGTCTGGGGACTGGAGCAGCACCAACATCTCAGGGCAGCATGAACATCTTGGAGTGAGAAAGCTGACATCCGTGCATAGGTACTGTCAAAAAGGGACAGGTGTGTGTGCGAGTCACCTGAGAAACACCCAAAAAACATTGGCCACGAGCACACCATCACACCGAGCTCCCCAGCAACCAGCAGCATGACTGCCAGTCTTTCCAAGAACTTCTCTATAGGGCTATCTAAAGGTCTCTTATCCTAACAACAATCAGGGTTTGTTATGGAGAACACTTCCAAAAGCAGGGCCTTGTTTAGCAATGTAATATGGATCCAAGGATGAGCTGAAAACATAACCTTCATAGCAAAGACCTGCTTCTCCTCTTGCTACTGAACAAAGGTACATGTGTCTGCTAATGTCCAGGAAATGCACAGGCTGGAAGTGCTGGTCCAAAACTCTCGGCAATCACTGACTTGGTCTCTCCTTTGATTCTGCCTTTTACAGTTAATTCATCACTACTGGTAAAGAGAAGGAAAAAACCAGGTGATCATATTTCCCAGCTGATAAAAGGAGAACAAGGAGACATTCAATTAAGTCAAGAAGCAACTAGTTTTGAAAGGATGAAAGGAAAGCAATTAAAAATGCATCAGACGAGATGTACTTGCTCACACTCCTTGCTACAGACATGACAGAAGTCAAAAGCTTATGAAAACTGTAAAATGTTTTAAAAACAGCTCGATGTAATTAGACCAAACCAACCCCATTACACAAGAATTTCTTTTTAAACAATGGAAAAGAGCTGTCTTAACACACGACAAACCTCCAGTAATGCAGATTGCAATCACACATCTCTAAATGCAGGATTTTGCTGTCATTTTTTCCCTAGTAACTGCTCACATCTGGATTCACGTAATCTCCACCAGAAAAACAGTAATATATTAAACACTGCAAAACCAGAACAGATGGACTACAAGTTTGATATGACACTGCAAGTGTCCACTTAGTCTAGCTCATCAAGAGGTAAGTGATACTAATTACGGAGAGAAAGGAAAACAAAAGATCTCTTGTTACTTTCTCTCCTACAACAATTAGTATATGCCGTTTTAGCCAATAGTAAATTTGCAGACACAGGACTGGCTTTATGTTTTGTAATAGGATAACCAAATTACCAGCATTAATAAATAACATTAGTATCAAATATTTCTTACTATTTTTTACACTGCACAAATTCTCAAAAAGCTGTTTAAAAAAAGATATCATAAAAACAGTAAATTGATAAAATCCTATATCTGGTTCAAAAATTTCTGTAAACCAAATTAATTATTCCAGTGACACAAAACAAATGTTTTAAAAGGCACCTTTAAGTGGTTTCTGGCATTTAACAGCAGCATTGCAGCAATGAAGCATTAAGACCACAAGCCTGTAAGTAACTGTAACAATAGAGCTGCAGATAAGTAAAATCTCACCGATTTCCATGGGAAAGAGTCTCAATACAGAAAGAGTTGAAGGACTCAGCTCCAAAACAGCTAAAACAGGATATGAGGAAACTCGTAAAAGAGGGGTGGAGGGAGGAAGAACTATTTGACCCTGAAAGATTTTGCTCTTTTGATTAAAACATACACACGGGAGAATGAAGTAGTGGCAGTGGGAGGAAGAAAGGTCAGAGAAAATAAATATAATTGCTTTGACTAGGTGCCAAACTTCACAAATTATCATTTACCAGTCTGTACCCAATACTGACATTAAACTGTCAATAGGTCTCTAAAAACTACTTTGCCCATACATTAGTAACACAGTCATTATTTGAAATCACCTGCAAGTAAAAGTTAAGCTTACCAAAGAAAAATGGATGGCCAAAAACAACGACTTTTTTTTTTAGCTGCACTATAAATGCACACAAAATATACACATTAAAGGGGAAAACAAAAAAAAATAAAAAGAAAGGGCCAGCAGAGATCAAGTTCAAGTTAAAAGTTTCTTATTCCGGGCAACCTCTTCCAGCCAAGCGTCGGTAATTCTAGATCAGGGAGTTAACTCCCACAGGACTTTTTCAGCATTCTGCAGAAGTTGCTACAGGACTCAGCTCAGTAAAAATCCTGCTACAACTTCTACACCACAGATTTTTAACATTCTGTGGATTTCCTTTTGCAATTATATTTTTTAAACTTTTCTAACTGGACTGTCAAGCACAACAAACAAAGTATTTAAATAAATTCAAAACTACTCTCTGATATAGCCATAGAAATGCCGCATGATTTGCATTTCTGTGTTTCAGTACTTGAGCAGTTTCAGAAATCTGAACTTGACTGATGTGCACCAGCTAGAAAGGGGCACAGACAACCCACACAGAACCTTTTTAAGCCTCCCTTTTCCCCATCTCACAGACCCAGACTTCATGCCTCGGTTTGGTCCTTTGCTCTTGTCAGTGATGTGCATGTTCAAGGTTGCATTCGACAACTGCCAGCTTCAGAAACACAAAGGGTCTTACCTTTGCAGTGCCTTTATAGAATCTGTATGAATACAGTGCAGATTAGGCCATGTTTCTGTTGTTTGCGTCTCATTTGCTGTCAACTGTCAGCAGAATGAACAGTCAAAAGCCTCTGGAGCAGGCTGGTATTAGTCAGCTAGACTTGAATTTCCAGTTCTTTTACATTGCTGTCTATTTTCCTCCATTAGGTTAGCCTGTCCTACCCTGGTATCAGATTACACGGAGCCAACATTTATAGCACCTTGCAAAACAGTCGAACATATCACATACCTAAGTCTGCCTATACCTGTTGCCCTCAATGCTTAACCCTTTCTACCAACAGGACGGACATTTATTCTACAGTGTATCACCTAAAAAACATTTGAAGCGGTGGAGCTGTTTTTCCCTCTTACCTCACAGCTACAGGACGGTGTGAGATTTTTTAAATGAACTGTAGGACACAGGCAGGCTATGCCAAGAACAGAGGCCCCGAGATGCCTGCAAGAACAAACCTGCAGACCCTACCTCCAACAAGAACCCTGGCCTGCAAGCACTTGCTGCTTATTTCACTTGCTGCCTGAGAAACCCCAAGCTCTATTCTGCATTCAAGATCATGTAATTACACCAATTCCTTGCCTCCCTGCAGGCCCCGCTGCTAGAGCAGGAGGCAGGCAGGCGTGTCCTCAGCACGTGGCCAGCATGGCGCAAGGAGACGGCGTTTCCAGCCCACAGCTCTCCCAGCACCACTGGCTTCCTTCTGTCCAGCCAGGATGCGGTGCTGCCCTGGGCTTGGCTCTTACACCATCTCCCTGATGGCTTTTAGCCCAACTTCCCTTTCTGTAAGGTGTCCTGCTAATTCTATTTCCACAGCTTAGGGTCTACAGTATAGACAGTGGCAAGTCAAACCCTGCAATGCTGAAAATAAAGGAGCAGCACTTTCTCTCTTTACACAAGATGCACGGCCATCCCATGGCCATCAACTGCAATGGTGGTGCTTCAGAGATGCTTCATAGGACTACACAAGGTATTTTATGTGGTTTTGTACGGCAGGTACCTTAGCTTTCCTACATTTTGGACTTCAACAGACTTTTAACAAATAAATATGTTTATTCTTCTCACTCAGGGTTGTTCAGGCAGCCTTCTTCTTGGGACCAGTGGTCCATTTTGTTAAAGCTCAGAATATAGGGTAATACTCTCACCATTACACTCACACAAGCAATCTAACTAGAAAGCAGGGATAAAACACACAAGAAGAACTTTATTTGCATGTTGCTTTAATCTAAACCTTACTTAAGTAACTTTTTAGTCCTTCAGAAAAAAAAAATGACAGGCCCAATCAAAGCAAAGCAAAAAATAAATGGCTAAGAGGGCTTGTAATGAGAAACAGTACAGCCCGTATCACAAAGCACTGCAACTAACACAGCATTAAACAAGCATTTTGGTTTTTGAGAAATTCTAGCTCATTTATAAGAACACTTTTATTTATATTTAAGTTAGCACTGTAGTTAACAATGACATGTGGGTAAAATACAGATATATATATATATATATCAGATTTTCAGTCTTATTTGTAAAGTTTATCAGTTAAAACATGTTTTTGCAAACCATACCTCAAGCTTTTTAATCTATTTGCCACAAAGATACTCATTTAGCTTTACCCATAAATATAAGAAGTTAAGTACTCAGTCATGCATTTCCAATGGTTATAACGCAGGAATTCATCAGTGAGAATTGCACCAGGCAAGAATGGACCTGCCTTCTCCAATGTGTAACCAGTCACAGCACCCATATTGTGCCCCAACACACGCTTTCTCTAAACATACCCAAAGGTCCATTTTGTCACCCATTCAGCCACAACCATTGAGATTACTTCTTTTCAGAAGTTCTTTCTGAAATAGTTTCATGAGTGACCTACTAAGGCAAGTAGTACTGTGAATGTTTTGGTTTTAAGGGCTTGAAGAGTCCAACACTATTACTAACACAGGGGATTATTGATGAGTTTGGGACAGAAGAGACATATCTCCATCAGCAAATCTCTGTCAAAATCACAAAGCTGACATTTTCACTAAGCTTTCACACAGATTCAAAATGCCCCAAAAAGCAACAAAAGAGCCCAACCAAAGAATAAGTGACACCACCTCCTAACATCTCACAAGCAGAATTATACTTGATTCAAAAGTCTGTAGAAACAGGAATAGAAGGTAATTTAAGAAGAGGTGCAAAGTACCAAACCATAGCTACAATCAAGCAGATTGATAAGGAACAATTGTACACAGGGAAGTCAGAGCTCTCAGTCAGACTTCTGAACTCCCTCCCACTAACCTCCAAGTCTGACCAGTCTGGGGTGGGTTTTTTCACTGTTTGTCTTTTCTAATATAACTGTCTGGAGTTTTTTAGCATGAGAGTATTCAACTTAATTTTTGGCTTAAACGGGGTCTTTATGGCTAAGACAACATTCAGGTAGGACAGGATAGACTTGGTCTCTTAACCAAGACACCAAAACAACCTCCACATCTTTAAGACAGTCTCAGAAGGCAAGGGGTGTGTTACCCCCTTCTGAGGTGAAATCTTCTGTCTGATTTCTAGTGTATCATAATTTACAGATCACCATAGTTGCAACTCATGTGTCATCTACAGGCCTAACAAAAAGAAAATTAAGTTCTTGAAAATTATAGACTGAGGGAGATAAGCTTTTAAACTTGCAGGCAGAAGGGTAAAGGCTAATTTGGGTTGGAAGGCTGCAACTGTTTCCCTCAGCACGGGTCACGGCTCTGAGCTGGTATGTGCTTTATGCACAGGCAATTCGTACTGGTGTCACAGCTCACCAAGGCAAGAAGGAGCAAAATACTCCAGATATTCTCAAGTAAAAACAGTAAGTAAGATCTCCTACACCATGCAAGAAAGAGAGCAAAGTCACCTGTCGACCAGTTTACTCTGAACTCAAGGAATAGTTTCAAAACATTAGCTTAAAACTGAACTTGAGATTGGATACAATTTTAAGAAAGTTCCAACACACACACAGCGCTGAGACATGGAGGGAGTGACATGGTTAGAAAATGTGAGTATTATATAGCCAGAGGGACTTCAAAAAACAAAACAAAGAAAAAAAACCTAAACAAACCAACCAAAATGAAACCTTAGGCTCTCGCTGTAACTTGTTTGGTACACAAACCACCTTGTTACTAGACAGCCAGCTACTTATGGGTGTGGAGCACATAGCACAAAGAGTTCTATGTGCAGGTTATCCCAGTAATCTCACCCAGTTTAGACACACTGAGACACACTTAGTATCTCCCCATTGTACCCGGAAAAAGAAACAGAATTTGCTTGTCTCTAAACCTTCCAGAGATGACTCTTTCATCCCTGCAGAGAGGCTGCAGGTTTGAGCTTTTTATCTCCAGTCTTGGTCATCTTTCCTTCTTTCTCCCTATTAGCATCTTCAGCATTACTCACTTGATATGCTTTAAGAATAACATTTTTAGGAGCAAATGCTTCTACACTGTTCTTATTTCCCTTTTGCATATGTCTGCCTCATTTCAGCCAGCTTTTCAAAAGGTAATCATTACTGTTCAGGTTCCAAGTCAGAAATTCACTGAATCATGCTGTTTTCACAGAATCATGGAATGGTGGGGTCCCAGGAAAGCAGAGTAGAGGGGCAGAATCACCTGCTGGCCACACTGCTGTTGATGCAGCCCGGGATGCAGTTGTCTTTCTGGGCTGCAAGCTCACATTGCTGGGTCATGTCCAGCTTTTCATCCACCAGTCCCTGGACTTGGATTATGTTGGCATCTTTGCCTTATAAGCCTGCATAGCAAGAGTCCTGAACCAACTGCATTTTTTAGAACAATGCCCTTCACCTATTTGTTCAGTATTACCTTTGCCCAAAAGCCGGGCAAGCTTGGGTTAAATCAATTAGATATTAAATGATGCCTAAATTGGAAAGCAGCATTAACAGTATGAAGAGTACAGGCATTTCTGCTATACAGAACATCTGTCCAGGACATAACATGTTACAGACCTGAGTCATTTAAATGTCTGCAGAAACATGTCTTAGTTAAAGAACCAAACAGAGAATATCTAAAATCATGGCTTTAAAGTCTCTGCAAGGTGAGAGGCTGCTTATACAGTTATAGTGGAGAAGAACATTCATTCAAGACATAATGAAAAGTCAGCTAATACTTTTTAAGCTCCCAATTTTAATGCACTCTGAAATGCAATGTATTCATTCAGGTTATTCTGAAAATGCATATGCTCCATGATGTTTAGCATAATTACAATAATAAATACATTAACTTGCAGCTATGCAGAATAAGACAGAAGCTAATATTCCCATGACATTTGTACATTTTTCTTTTTACAGACCAGCGTAGCTTAAATTCATGTTCTAAAGTATTTGCATGGGGTGGGATTAAGAAGGGAGACTATTAGTCTGAGGAATTTCAAACTACAGAACTTGGCTATTAAGAGAATATAAATTACCTTCTAATTTGTTGCTAGACTAACAATTCCCACCATGGAGTTTCAAACAGTGACAAGGCACAACTTAAAGACCAATAAAATTAAAACAAAAAAGCAAAAAGATTTTTCTTAAGAGTGTTAGGGAAAATGAGCAGGGTCTGCACAGGTCCCTCCAGGGAAGGCAGTGTCTGGACAGGCCAGTATTTCTCATTTCGTAATGTCTGGGGAAGTGTATACTCTGAAGCCTAAGTCACTCTCATATGAGCACACACCTGCTCCTGGGAGACACAGGAATTCACTGCTAATGAAATGAACTCAACACAAAATTTATGAGTGTTGCATGAAAACACCTATAGAATCAGGGTATTCTGGAAACTTTCAGAGCTCCCACAAACCAGGTGTAGAGAAATTTAAGCCTCACCTCTTCCTCATTTCATCATTCAAGTTCCTGTGTCTCTTGCAGAACTAAATCAGGCATCAGAGGTGGCTGCTGCGCATGTGCCTGCTCCATCCAGCTGCAGCCCCTACCACAGGGCTCTGTGAGCCAGCCTGACTGCCCAGCTGTGGGGGGAAGCAAGGCAGAAGGCCTGGGGGGAACCAAATCACCCGGGGAAAACACAAAACTGCCCCATCACCACGGGCTGAGTTGTGCGACCCACTTGGTCACATTCTGCAAAAGGAACCAGTACAACCTCACCGCAGCCACTGGCTCACAAACCTGGAGACGTCCTTCTCCCTCTTCTTGGCTCTGTGAGCAATACTGATATTTCAGCATGCATTTGCCCCCTCTCTCAGGCACTGTCTGAACAGGGCTGTTGCACAAGTCCACCTGTGCCTTCCAAAAGAGAAATTCTGATGGTGTCATACACAGCAGAAATGTTGAGGAGACATGCACTACACAGATTCCATCAACAGGAAAAAATTTTCTCCTCCAGCAGTTTTTCCCTGCTTTGACCCGCAAGCATAAGATTGTTCCTACTATTCCTTTCTTCTAAGAGCCTCAAACACCTCCATAAGAAATGACTGAGGTTGCTCTAAGTTTTCCATATAATCAATGGGAGCAAAGGTAGGCTGCATCTCCTGGAGATGAAAGGCCCTTTCTTACGTCATTTATCTGACTTGCCTGAATTATCAGGAGTTGATGCAGGTTCCAATGCACAGAATCACAAAATGGTTTGGACTGGACAGGACCTTTAAATATCATTCAAGTCCAACCCTGCTTCCATAAGCAGGGACATCTGTCACTAGAGCATGTTGATCACAGCAACATCCAACCAAAGCATGAACACTTCTGGGAATGGGGCATCCACAACTTCTCTGAGCAACCTGTGCCAGTGCCTCACTACCTTCACTGTCAAACATGTCTTCCTTACATCCAAGCTAAAGCTATGCTCTTTCAGTTTAAAACCACTGCCCCTTTTCTTGGCACTACAGGACTTGGTAAAACATCTCTATCCTTCTTAAATGTCCCATCTATACACTGAAAGGCTGCAATAAGGTTTCCCTGGAGTCCTCTTTTTTCCAGGCTGAACAATCCCAACTCTCTTAGACTTTCTTCACAGGATAGGTGTTCCAGTCCTCTGATGATTGGCATTTAGGTCCTTGGGAAAACAAGCATTCCAGATTTTCTTGCAGCACCACAGCCTCATCACACAAGATGCTCCTCAGCAGACATCATCTCTGTTATGAAAACTCACAAATTATCATAGGAACCAAAGATAGAATGCTTTGTATCTACCACTCCTAACCTACCCTTTCCTCTCCGGCACAACATTCAACCCATAGAGTCAGGAGAAAAAAAAAAATAAATTAAATGAACTAAACCAAAACAACAAACAACCTCAGAAAACATTAAACAAAAAAAGCAAAAGCAACCAAAAAAAAAAAAACTTAAAAACCAACAAACAAATCACCCAAAAAAAAAAAAAAAAAAAAAAAAAAAAAAAAAAAAAAAAACTAAAAAACCAACAAAAAAATCCCCCAAAAAAAAAAAAAAAAAGAAAGAAAAAGAGAAAAGAAGAAAACACGGGGAAAGCTGAGGTTACAGTGGAAGATTAACTAGTGCAATAACAAGGTAATGCAGAGACAGGCTGCTTTACATAGTTTCTAATCCATCCTTTAATTTATCCTCCACCCTCCTTTCTTTTTTTTATTTCTGTTGTCTAACATTTCATCTGCTTCTGTGAAGTGTCAGTGGTTTACTGTGACCATAGATACAATGAATTATCAGAATGTGAGGGTGGGTAAAAAACTCCAAACCTAGGCTTTTCTCAAGATGTCATAGATTTCAAGCAGCTTTGTGGACGTTTTAGTGTGTGTTCCCCTCGGGGGTTGTGCCCCGTTTGTATCTTTCCTCCCTCAAACAAGACAGTACCAAAAACAGTGCTCAAAGCTGAAAGGGGAAAAGGCCAGCAGAATCATCCTGTTGCTGTGGAAGGCTTCCAGCACAGCTATGTTAGAAATGCGAGAGCTGGTGCCTTTCACAGAGGCAAAGTGCCGAGTTTTGCCCTTGTGGTGCTGGCTCCTGGCCCTGCAGAAACCCGGGGGACCAGGAGCTCAGAGCTATGAGCGGTGCCAGCCTCTGTGAGAGCGGCTCTTCTGTGCACGCAGAGCCTCTGGCACAGGCCGCGATGCACGGTCCCTCACAGCCCGAGCCAAGGCAGGAGAAAAGAACCCAAATAAACCACAGCAACAAAAAAACCCCAAGCCCCTTACCCATCCAATCTCACTGCCCCTACAACCTTTTCAATCTTCCCCATCCTGAGAATGTGCCACTCAGGCACGTTTTAAAGAGCGTGTAGTATAGAAACCTTTTATCACATGGCAAAGACATCCCTACTCAATGCCAGCTAGTCAACAAATAAACATTTTCAAGGAAAGAAACCAAATTCTGGGAGCTAAGCTGTCACATGAGGAAGAAAAGATCATCAAACGAGACAAAAAGGCTGAAATTATGCAGTTTCAGTTATAAAATAATTCTGATGTGGAGATTACCCAGTTCTCTAAAATCTGATGCTGGAGAAGATACTATTAGAGTTCAAGTTTCAATAAATTAATTATGTTGTAATAACATGCATATCTTCAGAAAATCATGCAACCTACTTTAAAAAACCACATCTTTTACAATAGAAGGTTTTCTGTGCTTTTTCTGTGCACTTCTAAAAAGCTGTTTAACTGAGAGGCAGAGTTGTCTCAAAACCGCAAGTGTATTGAGATAAAAAAAATAATAATGAAAAATAAAAAAAATCACTCCAAAGATCACAGATTTTACAAGAAAAACTCAGTACAGTAACGTGGCAATTACCTGCCCAGAAATATTAGTGAAATTGCACGACTTGAGGCCCAACCTGCCCATTTCTCACATACATTTAAAACCTCCCACACAGGTAGATGTGGAAAACGAAACACTGGACCTCAGCTCTTGCTGTGTTAGGATAACTCCTATGGTTACTCTTCTACAATCCACACTTCAGGAGCTCAAGTCCTGCTTTCTGTTGAACTAATTAAATCCTGATCTTTACTCTCAGGTGTCTAAAGAAGGGCTCGGACGGACAACAAGGCCCCAAGCGTGCGGGCACAGGCTATGCCCCTGCGAAGACATTTGGTTACACAATGGCTGCCCGGGGCGGGCGGTGGAGCTGTCACCTCTGGGTGCATCTGCTCCCCGCTCGTGGTTTAACTGACAGGAAGCGCAGCCGAAGACACCCGGGCCCAGCCGCGAGCGTTTCCTGCCCGCACAGCCAGGTCTGCCCCCCACGCACGTGTGTCCCCCTGCGCGCGCCATGGCCGCCCACGAGCAGCAGAAGCTCTGTGACACCTCCTAAAGAAACAGGAAAAAAAATTAAGTAAATTAAGGCCACGCACAGAAAGCCAGCCAGATGGATGGATAAATAAGCAATCAGGTCAAGTGTATTGAAATGCGGCCCCAGAAGGCCACCAAAGCAGGGTACAAAACACTGCTGGCACGTTCTCATCTAACAGGGCCCAGGACAACACGCAGGTCAGCTCTGGAGGTTTGTGAGTCTGGTCTTCCTCAAACAGGCTTGTACACTATCACCAAGAAAACAAGTTACTTTACTTAACAGATGAAATCTTTTAAGATTTCTTTCTGAAATCTTCAGAAGTGAACCACAAGCAGTGGCAAAAATAAACACTCACATACAGCGCCAGCATTTTCTATGGCCACCCTGTCCTAGAAATGGGGACAGGTTAATGACCTAGAGGGCTTTTCCAACACTAATACCTAGAGTAACACACCTATTAGTCTTCTGCAAAATTGAAACGCTGAAGAAGCACTTGGTATCCATATGGTAAGCACAAAAACCAACTGCTACACAAAGCAGAACTTCAGCAAGTAAAAGAAACTCCAGCACAGCTATAACTTCTATTGTATCTATACATGAAGCAATATGCTCTACTCAGCCCCTCTTTAAGTTGTCTTCTGCTCAGTCTTATATTTCCCCGTAACGTAATCTCCTTAGTCAGCCTAAAAACTATATTTTCAGGTAGGATAAGAAATTATTAAGATGGCCTCACATCTTTGCTTCACCAATGGCCAACTGGTGTATAAAACTGAGAAAAACCAATTTTGAGCCATTATCTGCAGGGTTGCCAACTAAAGCAACAGAAGACACATCACTTGTGTAATTAAGTCAGGAAATAGATCAACCAGGAGATATTTAGTTGATTTAACACTATCATGTACTGTTGTAGTCTAGGAGAATCTTCTGCATGAACTTAAAAGCAGTAGAAGCCTTCACTGGATTTCAAGATGCTTCTGGCACATTTCACCCTTCATGGAACCAAGGTGCTCCATCCTAACATGGATGTCCATCCCTGTCACAAAACATTTCAGAATAAAAATGCCTTCACTTGGTGACTGGCACTGTTAGTAGAACAGCCATCTCAAAGACAGAGGTCTGCAGTTCCCTGAAAAAGAACAGGCTCTAAATTCTCTTCATTTCTAACTTAGAAGCTGCAACTAGGTTCCTCTGATAGAGCATGCTTTGTCACTGGCTTTCATGCGCTCCCATGTGAGCTCTGTGACTACCTGTGTTATTGCACAGAACCACAGCTGTCCACTGTTTCAAAAGACAAGACTACATCCCTCCATGTCACTGGCACTTGACACCTTCATGCCTTGGAAGTCAGAACAAAAGCCCTAAACCAGGACCCATCAGACACTAAGAGAAAGTTTGCTTCAGCAGCATTTCTGACATCCACTTAAGGCACATGTCCCACCCTTGACGAGTACTCAAGTAATCCCGAGCGGCCAAAAAATTAACAAAAAAAGATACAAAAAGTAATCATTGCTCAAAAGCCTTTCTGAACAAAATAGCCTTGCAGCATGAACTGAACCTTACTAAATTTTGCAGGATTGGCAAAAGGAAAACTGAAAAAAAAAATTATTTTCCATCTCAGATTCCAACAATACTATGTAGCCAACAGCATTTTGCAGATTTACTTCTTAGTTCGTAAGTCACGTTGGTCATATCTTGCAACATGTACTGGCAGGATTCAATGTTTTCCTAACAAAACTGGGGTGGCAGATGCTGACACTGGTCCAGAAATGGTTTGCTCTCAAGCTGGATATTCTTTTTAACCCTGCAAGTTCATCTGTGTTCTGCTATAGAATGACAGATTTTATGACAGCAAACATTTCAAAATTCTCATACATATTTATTTTCATGGTGTATTACTACAGTACAAGCCCTAACACACACAAAAAGTTATATTTACATGCATATTCGTATCTATTATATGGATTACAGATTATTAATTTAGAAATTTAATATAACAAGCACAGGGCTAAAATAAGGGTGGGGGTGTTCTTTCAGAAATGATTTTGAGGCACCTTAAGATCATCTTAGTTTTCAAGCTCTGTATAGTTTAAGCAAAACAGAAAGGTAAATGTTGTGGTACTTCTATTTATAAAACCAAAACAAAAATCAGGATGCCTTAATTCTCAAAAAATCAAAAATTTATTCCTCGAGGCTGCTGCTGCACAGCATCAGCAAGGCACCCACATGCTCCTAAGAGCCTGTCCCTGCATTTGTTGTTCTGACTCAGTTACAGCTAGCACAGGAGGAGTGGTCTCCACAGAACTGCTTCTCCAGTGGAACAGCTATGAGTCAACTTACCTCACATTTCTGCAACGAGCAGCCCAACTACCTCACTCCAGTGTGCTTTTTGGGGAGATAGGAGGGACCCCACCTCACCAAAGCACTATGAAAAGAGAGGAGCAAAAGTGAAAACGAGCTGACTGACAACCGCTGACCAGGCTCCCCAGCCAGCAAGAAAGAAACTGCCTTCACAGATTTCTACTGCTTTTAACCACCTTCAAGAGGGGAGCATGATTTTTAATTCTACGATATCCCTTTAATAAACACCCCAAAGAAGACATTTTCCAGATAACTGAGGAATTTTTTACAGTGTTGACTTACCAAGCAGAGCACAATAACCAGCTATTCTGTTTGCACTGTGAGGCAGTACAGTGCAATGAGTTAATAATTTATCACGAGCATTGCTCTTGGCAACTGACCATAATCAACTTCTAAAATTCTTCCTCATTCTTACATTTTTAGTCTCAGCAAAAACATTGCACCCTTAGAACCTCAGCCCTACCAGAACACTTCCTAGCTGAAGTAAGAGGTTTAATCTTCCCAAACACCTGCTTTCCTTCTGGATTGTTTCAGGCTCAGAGCAAAGGTCATCATTTCATTTCAATAACCTGATTTAGCACACAGGAATAACTAGAATATTTTTAAACAAAGCAAGAAGTTAACATGCTTTCAAAACTGCAGCAGTGCAGTTCTCATCCCCGCGTTTCCTTCCCCTTCTTCTCCCAGAAGTAAAAAGAACAAAAAAGACCAAGCTTTTCCCTCCACCAAAAGCATTTATTTGCACGTAATCACAAACTAACAAGCAAATATCTCCTCCTTCCATTTTACATTGTTGAGACTTACACCTCTACATAACTTTGGGCAATACTTAATTTATTAGTTAACACACTCTTCTTCTCAATCAGAAGCATCTAGCTGTGGTTTTCAGAGACTTCATTGGAAAACAAGAGTTTTGATGTGACGTGTAGAAGAGAGTTAGTCAACCATCCTAAGTACCGTTTTGTTGAAGCACTGGCCATGAAAAATTGTCCTTTTCCAAGGACAATTGTGCCACTTCATCCTTGCCCCTATTTCTCAACCCCAGCTCTTTACCAACTCCACAGCTCTACCACTATGAAATCAATCCCTAGCCTGGTTCAGTCAACCAGCCCAGCAACTTCTGTGGCATGGACATCTGACTTGCCAACTTGGCTCATCTTGGCTGAACCAGATAAGAAAGGGGTTGGTCTCCCAAGCAGCTTGGACTGTGGATAGGAGGGGAGGGCAATAAAGTACCAGGAAACAACCTATGCTGTCAAGGATTAAAAATGAGGGTGGCTCTCCTCAAGCACCTTTGAGGCAGCTGGATGAGTGTTCCTGCCAAGGAACCATCTAGGAATGATCATGCCCACCTCCGACTGTTTCACTAAGGGCACGTTTTAAATTAAGTTAGACTGGCGCAAGCTCGCATGCTCACAAAAACGTATGTCTAGAATTTCAATTGCATCTTTACCTCAACTAATACAGCTTTACTGTTGAATCTTACCTAAGGGCAAGCTAAGGGCCTGGGCAGATGCTAAATGAGCTGTTTAAGGATTTACAACCCATCACCCCCAGGACAATTACCTATCCTAGAAAAACTTGCTTAGCCCAAACCACCCTTCTGTGCTCCAGGGCACATCCACGTAAACCACTGCCGCTGCCGCGTGGGTTTACCGGGATGTGCCACCAAGCCCCCAGGGAGGTTACACACGCTGCCTTCACTGAGGAGTGAAAAAGCAGCTGGTGTGAGGCTGAAGCACCTTCAGTGTGCACGTAAGCTCTGTAAGCACATGGTATGTGAAAATAGCAGAGACAGCATCAAGGCACTAGCATTATTCTCCCATCTAGCTAATAAATACCAGGCTTGCTCACAACAGTGTAACAGGTTCTCCCAAGGCAGTCTCTGTCAGGAGGGAGCTGGCTGCTTTCTCCACACAGTATGGGTTTCAGGCCATCCTGATTTAGAGATCCTCATGTAAGGCAGCAGAAATGAACCCACAAGACTTCCCATTGATTTTATTATTTCCTTTTTTTACTACAATATTGCATTGGTGCAGCATGTATACCTCAGTGGGTCTGCGTTTCCTCTCTCAGGGCAGTGGGTATTTCACCCAGCTAGCTATTTGCCAGTATTAACTGCTACCATCTCTCCCCTCAAATGCCCACATTTTATGTCACCATATATCAATAAATGTCATCACAGCTTTTCTGTTTATGAAGTCTGGAAGTACAAAATGCTACCTAAATCCACCTGAACACAGGGCACCTGTAAGAGAAGCTTTAAACATTACAAAGACCTATACACAAAATATACCTTTCTAACTACGTGGTTTCAAAAGTATTAAACCTTTTCTGCAAATATCCCTGTTATTATTAAACAAAACATTTGCAAATCCAAGCTCTTATCTTCTAGTTTGGCAAAAGCTTTCCACTGTTTCTTACTGTTGAGAATTATTTCTAGTCCATTACCACTGTAACAACATTTAATCTCATTTGAAGGACCACTTTAAAAGACAATCACCTTTTTATAAAAACAAATGGCAGAATGTTGCATTACATCAAGCATTCATAATCAGATATACGTATTTCAGAAGCACACATTTAGGAAAATATTCTACCAAAAGTAACTTTCTTGCTGGTTTTCTTCTCCACAAATCTCTTCATAGTCCATTTTTAAATGGTTTAAATTAATGGCTTTCTGTATAAGAATCACTGAACAGTTTTTGTTGAAGGGACCTTTAAAGGTCATCCAGTCCACTTCCCTACAGTGAGCAGGGACATCTTCAATTAGATCAGGTTGCTCAGATTACAGCCCCTTCAGACAAATTAAAACTGTGTTTCACTTAGTTGCTTCAAAAGCAACTTATTTCATGGGTTGCTTTTACTTGATACTAAAAGAAATACACTTTTTTTCACAGAAAAGAACCAGCACTTTTAAAAAATGCTGCAATCTAGCCTCAGCAGTCAAACTTTAGACTGTTTTTCAACACAGAAAGTTTCATTTTCATTCATATGTCTAAACCACCTCTTTTTGTAAAGAAAAAAAGTCCCCAAATAGACACTTCCTCTCTACAGTTCCTTCTTTTCTCTCGTTTAAATAAACAGAAGTTGGTCTTTTTTTAAAAAATCCAAACCAACAGGATGGCCTCTCAGTAGCTTACCACCAAGAGCACCTGGAGCCTTTTGCTGAGTTCACACAGCTCTCAAAAAGCTGTTTCAGAGGCACCACAAGACATTTTTGTGCATTTTTGCAATGTGTGCAGTTTGCCACCCTTCGCCCTCCACAGCATGTAAGCGTCACAATTATTTTCTTGATAGCTAATACTCTAGTTTGCATGTTTAATTTACAGGTATCATGACAAAGCTTGAAGAGCTACAGAGAGTAAACAGTTTACAGAGGCTCTGGAGACCGGGGAATGACAGCACAAAACAGAAAATGTATCAAGAGGATGGGAGTGGATAATGTAACCACCACCTCCGAGGACAATGCCAGCCAAATTCTGTCATCAGCAAACAATGTGCAAGCCCTGATGCCTTCAAGACAGTTTTCATGAAAGCTCTTCCTAGGAGGGTCATCTTCTGGTTGGGAAGACAGACTCCACTAAAAACAAACCATGTCATCACATCCTTGGGAAACTATTCTTGTTAGCTCCAAAATTATGTAGTGCAACACTTGTAGCACGCACAGAGGGGAAAACTGACAGTATCCTTGTCAACTTGCTTTTAACTTGAAATTGAGTCTGGTTGGAAGGGCAAGTTAAACATTAATTTTCTGACAGTGGTCAGCACTGGGTATCACAAATTGTAACTGTAGTTTCACAATCATATTTTGCTGCTTCTTTCCCTAGCTGCAACATAAAACTGAATAAACACCAAGACAGCTGGGAAGTGGAGAACAGCAGAAGTGACTTGATAGGAAGCTTAGAAAAGCAAGGTAATTTTTTTCTAACCTGTCATCTTTATTCACTCTGCCAAAGGATCTCATGAAAAACACAAGTAACTCCAGAGGAACATGCAGCATGACAAAACAGTATAGGCAGCCACAATAGATAAAAATGCTTCTTTCTCTCAAGAGCAGACAACAATTCGAACCAACCGAGCTCACACCTTTCTTCAAACTCAGGAACTCAGTTGTTGTGTGGATGACATTTATACTGAGCCCACTTCTGAAGCCAAACCACTACCATGAACTACCATGCAAGAAGGTGAAGGAAGTGCAGAAGGAGTTCACAAATGAAGCAATGAGACTGTTAGAACACTAACGGCAACAGAACATTTCCCTCAAAACAAAAAATTTATTTGGTATATTCACACAGAAATGTTGATGATGAGTTAAATATAGGGTGTTCTAGAAATAGACTAAAATGTCTAATTATAGAAGAAGACGGCAACATTCAATCCATCTCAAAACAACTCTTTCCCACAGTTCCCAACCTATGTACTTAGAATTCCTATTCCTAGTATATTATCTTAACCATCATATCTTTTCTCCCAATACAGAGAGAAATATTTTTTACATGAAAATGTAAGAATGGGAGGTTTTTTCCAGCCTAACAAAACTACAGTTTCACATTGAAGCCTGCTTGAATCCAGTACAAACTCACACATGACACAAGAGGAATGATCTCTTTAAGGACAAATAAATGACCTGAGTTCCAGTCCTTCGAGTCAAAACTGAAGATAGTTGGCAGGTAGTTAAAGCCTAAAGCACTTCAAGGTAAGAATGCATAAACTTTGGTCCCTATGCAATGGGATCCTTTCAGCACAAACACCCACAGTGGGAAGCTTTGCCACAGGACAGGCCCATATTGAAGAATAAATCGTTTTTACCTCTACACAGATTAGCCAGGTCAGGTCAGGAAAGTGAAAACATCTAGAGCCTTGCACATGGCTGCTGCAGACTTTTGATAAGCAAGAGACTTAAAATTTCAGTATGTATAGTCTCTGTCAACTACTTTATCTGTGAAGAAACACTTTAGGAAGATTTCAGAAAGCAACATTTAAGTAAGATTTAAGGAAGCAAATAATCTCTAAAACACATCAGGGGCATTAAAATGATAAGCACCATAAACTGCATGCATATGGTAGCAAAGTTTCAGCGCTTATGGTGCAGATCATAACCAAGGATGGAAAGGTGAACTCCACCTCCTGCCACTCCTGTGCTGAATCACTGTGGTGGGGGAAAGTCCTCGCTCCTTCTCACACACCCAACAAAACTCCAGTGAGTTACCAAAACTGCCAGTGAAACAACAAATCTGCAAGCAAAAGCTGAGAAATTTTTGCTAATGCAAGAGAGAAAGCTGTTCTAGATCTCAAAGCTTCTCCTCTGACACAGAGGGAAATCCTCCATTTTTCTTTCTTGTCTATCTACTGAACACAGGCCTGCCATAGTTCCCTCTCTTGACTACAGCTGTGCTCAAATACACCTCATGTATGTGGCTTATTTCATATATAAAGTGTCCAAAGAGTAACACACACGACTGCAGTATGAGTTTGCAGCAATACCGAAACATCAGGCTGTACCAGGCCAACAACATTCTTCCAATCTGGATGTCCACCTCTTTTTTTTCTTCTCATTTGAGGACCAAGATCACGGATTTGACAATTCTAATATTCAACAGATGAGAAAAGTGTGCATTAGAAAAAAGACACTTCTGTAAAAGCATGGATCTGGAAATAATGTTCAAGCTAACTGGCATCTCATGATAGTAGTATGGCTCATCTATGGCTCCCATGGCTCATCTCTCAACAACCACAAACTCAATCCAAACTGAAAGATCCCTGCCTTGGGGGAGGGGTGGAACTGTTGTTTGGTTTTTTTTTTGAGACAAACACAGGCTTCAGCCATACAAATCAACAAAACTAACACCATTTCTCTGCACCTTCTAATCCACTCCTCTGCCTTCTAGATCTGTCCAAGCTGTCACCTGTAAGTCTTGGCACGACTTCCAAATCACTCTTTCCTCGCTCCACCACGGCACTGCAAACGCGTCTGTAGCCCTGGCTAAGCTCTTGCACAGCAGCAAGAGAAACTGAACGTGGCAGCTTTTGCCTTCAAAGAGGAACTGCTCCTCCGTGAAGCCCTCATCAAGAGAAAGTAGCAGCATCTACTTACCCTTCAGCACACAAAAAGCCTTCTGCCCAAGATAACCAGCTGCAGCTTGGGAGATGACTTAAAACCTCAAGTTTCTAAGGCTGGACGTCTCAAAAGGGTCTGGTGCAAAAGCAAGAAGGGGAGAGAAGAGATAAGGGAGGGTCATGTTCTGCCAGTTCCAAGCAGAGAACCCTTGGATCTGAAAATAAATGTCACGATGATAAAAAGAAATATGCAAACACATTTAAGAATTTTTCAGGAAAAGACTTCTATCACTAACTCAAAACAATTTTTTCCAAGTGGTTCCTCTGTAATTTTATAATTTCCTTTGTGATTTTTCAACATGTAACAACGCACCAAATAAACCTCCCAAACCCTTGCAAAACCTGTTGCTTTTAGAAAGAATAAAAAGCAAAATGTAAAATGAAAACATCGTGAAAACACATCGTAGCGTAAGATGCAGAAGGAAGACACTGGGAAGGCTGAAGACAAGAGACAGCCTCACCCTAAACATGACCATTTACTTAATGGTTGCCTCCCTCTCTCCCTCCCCTGCAACTGATCGCAGTACTAAGCAAGACTCCATTATACTGCTCACATAGAGGCTCCATACGGTAAATTAACCTGGAAACTACTCCCCTGTGCACAACAATTAAAGTGCCCTGTCATTTCATTTTCAGTAAGAAGATACCGAATTTGATTTCTCAAGTGAAAGACTGAAATACAGCGTGCAAAGTTACACACTCGGACAAAACTTCTAAAGAAGAACATTTCTGTTCAACAAAGCTGGAAACACTGATTCTTATTCAAAATACTGTGCTAGAGTTCAGAAGTACATAAGTAGGACAATCAAGGTGGTTTTCATCCACTGAAAGTTTAAGAAGCAATTTGACACACCACAACTACCTCCAGGATTTTCTTTTCCTATTACAACTACCACTAAGCCCATTTTGTAATTGCTCTGCCATGTACACCATCATCATAACTTTAATTTCCTAACCATTTTCAGGAAAAGGTGAGGTAGCTGCCCACATAACAGCTTAACTCCTATTTTAAAACGACGCCGTGGATGCTGCCGTTGAATGGCCCTTTTTCGGCCGAAAGAGAACTTCAATTGAAGGTCGCGGGTGCAAAGAGTGATCTATGTTTGAAATTATATTTTAAATCTGCCATTTTAAAGTCGCCGCGGACCACTCCGGGCGAACAGCAGCGGAGCAAAGGCGCTCAAAGCCGCAGCGCTGAGAGCCAACACTTCGCTCGAACCGCTCTGGGCCATGCTCTGCTCCATGCTAACCAGGTCCAGGCAAATGCAACTTCAGAATAAATAAAATTCGTGTATTTCACAGTCCGCTGAGCAGAGGCTGAAGGGCTCAGACGGGCAGCCTGCCTGGCACCTCCGCACGCTTAAAAGGCGACAAAAGTATAAAACGCAGCAGAATTACAAACCAGCTGTCACACTGGTGCGGCGCGCTGCTCAGAGCGGCACAGCGGCAGCCGGGGTGCCCTTTGCCCGCAGCAACAGGCACAGCTTCAGGCAGCTCACGGCGCTGCTGCCCCGAAACGTCTCTTTACTCACGGCCCAATTTATATTTTGTTTTCCCCTGGTGCCGCGCTTTTCCAGAAGTTCCCCGTTCCCCGCAGTCTCCCGACGGCCGCGGAGCGCTGCCCCAGGCGCGGCCGCACGTCGAGGCAGCGGCAGCGCCGCGTCCCCCCCGCCCGCCCGGCTGTCCCCGGGGAGCACGTACCG
>VZRZ01002775.1:341764-362943 GCA_013398175.1 Climacteris rufus | reverse complement strand
GCCCCGGCCCCGGCTCCCGCCCCGCTCCCCGCCGCTGCCCCGAGACGGAGCGCCCACACCTCGGATCCTTACGAAACATCCCAGCCCGCTCCCCTCCGTGAGTAATATCAAGAGTCAGTTAGGTTGGAAAAGACCCCTGAGATCATCAAGTCCGGCCCATGACCGAACACCACCATGTCAACTAGACCGTCGCACCGAGTGCCAGCGCCAGGGAGGGTGACTCCACCACCTCCCTGAGCAGCCCATTCCAGTGTCTAACCATCCCTTCTGTGATGAATTTCTTCCTAACGTCCAACCTAAACCTCCCCTGGCATGGCTTAATATTTTCTTCTCTCACCCTAAATTAAATGAACAAACACACTTCTGTGGAACATCTTGTATTTTCAACCAATACTGTCTTGGTCACTCCAAACTGGTTAACCCCTGAGAAAGAGCAAAACTTAGAAGGGCCCAAGTTGCTCATGGAAGTTTAGTTGAAGTGCAGCATCCAGCAGAGCACAGACAGGCAGCCAATGGCAGAGCCAGGGTTCCTGGGATTCCCAATAAATTTCTGATATGCTCGTGTTCTTTAAACAAACCCTTGTGCCTAAGAAACAACACGCTGAAAGCTGCCTAGCCCACAGCAGCACAGGTGCTTGGGACGGGCTCTACAATCGCATCAGGCACTCTGAAAGGCCTGACAGAAAGACAGTCTTAAAAACATGGTGCAGAGGGTGAGGACAGGGGACCCTCCATCTCATTTCAGTGGGAAGTGGGTGCTCTGTTTGCAGGCTGGCACGAGCACTGGTTTTTCACAAATTCCCAGAAAGTCAGAGTCCAAAGCAGCGTGCCTGCTGTAAGGGAAGGCATGGCACAAGGAGCCCAGCCATGCAGCCAACTGAGAGGGTGTAACTGCAGGGCAAGGAGATGGGAGGTGACGAAGTAGCAGGAGCAACCTTGCAATGAGCAGGAAAGATGAAAGCAGAAAAAACCTGAAGCTACTTCTAGCACACACACTGAGATAAATCCAAATATATTTAAGCACAGCTCTCATTAATGCTCTCAGTAATAATTAAACAGTAGTCCCACAAGTTTTGTGCTGAGCAAAACTCATCATTTTATGAACACTGATATCTCCAATTATTGGTTATGTTTAATTACCAAGAAGAAAATTTTAGGGTTACTTCCAAGTAAATGAGTCCTTACGATACCTGCATGGCACTTACAAGCAAAACTGGGTCCCAGTTTATTGTTTAAAGGGCAGTTACCCATGTATGATTTTATTCAATGTGTTTTATTATCTTATATTTGCAGCCTGCTTTAGTGGAAGATTGGCAAAAAGAAGCAGCAGCACATTTTTTATTACTTATTGATTAAAACTATCAAGTCACTACTAAAGTACATTCACTACACCTTTTTATCAAAATATGTCTTCTTTTATATTTTTCAGTTGAAAGAAGTCCACGAGGAGAAAACACCATGTTGTTATTTTAGTCACTATATATTTTCCACCTCTCACAACAGATGTATATTCCTTCTCTCCAACAACTTAAGTCTAATCCAATCGTACATCTAAAAGCATTTGTTTCTTGTGCTGCAAAACCCTTTGCAAATCATGGGGCATGGAGGGAAGAAATCTGACCCAGGTGCACAGCCTTTACAAGGAACTGTAACACTGGCACAGAGAGTACACCATTTTAATTATTAAAGAAAGTCTAATAGTTATGTTTTAGGGGGGGAAAAAACAACTCACACTTATCCAAGCAATCAGCTACATTGAAAAACCATTTTATAGTGATGTATTAGCACAAGCTATGCAAACATTTTGCTGTTTCTAAGCTAAATCTGGAAGCGATATTTTTTTAAAAGCATATGTAAAATGTAAACATATTTAGCAAGAGAGAATTCAGGTGGATGCTCATCCCTGGAACCATACCTGGTTTCTTGTCAATTATAATTTTGGCTTGAAGGAGAAATTACCTTGCCCATTGCTGGGATGAGTATTTCCACGAAACTTAGATCACCATTTGCCCAAAAGACATAGCTAGACACTGACCAACAGCACAGCTTAAGCCAATTTAAACAGCTTTAGCCCTCCACTCCATCCAGGCCTCATATTCCTCGCACTGAGCTACTCCCCCCACTGTTTCCCAGAGCAAATATTTGTGCAGCCGCACAGCGTGGCAGAGGGTGGAACCCACAGCAGAAAAGTTAAGGCTGCACAAATAAATAAATAATGCATAATACAATTTTCACATTGCTGTTGGCCCCAGCTCCCAGAGAAACACATGCCAAATCATGTGCTCCAAGGGGAGCAGTGCAGCTGAGCAGGCTTGGGGTGGCAGAGATCTGGATGTGGCTCTCACTTCTGCTGGCCTCAAGCCTGACCCCAAGCAAGCGCTTCTCTTTTCACACCCTGCTTTGGTAATTGCCACCCTCCTTTGCAATTGGCTTTGAAAGCTGCAGGTCTGCAAGGAGGGGATGGCATGGGATGGGCTGGGCTGCCAGAAGACACAGGAGCAGACCAAAGCAGCACTCCTGCACAAAGGGCAGCATGAAACTCTGAAGCCATGCAAGGGTAGACCAGAATGATGTACTCTGGAGTTATCCTACCCCACCTGAAAGACAGATATTTTAGTCTCATAAAAACAAGCCAAAAAGGGGGTTTGTGACTGTGCTCAGCTTTCATTTTTAGATGGGGGTTGGAGAGGAGAAAATACTGTTTTGATGAAGGAAAGGCAGCAGAAAATTTAGATCTAAAAGCTCTTAGTTTGTTTTTTTTCTGCTATGTTATACACAAGTTCACCATATGAGAAGCCCTCGTAAGCCCCCATTTATGTGACACCTTGTGGTACCATTCCTAAAGATGCTGTAACTCCTTTCCACTATTGCAAGAAGATCCCACCACCCTGCTCTCAGCTCAGGCTCATACAATCACTTCATACAGGCTTGGGGCTTCATCAAACTCTGTCTCAAGACTGGATAACAATATTATTTAAGAAACTTCTGGTTTGCATTTGTTTTTGTGCAATCACAGTACCTCAAGTTTTGCAAAATATTTCATCTCAGGCATCCCTGTAGGAATAAAATTCTAATAATCCCATTCACAAGCATGGCAGGAAAGAACACCTGAACAATGGATACACCCTAGATCACACTGTCTGTGTATGGAAGGACAACACTCGAACCAGCCTTCACCCAAGTCTTGAGTTAACACCCAAACTCCTGCACCTTATTTTCTCCTTGTACATAACACCAAGAAACACCAGTAGCAGTGCTATCACATTTTAATATAATAAACATAATATACATCAATTGCAGTGTTACTGGCCTGGTATTTTGTGTTTGTGGACCAGCACCTCCCACTGGGGTAGATGCCACGTAAAACACAGGCTGGCACTACTGTGGTTTTCTAAAGCTGCCAGATGCATAATGACCTAAATATTTACTCATGGAGCAATTGCATCAGGAAGTTATAAGGAAACTTACTCCTATGACCAAAGGAAGTCTCTGCTAGGACTTTAGGCATAGAAAAATTCTTACCATTGTGTTATTTAACAATCACAAATTCAGACAATACACTTCTGATATTTTTAAGATAGCTGTTTGCCATCTACAAACTTGCATTTTCAGAGATTTCAATAAAAAAGCATCTCAGAAAAGAAATGTGGAGCCCAGGGTTCCAGACACCTGTAGTGTAGCCCATGCAGCTACCAGTTGTTAATTTGCAATTTAAAGGTGTGGTTCCGTGATATTTTAGTGCATGCTGTGAAAGTAGAGCACCATGAATTTGAGAAAAAGCAGTCTACTTTTACAGTGTGCTGGTCTTCTGAACTTCAGCTGAATTGTAGGAAAGGAAAGGTTGTAGTAAACAAAGCACATATAAAAAGGCCAATATACTTTTCAAAGGTTGAGGGGGACATTGAGATAGTAAATGTCATCTTTCAAAATACACAAGGGAGTGTTTCTCAGGTCTCTGGTCTCCAGAAATTATGCCTTGGTAGCAGAAGTGCAAGAGAGGTGTCTGAAACTAAATGGCTTCACAACCAAGCACAAGGCAGCTTTAACCTCATCCGTTTTATGCTTCCAACTTTTTCTCCAGTGTTTTCTACTGAAGGAATATTTGGCAATGTGGCTGCCTTTGCCAACAGCATGGCAACATCCCACACAGCTACAAACCTCTGACCTTGTACAGCCTTGCACAAATTCTTCTTGGATCTCCTCTAAGGTATTCTTAGGTCACATCCCAGCAATGACAAGCCTCTAGGAAAATCTACTTACATAGTCACTTTTCCTCACTCTTTCAAGTTCCTTCCTTCCTCCTTTTGTTATAGCTTTGCCTCTGCTGAGAAGTAATGCTTCTCAGTATTTCTGAGAATGGTTCAAAATGTGTGTATATTCACCTTTCTACTGACAAGCAAGCTGTGGAGGAAAAGCATTGCAAAAATTCAGGTGGTAGATACAACTCTGTCACAGGATAATCTCCGATTCACTCTCAGCCAGAAGCTACAGGCTCCAGTTTCTCCCTGACACTTCTCTATCAACCCCAACTACACTTTTCCCTTCCCATCCTCTCCTTGCACTGGTTCTGGTCCATATGGTACCTGCTAAGCTTTCCACTGATCCCATTAAATGTGTTACTGTGGCACAAAGCTGACTGAGGTGGATGGGGAACGCTGGCTGCTCTTGAACCAGGTCAGACTGTGATGAGCACTGCCAGCAAAGGACATTGTTCCTCCCTCTGTGGGTGGTAACAGCTACTACACTGGGCCAGTACTCAGGTAAATTTTCAATCTAAGACTCACATGATTGCACAATAGTCACCAAAAAAGACACATTACTTGGGGAATGCTACAGGCAGAGAGGAGAGGAGGGGCAGAGGTGTTCCTTAAGCCACTGCTTTCTGACCTAGCTAGCTCTTGTTCTGCCCTCCACCTGCATACTACTTGCCCACTTGTTTTGGAAAGTGCAGGGAAAGTTACTTAACACCCTGTAAATACCCCTGCCAGTAGGTGTGACAGAAGTCACACTTGTCAACCCACAGCTCTAAAGCAAGTCACACGAAGAAATGAAAATAAAGACAAATTTATACCCCATACTTCTCTCAGTTGAGCTTTAGACCCCACAAAAGTCATGAAATTAAAATAATTAAACCATGATCTGCAAATATTTGTAAAATGCATGCAATGTTACCAGGTTTTCCCAGGTGACAGACAAGAAATCATCGTGCCTCACCGAATGTTATCATTAAGCACATACAGACAGTTAAAGCTCCTGCATCCTAAACTCCAACTCACAGTACAGTTCTAATTAAGGCCCAAGTACAGTTTTGCATTGTAAAGGCAACAATAGTTTATATACAGAACACCTCACTACAACATGATTGTAACAAACAAAGCTAAAATGAACTCATTTTTGTATGCTAATAATTATTGGATATCCCAAGAGAACCATCAAGAACATAACAATACCATGTTTTTATCCCAAATTCTCACACAATGTGTACCAGCCCTGAAAATTCCTTTAAAATATACTTTAATAACATACACAGCTATACAATCCTGACTGCAGGAGGATTATGCTAGATCCTTAACTTTACAAAGGAAACGATCACTTGTGTGTACAGCTGGTTTGAAAGACAAGTATTAGGTTGCCTATCTATTTCTACAGATTTGCACTCAAAGCTTTTAATCAAATATGGATTTCCCACTATTGTGCAAGAAAGATACAAAAGTGAGAGGATACAAGGCATGAAGTAAAATTGATAAATACTAATAAAATTCAAAAACATATGAAAGTTTAGATTTTCCAAGAATAAGAAACAATCTTTCCAGAAAAAAGTCAGTTTTGATTCTTGAAGTAGAGCAGCACTTAAAATCATCCCACAAGCTTCAGATCCCCCACTATTACACTCCTTCAGAGCTATGTTGCAGTAACAGGATGGTTGTATGTGCTCTGGAGTCCTTGCAAGGATAGTTTTTAAGAATACAGGCTCAATCTGAAAGTATTAGAGATGTTACTACAGCAGTAGTGGTAGATTTAGCCTTTGCTCTTTTCCTTTCTTACACACACAAAATCCAGAACTATTTGTAAACATGTTGTTCTGTGTTTTTTCTTTTTGATGTTGGAATGTTGTAATCCCTGATACAAGACAAAAAAAAAAAAATCAGAGAGATGAATGAACAGAAATATATCAAGTGAAACTATGTTGCAAATATATCCAGAAGGAACATAAAACCAAGGACTGGATGAGTTTTATATAGTCAAACAGTGGTTTCTTAACAGGGACACTTTGTAGTTAGAGGAAACCTCACTAAAAGGCTGTAACTGTATTTTTTTTCTCTCCTCAATCTGTGAGTCACTCATTACATTTTTGGGTGTTGCAACACATTCATGAATAATAAACACATACTGGAAAGAAGAAAAAAAAACAAAACAGTGTTCAGAGTGGATTTTTTTCTGTATTTATCAGCATAAAAATCAAGAATGAAGCTGGGATTTTTAGAGGTGTCTATGCAAGGAATGCTATTAATCACAGAGAAAGTATTTGGTACACCCAGAGACCAGAGTATTTTGGTACACCCAGATATGCACCAAAGCTACAGCACAGTGGTGTCAGTATTGCTGTTATTGTTTGGCCTTTATACAGAGCAAGGGGTGGGGGGAGGGATCATCATGTTCCCCATGAAACCCTCTCCTGAGGGAGAACAGCCAGGCACCGCCCTTAGCTAGACACTTCTGGACCCAAAGCTGCACTTCTGCAGCTGCCTTTTTTTTTCCCCTTTAAATTAATTTTCTTTTAAAGACTAGAGAGTTAGTTAGGTTGCAGAGGCTGTGCAGTCCCAGAAAGTAATCCATACTACAGGAAGTTACTGTTGATATCTTCAAGAAGTACCAGGGAATTATTTATGCACATTTGTGTTTTAGACAATAACAAAAAGACCATCCAGCACGTGCACATGTCAGGGTGGTTGCGCAAGGTTTTCTACTGCTTCAGTCAGATGAAAAACTGTTTACTTCTCTTCCAATCACTTTTATCCTTTCAATCCTGCCACCCTATGCAGGCCACGCTGGCTATCTCACACACTCGCGCTGATTCCCTGTATGGATGCAGACCAAATTTATGGAATTAAAGGAAATTCAGATAAACATAATTTTTAGAAAAATATTGAGCTAGAATTCCACAAATATTTTAGATGCTTACAAGAATGCAACAGGGTATTTCTGCACTGCTCAGGATGTGAACACAAAGGAAAGGAAAGTATGTTTATTACTGCTCTTCCAGCTGCTCTAATTTATGGAAAAATATAAAAGTGGTAACTTGGAGAGACAGGAGAAAGAAAATAAATTGTGAAAAAAAGTAAGCTCATGTGAATGAATCAATTCACCATTGCAACTCACTCAGGTGAATAGATGTGGCTATTAAAGAACAGTTAGCTAGAAACACAACCCAGTTACTTGCTTGTTCAGGAAATAATACTTTTAGTAGCAGGCATACCTATCCAAATACATGCTACATTAACCAATTGGTGAATACATAAATCATGGAGAGGAGAGGAAAAAAAAGACAAACTGCAGGACACAAAAAGGAGGGGTGTTGGGGAGCTCAGTGCTGCAGGGAAGGGGAAGTGGCTGCTGGATCCAACATTTGGATCTCTCAGCTACACTTCAAGTGGCACAAACAACAGCTTCTGTCTCTATGCTCATCTTGGGCCGGGCAAGCAGTCCTACCTGCAAATCCTGTAAGATTGCAATCCTGTGGATCACTCCAAGAAACCAAACTGTCACCTCTGCTATTGTCACTTGCCCATAAAAGTGAGGTACAGCAGTTGGACATACCCTAAACAGGCATGGAGGTTCAGTTCCAGAGAGAATGGCTGCTACTATCATGTGTTTTCCAAAAGCCTCTCAGGAATCATCTTTCTTGCTTCTGTGGTCTAGAGAGCCCTGAAACCAAGATTGGGAACCAGAGGCTAAGAGAATAAGAAAACATGGCAGGCACAGTTTCACAGATGTGCTGCTCCTCCAGCTTTCTTCTAACACAGGTCATTGTGTTATTAATGGAAGGAGCTCAATATTCTCCCCAAATAATCTGTCATAAAGACTTAGTATTCTCAATGCTACATCCAAAGTACTATATATGCATTCACACTTACTATTTTAGTCCAATATTGTCTATTTAGCATTTAAATATATATGTTTAACCGTATAACCCATTCTGTCCTGCATTTGCTCAGGGTCCATCAGCTTTAAAGAGATGTGTGCTCTGAAAAATGTCCTACTAGAATTGAGTGATTTCAACTGCCTCAACCATCAAGGGAGAGAGACGTAATTTGAGGGAGTGCTTACATTCTAGGATGGCACATTTAGAGTGTTTCATCACTGCTTCTCTGTAACTAATTTTATTTCTTGAACTTTTCCTTTTCATGCTCCCCATTTTTAGCAAAATGCATTAGAAATGTTTTCCAGCTTTGTATAACAGACAAGAATATACCACTTGTGACTGTGGTCACAGAAATCTTCCTGTGTGAGTAACATCAAACTAATTTAATTTTAATATTCAGAATAACAATAATTCAAACAACCTTTTTTTTAAAGACAGTTGTCAATGATCTCACTGAGGAAGGAGAAAGAGTAAAGAAAATTACTTTTGGGGGATTTCTTTTCATTAATTGCCCTCATCCTCAGGCCTGTTGGTTTTAAATGATCCCTTGCTGCTTTGCTTAAACTAGGAGCAGCTTACTCCCTGCTACTCTGTTTTACAAGAAAATTAATTCCCCTACCCTAAACAAGCACCCTTTAATTCTTTTAATGCTAATCCTTATTTGCATGTGGCAGGCTGCTGCTTCCCCAGAAGATCCTAAATAATCAATCCAAGAGTTGTGTTTCCAGGTGATTGTAACAGTGTTAGGTACATTATGTCTACTTACTTTACGAAAATACACTAATTTCCCTTAATATCCTACAGTATACTAAATTCCCCCTTTCTAGTCAAGTATGTGACATTATCCAATGAATGTTTCCAAAGGTACCAAAGTATATTATTTGTGCACCATTCTGGCAAAAGTCAGATCTGGAGATACAGGAATTCTGGAACAAAATTATACAACACATTAAAAAATTCATTTGTAGCATTAAATGCCAACTAGCAACACCACACAGCAAACATGAAAAATGCTACCTGCATCATCAGAAAATGCAGATTTGCATTTTTGTGGTGAAATGGCATCTGGACACTGTATAGGGAGAAAATGGAGGAGAGAGCACCATGCTTTGGGTACAAATCAACAGGTACAATGCCCAGGGAACAATTCATTCTTATAGGCACAAAATAGCAGACTGAAGATCTGATTTGAGGATCTGCAGGTCAGAGTTAATACAGCACAAAACTGTTAATCTACACAGACCAAACAAAACAGAGGAGTGGGAAAAACCGTATATAATAATTTAGTAGTTGTATTGGCCCACTTTCAGTTTAATACCTCTTGTCACTATCTGCCATATAAAAAAGTCCCTCTCCCTCCTTTTTATAAGTTGTGATAAGGTCTCCTTGGAGCCTTCTCCTTTCTCTGCTCTTTCAGCCTGTGCTCCAACCATCTGATCATCTTTGAGGCCCTTCTCTGGAGCTGCTCCACATCTTTTTGCTGAGGATCCCAGAGCTGTCTGCAGAACTGCAGTTGGGGTCTCACAGAGGGGGAGAATCACCTCCCTTGACCTGCTGGCCATGCTGGTTTTGCTGCAGCTAAACATGCAATTTGCCTTCTGGGCTGCAAATGCAAATTTGTTGGCTCAGGTTCTCATCCACAAGAACTCCCAGGTCCTTCTCCACAGGGCTACTTTCATTTTGATTTGTTGCAAAGCTCCCCTCTGACAAAACACGAACATCACAGAACCATAGAATAGTTTGAGTTGGAAGGGACCTTCAAAGATCATCTAGTCCACCCTCTTCACCATGGATACGGACATTTTGCACAAGATCAAGTTGCTCAAAGCCCCACCCAGCCTGACTTTGAACACCTGTTCATCCACACCATCTCTCTTACTGAGCAGAGCAGAATACACATCTGCTGGTTGTGAAAGCAAAGCCCCACAAAGATTTCTCCTCGTCATCCACTTATTTTCACTTTCATTAAACACCAGAAGTACAAAGACTTGCAATCATCTAGAAAGAAAAAAGAACAAATATTACTACTGAGATAAAACAGAGCTGGTGGCAGGCTGCTAATTCACATAGTCTTTTTCACCACATCCCTGATGAGGTCTTACTGCCTCACTTTCCCCGTGTCTTTCTGCTCGGGTCTGATCACTGGCACGGGACCAAGTTGAACAGCTGCACCTGACTCCCCACAGACTTGTGGGGCTTTCTGTACCTTCCTCCTTGTTTGCAAAGCACAGCTGGCTGAACTCTTGGTCATATCCAACTGGGAAAGCTCTGGTGCTTCACTGATGGCTGCCATTCACTTCCACAATCTGATCATTAACTAAGTGAAAAAACTGCCTGTCCACACTTCATGCTCACATCTCCTCAAGAGTACATCACACTAACACAATGTTCGGGAGACAAGGGGAAAGAAATTTAAGCTGTAACTACAGATGACCCGTTTTCAGTGTTACTTGGTAGCAGCATTTAGATTTTAGCCCATTTTCCTCACATTTAGCAAAAGGTAACACATTGTTCTTAAAAAGGACACAAAAAAATCCTTCAGTAAACAAATGTCCACACACTGAGTAGGATGAGAGGGATGTAAATTTCTCACTATGGCTAATGAATTAAACTCCAGAGTCTTCTGCAAGTGCTGATTTAGCTCCTACTTATTCTATGGGAGTTTAAATTACCACAATTTTACCAGTGGGACTATTCAGTTTCTTCTGCATATCATTTCCCTGGCTTATATCCTTACAGTTAGGAGAAAGCCAGTTTGGATCACCTTTTTCTACTTCTTTCCCTTTCTGATTTGTTTTGCCTTATTTTCTTTCATTCTCAGTTCCTTCCCTTTCTGATTTATTTTACCTTATTTTCTTTCATTCTCAGTTCCTTCCCTTTCTGATTTATTTTACCTTATTTTCTTTCATTCTCAGTTCCTTCCCTTTCTGATTTGTTTTACCTTATTTTCTTTCATTCTCAGTTGTATTTCCTATTCTTCAGGCATATAAATGACCAGTCAAGATACATTTTGTAATAAAGATGGAAAAATTTGATTGTGGTGGCTCTCCAGAGCAAAAGCATGGAGACATCTGGTTTTAAGCCTTCCAAGCTCTGATCGTGTTCCAGTCAAAATCCACATACAACTGTCATTTCCTCCCTGCTTATCTAGAGATGGTAAGTAATACTTTTCTGTCAGATGAAAGAAGTAAGCCCAAAAAAGGGATTTTTCCCCAGAATGGTGAAAAAAAAAAAAAAACAACGAAACAAAACCCTTTAGAATTTTTATTTCTACTTGTCTCCGGTTCAGTAACAAACTGAAAGCCATGATTTTAAAATGTGACTAGGTAAGAGGGAGCACACATACAGCACAGTACCAGTGACAGTGTTTGTGCCACCTTCTCCTATCCATCCTACAATTTTTTTAACACAGCATCCAAATTCAGTGGTTTCCCTAATACTGCCCATTTAGGATAGGTGCCTTTGTTAAAAGGCAGTAATTCTGAAAATGTGATCACAGTGCTATGCAAAACAACCACAATTACACAGTTTCTCGCTTAAACCACACCTGCACAAATACTTCTGCCTATTGAAACACCTGTA
Source organism: Climacteris rufus (assembly GCA_013398175.1). Taxonomy (NCBI): domain Eukaryota; kingdom Metazoa; phylum Chordata; class Aves; order Passeriformes; family Climacteridae; genus Climacteris; species Climacteris rufus. The sequence continues at coordinate 351,218 of VZRZ01002775.1, read as the reverse complement.
ACAAGACTACTGCTCAGTCTGATAACAACATACACAGAATGGAAACTTGTATCTGAACATACACATAACAGCTCCTTTTCCACCTCCAAGAAAAAGGCAGTGAGGGTTAATATGGTTGTTCACCACGTCATAAACCAGAAACTCCAACGAATTACATAGTGTCTAACTATATTTAATATTGCCACATGTCTTGATGTCAATCTGAAACAAGAAAAGTGTGAATGCATGAGACTTAGAGGATTAAAGAATTGAAAAAAAAAAAGTAATATTCTTGACAGGTGTTGAGGCAAAGACATAAGACCTGAAACCTAGTCTGAGTCTTAAAGTATGTGAAGAAGTACACTATATTTTGCAGTAATTCTACACAATAAAGGCAATTCTGTCTATAAATACCTTTTTTTTTCCTTCAGGAAAACATGAAATTAGTAGTTTTCTTTGAATAATGTGTATGTATTTGGGAAAAGTAGAAAAAACCCCACCAAACTAGTAAACACAATGAGAGGGCTTGTACAATAACAGCCTCATTTATGATTTGACCTTTCAGCTGCTATTCACATAGCAATGACAAAAGAGAAACTACAAACCCACATTTCTGATGCAGCTTTTATTTCAGAGGGACAAAACACAAGATCTACAAAGGTTAACGTAATGGTTTTCCCACAGAAAACACACATAGACCTATGCAAACATCCTGAAAATACGCTGTCCTGGAAATCTGTTCTGTCTGACCTCTGTTTTAGACTGCCCCAAAACATACATCCAGGGGCAAAGCGAGCAGCTACATCAGATTTTAGGTAATGCATTTGCAATAATTCACCTCAAATGAGGTACACAATTAGGCAATCACCCCCTTCCCTCCCAAAAAAGTATAGTAATTATAAAAGTATACCAGTAAACTTCATCTTAAAGACATTAAAACTATTTAACATCAATAGATGTGTCCTGGAAAATTTCACAAATGGTCATTTGCCAAGAATATAAAAGTCTATTTCTGTCTCTCACCATCATGGCTGTAGTATATTTATGATCAGAAGCCAATTCATTCATTCATTAAAATATTATACCTGTAATGGTTACCGCGTTTTACTACGTTATAATATTAACATTTGAAAACTGAGTGTGAAAAATTCTTAGTAATAATTTTACCATTCCTAAAGTCCAAATCTCTTAACCTACAAAATTAATTCACCCAGAAAAACATGGGACAAAAACTCTAAAGGTTTGGTTTGGATGGCTCAAGATGAAGGTTTCACTTGAAAAGGCATTCAGTGCAAGCTGCCCAGAGCACAGGGAAATCCAAATACATAAGGAAAGAGCTCAGATCTACCTCAGTGGAGGTTAAGCAGGTGCTGGGGGATCTATTCTCTGCACAAAACTACACGTGGGTATCATTTCCCTCTACCAAAAGGAAACTTAAAAGTAAAATGCTGGCACGAGTCTGCCAGCACAAGGCTGGAGAAAGCTTTACAGTTCTAGATACTGCAGACACCTCATTTCCAGTATCTCCTCTAACACACCACTAATTTCCCTAACCCTTCCACCAGCAGTTTCTTAACACAGTTACCAAAACCTGCCTCAGCTTTGCCATCTAGGCTCCCTGGTCCATTCTAAGTTAAACAAATCTACTGTTTTAATCAGGTAAGGTAAGAAAAATAATTTTGGCAGAAAAAGAAGAGTTCCTGTGTTCAGCTGGTCAGGTGGGGTGCAGTAAATGCAGGCAGCAGATGAGTGACAAGCTGCTTGTAGGGGGACATGACTGATGGAGAGGACAAGCAGACACCACAGCTATGGACTATGCTCTAGAGATTCATTGTTCCTTGGACACCACATTATTATCATAACATAACTGGATGTGGGAATCAGCAACAACAAAGTTGGATCAGTCAGTGTTCCTATGACAGTACATGAACACTAAGTACTGTCACCATCCATTTTCTGACTTGTCTTGCTGTCCTCTTACCCACAATACCACTTCCCTTGTCATTAATCTTAAAAAATACCAAATCCCATGACACAGGATGGCATAACCTCATCACTTCTTCAGTAAACTGGTGACAAAGTCCACCCTCAGTTTCCCTTAAAACAAACATCTGCTGTAATCCTCTTGATCAACAGTGGACGTGAAAAACAACAGAACTTGCAATTTCTCCTTAACTTCCCCTGTTAACAGAATGAAAGAACAGAGAACAGATACCAGGATGCTGTTCAATACCCCCTTGCCTGAAAAAGGTCTCTGAAGGCCTGCAGCAAGTTGCAGAATCCTACAACTTTTCCACCAACAGTTCCACTGCTCCACCACCAGTTCATGCCCCCTCTCTGAAGAGCCCAAACACACCCCAAAAGCATCCAACACAGGCTAATGCAAGCTGCTGGAAGTGGCACAATAGCAGTGCCTCTCCAGGCAGCAGCAGATGCTGAAACAGAAGATGCAGTAGCAGATACCATGTAAGCAACCTTCTGCCAGGACTTGGAGACTGCCTGGTTTCCTACCTGAATATATGACACAGAAATGAGTCACAAGGTCAAGCTGAAACACCTCATTAAATATTCTTGATGCCTGTATGACCAGGTACTCCAGACAACGTAACTGCCTGAAGACACCAGGATATCCACTGCCTAGGGTATGCAGGTGGGTTTCAGTAGTAGGTTTTAACAAGAAAAAAAGATTTCTGTACACACATACAAATAAAAGAAGGAAGTTAGTTCTTCCAAAATTACGGGCAAAATTACGTCTTCACTGGCCACAGACGTGCTGGATTAGGGAGCAAATGGGAAGTTTGCACAGCAGGTACAGAGTAATGCAGTCAATAAAAACACCTAACTCCTGACTATTCTGATTATAGTAAGATTTGGCAGTGGTGAAGGGGAAAACCAAACCTGACAGAAAACACAGTACTGCTACTATTTCTAGCATTCATTAATTCAGTTGTCTGGGTGCTTAATTATGCTACACACACAAATTTGTGCTGTTAAGCATGCAAACAGTCAGCTATATAGCTCAACTATGTAACAGCACTGTGTTCAAATTTTATATGCCCCTGAGACAGACAATCAACAATTCTGAAAATCTTCATCTCAGCCTCAAACATTGTTTCACCTCACAGCCAGGAAGGGACTCAAAGTCACTAAATATTACAACGCAGTAAGATGTCACAGAGTGGCAAACTATAACCCATGACTGTACTTCCAAAACAGACACAATGTGGCGATAGTCAATCTCATACTAAGCCAAGTTTTATCCAAATACTGGAACATCAAAATAGAATTCCAAATTTATTGTTGATTCTTTGATTTTGCCATTTTCTGAGAAGACATTTATTAAATAACCTAACTAGAGCTCTTTAAAACTGAAAACATCCAATCTGTTTTGTACTTTTGTTATTAAGTTGGATCCTGTATGTCCTAGAAATCAATAGTGTGTTATTATTAATTCAAATGAACGTAGGAACAGGCATATGGACCAAAGCCTAGAAAGCTGTACTGTCATTATTTTCCTCAAACATGAACATCTCAGTAGGGCAGATGAGGAAAATGTATTTAAAAGTCATGTTTGAGAGGAGCACTTGAGTATTTCCAAGTTTGTGGAAACTCTCATATATCCATGCTTTCAAGTCTAAAGGTAGTGACTTACAAGAACTTAGGCTCCTCAAGTTTCAGTTCTTCTTAACAAGAAAACTTCCAGTAAACTCATTCTATATAGAAAATATTTTGTTACCTTAAAACATTAATAGGATTTCTTAAAGCGTGAATGAAAAAGCCAAATCAAAACTACTGCATGAAATATTGAATGTCAGGCTTTTGATACCATATACACTAGAGTACATGCAATAAAATGAATTTTTTACAGAAAGAAATAGTTCAACACTTAAGAGTATATTTATCCTAGTTCAGCTGCCAGAGGAAAAAATACATCTGTTTGTTGTATTAAAAAGAATGAACTATGGAATCATAAAGCATCATCTCATAGCTATCTAGGCTCAAGTTCAATTCCCAGGCCAAATGAAACCTTCAGCTTTATTGTGAAGCTGCCTGAAAAGGAGCATTGCAGGTAATACTTCTACTTGATTCAGGCAGTCAGTCATGTTTCAGGTTACAAAATGATTTCACCAACACAACCTCTGTTGTTCAGTGACTGCTGAGGGTGTTCCGCTGCCAGGCCACATGCACATTCCCTGTCTCTGTCTGCTTGCAGCAGGAGATGTGGCTTCAGGAGAGGCATGCCCAAAGGACACAGAGATGGTTAAGGGGAGAGTGCTGAGCAGCAGACTTCTGAATGATGAGCAATGTCCTTGCCTATCTAAAGGCAGGAAAAATTTTTAAACTGACCGCTTAAAAATGAAATGGTTTTTTACATTTTAACTGACAGTACAAGATGATACACCAGCCTGGGAATATGAGAGGACACTGTCAAGTGAGGATCTGATATCCTGTCTCCGGCTGCTGATGCTCTAGAGGAAAGTACACAATAATTAATCACAATCCCAGATATCAAATTAGGCACCAAGAAAAAATGGTCCTCCTGACCCAAGAGAAAACCAGCCAAGTTCTGAAGCACGCCGGTGTATTGCAATCTTGTCAAGGTAGCAACAATACACAGGAAGCACTGCAAATATTCTTTTTTTAATCTAGGGAGAAATGCAGGTGAATGGACCACAGTCCTTCCCCCCTTCTACGCACACTGGAAATATTCTCCACCAAAACAAGTGAAAGCACATCTTCGAGAAGAAAACCCCATCTAACTTTAAACACTCTAAACACTCCCAGCAACAGCAAATCCACTACAATGCTTTATTGTCCTCATTGCTATGTATTATTTCGAAGTACAACATACCTAATTTCATCTCTTGGACACAGGATGGTCAAGTGAATATCATGTATTTTCCTTACACACATGTATGATATATACAGGCATCATTTCCTCTCTCAGATGTACAATCTGCAATTGTGACACCCTGACTCCAAACCCTGGATCACTTTTGTCACTGTGCTCTAATATTTCACATCCTTCCTCACGTGTGTGCAGAAAAACCAGACATGGAATTCCTGTGATCTTACTAATGCCACGTACTTTCCTACTTCTGTGCAATATTTACATTGCTACACAGCCAAAGACCACACTTCAGTCGCAGCATTGCAATGAAAACTCCCGTTGAGATGATTCCCTGCACAAATTCTTAAGCCTTCTTTCAATAAATTACTAGTTTGAAGACAGTCTCCTATCCTGCTGATGTAACCACAATCCCAGTTCCTTTGTATGTGGCTGCATGAAAAATGCCTCATGATGGATGCTGATCATTTCCAAACAATTATTTGGAGTACAGCATACTAGTAACTTGTTCCACACATGCACAAACCTGCACAGAATATACTGGTAATGATGCGATATCATCACAAAAGCTGTGCATATACTGATATTAACCAGCCTTACACCAAGATCCAGCCCCCGGGGGAACCTCACAAGAAACAGCTGCACTCCCATAGAAGAAAGGCACGCCTAAGTTCCTCTCTAAACTGAGAGAGATTTATGGACCAACTTTGCCAATGTTTGTGGTATTTATTCCACAGTGACTCCATGGCACAATTGTTTTAAACTCACACTTCACTGCAGACTTAATAGATATATCAGGGACACAATATAGGGTGAGTCTGCTACAATAGAACAGTTGATGAATAGCTTAGGAATTCGGGAGATGTGGTTTTTTTACAATTCAAAACGCTGGGAAGCAATTTGCTTTAGTTCTACTGTAAACCGGTCTTTAACAATTGTTAAGTCATTTTGAAAGATTCAGAACGAGTAAGCTCTGGCTTGTCATTTATTTCAGAAGCTCCATTTTAAAGTTTTCAATTTTTGTGCCAGAAAAATAACAGTGAATAATATGAGTAAGGAAAATCATTCATAGAATTAACCAAAGATGTTTAGGTTCCATTCTCTAGTTAAAAAAAATCAAAAACCATAAAACAGAATCAACTGGCTGCCATTTAGTAGACCGGGTAACCTACCAAGTAATATTGTTATTCAACAGCATATTTCCACGTACATAAACATATACACAGTATTGATGAAGCTTGCTGCATTGCCTATTAGGCAGCTGCTGAACACTTACAGTGCAAGATGCTGCTTCCAGCTGCTTGTAACTTGGCCAGACTTTGACTGTTTGGGTTGAAATTTTCCAAGTTGAATGTCTGCCTCAGGCTACATTTTGTTCCATGTGCTGTAGAGGTTACCTCTGAGTGAGGGGTGCAGAAAGAGGCAGACTGTGATTAGAAGAACTCAGCCAACATACTTGAGCTATTTTCAGAACAAAAACAGGGAAAATTCTGTCTCTCAGTGTTAACAGGTATCTCTGGCAAACTTGAAAAGCTGTAGTGCCTTTCCATGTGAAACCTGACATGAGGGGTGGAGCCCATATATTGGAGGTGTCCCTTTTGTTGCCCCCATGAAAAGTCCACCTGCATTTGGTCAAACATTTAAAGACAAACCGCACTGTGTGCATTTTCAGTGGGTGTTTGCTAGGCCACGTCCACATTCTTCTCAGCTCCTCACACTGATCAGACAGCGCAGGCCTTCCCCTCATCAGTGAGCGACTTCTCCCGCAGGGCCGATGCAGGGCAGGGCTGCAGCAGCTCAAATGGCCATGCTCCAAGCCAGGCAACAGCAGGAGGCTCCAGGCTTCCTACATCAGGGCCGGTGGAGGCCACAACGGCACCAGGTACTTGGGATACGAGCAAGTACAGCAACACAGACCACAGCCATGACCCACCCACACCAGTTCCTCTCAACAGGGGCTCAAACAGCAGAGTCCCAGGTGTTAAATTAAGAATCCAGCTGATGGAGGGTGACACACATACGCTACCCTAGGCTGCCTATCTGCTTTTTGGCACTGTTCCTGAGGGAAAGAAGACCTAAGAAATTGCTCACAAAATGTAGCACTAAAAACATGACAAGCAGAGCAGAATTTAAGAATTATTAGAACTAAGTGGTCTATGGTAACTAAAAATGTCTCCTAGTGCTAATATGCATCAATCTCTAATTAGATCAATCTGTATTTGCAACTGACCTGGTCACATTTTTTCCCCACTGAAGCTTTGCTATAATTAACACACAAATTCATCTTTTTGCCCCTGTTCTCTAGGGCATCACCATACTTTCAAATCACAGAGGAAATTATTATTTTTCTCTCAGGTTCTTATACGGTTCTCATCGTTACAGTAATCTGTAAGATAAAGGATACTGTTATCCACATTTTTTTAATATGGGAAACCAAGACATAAAAGGAATAAAGCAAAAAGCCATGGACACTGAGTGAGCAAATCAGACACTCAAGTCTTGTATTTCTAACACACTTAGACCTACAAAACATCTTCTGTACATAGAGAGAAAACAGACATTCCCTTATGTCCCAGATGGTCAAGTTCAGCCTAACTGCAGAGCAGGTCCCAGGCACCCAGGCCAGGTTCCCAGAAAACCCAACAGACCATGGGTGACAACATTTATATTTATGTGGAAATTTACGGCAAAGGCCGGGGCTGCAAAATCCAATTCTCCATCCGTCTCAGCCATGAAGCTGCCTCTCCCTCTGCGTGTCACTGTTTGCCTCATTCACGTTACTTCTCCTCACTGCTGCCCAGCCAGAGAGCTGCTACACCCGGGGGGACGTGCCTCTGGTCCCGAGATGGCCGGGAAGGACGGGGGCAAATCCCGTCACGACCGACACCGGGCACAGGCCCACGGCGGCCAGGCGAGCCCGGCATCCTTACAACTCCTGAACGCTTCGCTTTGCAAACTTCCCGACGGGGTAGGGCTGGGCGAGGAGGAGAGGTGGTAAATGTATAGGATATATAGAGACCAGCGACATCCACTGGGTGGCAGGCATGTTTCACGGGATCCAGATACGTGCATATACAGAGGTATACAAAACGAAAGCTCCTAAATACTGGCCTTGTTCCCTGGCTCAGAAGCAGAAAAAGAACGGACNAAAAACAAAAAAAAAGAACACGTGAAAAAAAAAAAAAAAAAAAAAAAAAAGAAGAACAAAAAAATTAAAATCCCACGGAACGAAGTTAACATATTCTGCCTTGATTTTGACACCAGCTTCTCATCTGCAGTGCCGAGGCATTGGAACTGATCTGGTACTCGGGGGTCAGAGCTGTGTGGACTCACGGTGCCCCACGTCCCTTCTGTAGGTGGATGCGCTCACTCGAGGTGGCAGGGACCTTGTGAGAGTCTCCAGAGTCTCTGCTGCACTAATTAATGACCCGTGCCTACAGAGGCCAAGCCTTTCAACTCTTCCCCAGTTTAACAAACTCGGGGGGAAGGAATTTTTTTGGACTAACAGCTGTAAATGTGTCCATGTGTGTAAGCAGCTAAGCTTTAAGTTCAAAGAAACATAAAAGGCCAGTATTTTTCATGAATTTCCACTTAGCATCTAAGCAGAATAATTTCATAAGTTGCTTAGGTGGAGAGTCCATCAACCAAATTTTAACTCAGGGCATATACTTATAGCCAACTTACAAACTACATAGAAAGTACACTTCTAATGGAAATGCTGACAAATGCAAAACTCCTGCAGCTAACTATGACAGCTTGACCACAAGCCCTCCTTGTGAAAGGAAAAGGCAACGTTACCTCCCCACCTTCTTTCTCAGGCGCCTCGACAGCAAGCTGGGGCGGGGGGTGCCATGTTCAGGTGCCGCTGCCTTGTCATTGTCAGACGGACCGAGGCAACTCTTACTCCCCGTATTTCCCACATGTTGAATGAGCCACCCCCCTGTTTTTGCCATAAACAACCGGAGGGCCTCTTACAGCCATGACTCACTCCGCAGGCTTCTCCTCCACCCCTGTGCGTGACTGTAGCAAACAGGCTGCCAGCTGCAGCCGGTGAATTAACATGACTTTTTCCGCAGAACCATGGGGAGATCAGTCACACAGGGCTGGGCGGGCGCGGTGGGGGTGTTGTGGAACACCAGCCCGGGGTGAGTTTTTTTGTGGGCCAAGCAGCGGAGGAGGCGACCCGGGGCTAATGTACCGGGTACGCCCGAATGCGACCGTGTCGTGTCGTCCCCGTCACCTCCGCCCCGGCCCTTGCCCCCCCCACCCCCCGGCGCCCTCCGCCGCCGCGGCTGCCCCACGACGGCGGGAGAGGCGGGCGGCCGGGAGGGAGGCAGGCAGGGCAGGGCGGCGGCGCCGGGGGCAGCGGGGAGAAGGCGGCAGTGAAGCCGGGGCGCAGCGGGAGCCCTCCCGACACGCACGCCGCAGAACTCCCAGAAAGTTGGCAGCGGCGTCCGGCGGGACGGGGCTCCGCCGGTCGCCGCCCCAGGGCGAGAACAGCCGCCCGGCCGGGACCCGCCACCTCCCCAGCGCCTCCGCACCCCATCACCGCCCTTCTCCTCCCCACACCTTCCATCTCCCACGGGCGCGGCGGGGCAGGGACAGCCCGTCACGGGGCTCTGCCGG
>VZRZ01002775.1:225392-340882 GCA_013398175.1 Climacteris rufus | reverse complement strand
CCGTCCCCCTTGGCCTCCCTCCCTCCCCCAGGTCCCCCCGTCCTGCGGCCTCATTTCGCGCCTTTGGTTCTAGGCGAAGCGTGAGGAAGAAGAGCGTCTGTGTCTTGGTATTACTTGGCCATCACTACTTTCTTTAAGTATTTAATTAAGAAATTTGTGTTAATACCTGACTACGTTTGGGGAGGGGGGTGTGTAAAAATTCAAGCTTCAGTCTTTATTAGGTGAGAATGGCATATAGAACGGTATTTCTATTTGCTTGTTTCTGTTACTTTTCAAGATATCCTAACTTCCCTGCTGAAAAAAAAATCTTAACCTGGTCAAAAATTTCTTCAGAGGTTTGTCTGTGGGGCAGTATTTGATGGTGAACCGTGTGAACCTGTCTTGCAGGCTGGTACTCTGTACAGCAGTGTTCTTAATTTTAGTTACTGCTAAAATTATACCTGAACAGATTCCTGACCCAGTTTATGTTGCTGTTTTTTTCCTCTCTTCTAATTCTTATCACATTCTTCCTGACATAGCCCATATCCTTCTTCTGCATCTACAGCAGCAGACCTCTGCTCTCAGGAGATATCCCTGACTTCAGATATTTAACTTTTGAAGGCTGACTCAGTTTGCTTTAGGTTCCCTGTATAAGGAAGAAACACGCACCTATAAAGAGTTCAATATGCTTCTCAAGTGTCTCTTTGGGATGCAGAGAGTGGTGTTTTGGAGGTGGCAGTTTCCATCTATTGACAAGGAGAACTGAGACAACTTTATCTCACTGTTGAGACAACCAAAGTTAGAGGAGATGACCTAGAGAATTGGAGCTCCATACATGCAGAAGGCTGCCTTCCCTGATATCTTTGTGCATTCTTGTATATTAAAAGTATTTGTGGCATTGGAAGTAGTTGAGTCACCATCCCTGGAGGTATTTAAAAGTCATCTGGATGTATCACTTAGGGACATGGTTTAGTGGTGGATTTGGTACTGCTGGGTTAAGGCTTGGACTCAATGATCTTAAAGGTCTTTTCCATCCTAAATGATTCTGTGATTCTGTAATTTACAATTTAGAAAAAAGGTCTGGCAAAGCAGATCCATGCAAATGATCTTCAGCAATACAGGTCAGGCTGGGCAGCTTCTGCAGACTCTGTTCTCCGTGGGATATTGTAATTTGTGTGTAGTTCAGGGGGCTAATGTAATAATAAAAAGAAGCAGACACTTGGGTTGTAAATTAGAATTTACAGAGGGATTGCAAAAAATACAATCAACTGGAAGGCCAAAAGAACAAAGTCCTTCAGGGAACTGCCATGTTTTTTGTGGATGAAACTCCCATCCAGTTCTACTCTGTAGGAGCCCACACATAGACATATATTTTGTGATCTGTTAGAAAGCTAACTAGGGTTAGGGAGAAGGACAGTCCCATGTATTTGCAGTGTCAGGGTTGCTCTTTTCTTTAGATCTTATTTTTAAATACCATTAAAAAAAAAAAAAACAACTTAAGGGTATTTATCTAAGAAGAGTTTTTAGGATACAATTACTGCACTATGAATGGATAGAGTTGCTGTGTTGCTGTGAATTATTTGGGAGTGTGAGTCATTAGGGGCCATGGCACTGGGACCTACTTCACAGTACAAGACAATATTTTTTACCTTCTTCTTTGCCAATCTTAACATTGCATTTTAGGTCTTACCAGTACTGGGATATTTGAATTGGAATTTGCTGTTCTGGAATAGCTTCCCATGTGGGGGAGGGTCTATTGCAAAATATGTGTGATTTATTTTTTCCTTTTGTTTTTTTCCTACTTCTTTCCATTACAGAAGTGTTACTTTTCTTCAGAAGTACCCAGTATTTCCAAATAGTGTTCAGAAATAGTAACAGATTCTGTCCTTCTGAGTGGCTGTTACAGAACAGCCCCAAAATCTACTCTGAATTAATTTGCTTATGTAGTCAAGCACTTGACTCTGAATGCCACAAACGTGTATTCAAGGCACACATAATTCACACAGCAGCTCATCAGTGCTCAAACTTGCAGGAAGCTGTAAGATGTTAAATTCTTGTAAAGTTTTTAGAGGTTGTAGGTACTCAAGACAAGTCAGATGTTAGAACAGAGCTATTCAAAGCAAATGCTTCCAGATTTTGTTTGCACAGCCAAATTCTTTTTTACTCTGTTCAGAACCACCTAAACCAGTTGTTTCTCCTCACCCCCTCCCTTGATTTCATACATTGTAGGAACAAAATCCTCCAGCCCAATCTCCAAGTAAAGTTCGCAAAGCAGTCTCAGCCCAAGATAGCTACTTTATGAGGGTTTTTAAGCTTCCCTATGTAAGGAGAGCTGTTTGCACCGCCTGTTGAAACATTAATAGCACAGGAACTTGTGAGGAGAAGCAGCCTGCAGGTTGAGGGTTCGGGGTCCTGGAGCCCAGCACTGCTGGAGTTACTCTGCAGGTTACTTCCTGAGCGTTGTTGACAGAACCTGTTCCCTTTAGGTGCTCCCAAACACGTGGTTCACGTGCTGGTGTGTGTAACCCGGTCATGGCAGCATAGACTGTGGGATTCTCCTGGCTCAGGGAAGGAATTATGCAAAGTAAAAATACCTGAGTTTCAGAGCTTTCTCTCTGTGTTTCATCATTTTCATGTCTTTTGGAATGGCAAACAGGGCAGGCGCTGTTACTGCGGAGTTGCTGCTTGTTCTTCCCCGTTCTTGCCTTCTCGTTCACTCTGCTGTTTTAAATGAATTTTGGAAATCTGAAAATGGTTTTAACATTGATGCAATTTGCATGCTGCCGTTTACAGCACATTCTTTGTCTTTTCATTGGTTTCAAAAACATGGTTTGATGTTCATTTCCTCCTTTTCCCTCCTTTCCCCCCTTTCCCCTTAGCCCTCTAAAATGTTGTCTATTCTGCTTCTGAGTGGTGTGCCCAGTAAAATTTGAGGGAAAATCACTGTTCTTGAGGAGATACAAGTGTCAGTATAGGATTTCCGACTCTGGATGAGTCTACAGCAGTTTGTCCAGAAGCTGCCCAGTACCATCTGTATTGGTGCTGCCCTGCTGCCTGGTAGCAGGCTGCCAAGTTAACTTGCTCAGCCAGCTCTGGGAAGTCGGCTTCCAAGCAGACGTTATCAGCAGACTTTCCAGGAGGCAGAGCTTCGCAGTAAAACTGGCACCTCTCTCTGCGTCTGTGTCACCAAAACTCCCTTTTGGGAACCACGCCTCGGTGAATGTGTGCAGTGCTGAACCTCAACCCTGCAAACCTGGACAAGACAAGATGTACTCTAGACTGTCTCTTAGTGAAAGACAGAAAGGGAGTTGTACTGGTGCTGGTCAGCTTTCTGGTCCGTAGGAGGCTGGCCCAGCTGTAGAGCTGAAAACAAGAATCAACCCTAACTTTACTTCTGACAGAAGATAATGAGTCTTAAAAGCTGTACCGTTTTGACTGCAATGACTTTATAAAATAACTGTTTCCCTTGACTTGTACACAATTATTCAAGTATAAAAAAATCTCTGTACTGCTTCAAAAGCACCTACTCTCAAGCCTGTATTTGTCAGATTGATAAAACAATCACAGACTTAAACATTGTCATGGATCTGGATTGTGACTGGAGCCTGTGAAGCACTTGTAGCACCTCACTGAAGTGGGGTCTCACTTCAGTTGCTGCTCCTTTCCAAACACTCCTTTTTGGTTTGCTCTCCTTGCAGCACCACTGCGGCTTTGCAGGCTCTGCCATTGTCACAATGGCAGATGTTATTCAGTGGATATTTCAGCTGAGCTTGCTCTTTTTATTGCAGTGGTATGAACCCAAGTGGAAAATCTTTAAGAGAATTACTTGGTATATAAGATTCCTCATGCTCATAAGTCACAGAATTGAGACCATAAGTTACGCAATCAATGTCATTAATCATGAAATGCAGGTTTAAGGTTCCTAGGATATCTGGTTTTCTGCACACACTACCATTTACATTTATTTACATGTAACAGTAGAGAGCCAGCTCCAGTTTTTATCAAAACCAATAGGAGATGAAACTGAAGGGCTTCTGTCATCAAGACATGGATTTGTACTGAAGCCACAGGTGTGCCCTCAGGTTCTCCAGGGTGATAACCCTATGTATAGCTACAGGGGTTAGCAACAGATGTGATGTCCAGTAGTCCACTGAAGAATAGAGCTATGAAAATACAGCTCATTGAACTCTCAGGTCTTGACTTGTGATGGGTGCAGGTGTACAGTCTTAATTTTAGCACTTATAGTTGATTCTGTTGAAGAGAAAGAGCCTCCTGTGTTAGGTTAAAGTTGGGAGTAGGGAGAGGTTCTTGCACATCCAAAATGTGCAGTGAGGCTTTTTTTCCAATTTATGTCTTCTGTCAAAATTGGTCCATTGCCGTAGGGAGGTTAACTCTGCATTTAGCTGGAAATGTATTGTAGATTATATCAAAGGATTTAGGGACAATTTATAGCTCAAGTAGGAAAAAGGATCTCAAGTTATTTCGGAGCTTTGATTTTCTCCCTCCCACTCAGCTGATTTTCCAACCAGAGCATTTGATTTCCTGGGCTTTGGCCCTAGTATGTTTTCGTATAAATCTCAAAAAAAGCCTTTTAATTAAATGTGTGAGCAAGTAATCATACAGTTTTAAAGTACACCATTTGGGGGTGAGTGGAATTCTGTTTGCATCAGGGAAAGCTCAGCTGCTTCTTTCTAGATTTCCAGAAAATTGCCTGAAAAGCTGCGCATTGCTAACACACACTTGCTTCTAGCTTGGTACATTTTTGCACAGTACATCCTTCATGCTTACACTTTTAAATAATTGTAGCCTCTTGGTAATTGTATTTTTATGTTAAGCACTGGTAGGAGTGTGTATTTTGATACCTGCATTAATTGAAGAAGTTGAGCTGATCAGGTCTGTTTCTGTAATTAAAGATCTGCTCACACACACATATCATAAGGATTGAGGGTGCTATTGTTGTGCATGGAAGAAGTTTTGGTTTCATTGAATGTCAGGAAGTGTTTTCCTTGAACTTCGTACATTGATCTTCAGACAGAACGCCAAGTTTAAATTTTTTGACTGATCTTTTCTAATGTTCTCAGTGTAATCTTGGATTATATTTTTTATTTATTTTGTGTCATTCTTTCTCGTTTTAACTTAAAAATATAAAGTCTGTTGCTCAGATGTGTTCTGTTGAACCAAAGCATTGTGTCTGTTGCTGCAAGCCAGTGAGAAATAGAATTGCTTGTACACAAGCCTCATCTGGCATTAGAAAGTGTTTTTTGATGAAGAAGCAGCCATTCGAGGTTTTAGTCTTAAATACTTTTATGTACTAACTTTTGCACTCTGAAGAGTTTTCCCCAAGTTTCCTCACTTACCTAATTACATGGCTCAGAAATTCTCACATTGGATGTTTTTACACTGAAACATCCAAACAATTTACTGCCGTGTCTGTGACCCCGCAGGTCAGAATCTGATCTGGGATTCATTCCCCACAGTAGCTCAGCATTGTCCAGAACTGCACCTTTGTGTTGCTGAGTTGGCTGTGTACAGTATCCAGCATTTTTATGAAAAATAGTGCAAGTTGCACTCTCTGACCATTCTGTGTTTAAATGGGGTATGTAGAGCTGCTTGTTTATCTCTGGCTTGCTTTGTCTTATATTTCTGGTTCTTACAGCACTGTCTCGTTGTAAAAATTCTGCAGTCTTTGGAGGTCAGATGGTCAAAATACTGAACTGTGCTTTATGAGACACGGTTGTTAATACAGCTACTCTTACTGGCTCCCCAGATTTTGTTTAAAAAAGAAAGAAAGAAAACCAAACTCTTAGCATTTAATCACCCAAAGAAAACTAAATTTAGTTTCTGAAGATATATATAAAAATATATGAAAATCTGTGGCTTTGGTTATTGTGTCAGATTATACATCTTTCTTTTTCTTTCCCCAGGGCCGATTACTGGAAATCTCAGCCTAAAAAATTCTGCGATTACTGCAAGTGCTGGATAGCAGACAACAGACCTGTACGATGGTCTACCATACTATGTCCATTATTTTGAAATACTAGGAATTTGAGTTAACAGGCTTTTAACATCACTTTTTCATACTAGTCTATTGATGCATGACATTTGTTTTACAAAAAATGCCTTTGTAATGCTTGTGATGGTTAAAATATATTGTGTCAGAGCCAGATACCTGCATACAAAATGGTGTGTGCTGCTCTACTTGGCAGTACAGATAAAAACTTAATATCTGACCCTGCTTTTTCTTTGAGTTCTGGAACTTAACATTTGATCTGTCTGGAAGCTTTGTCTGCACCTGTCCCTCGCTTTCATGTGCAGGTAGAAAGCAAAACCTGGCATGTGTTCTGTTTCTGTGTGGTAGGCACAGTACAGCCTGCACTCTGTGCTTTTAAAGCAAGTTGCTTTCATTTCACACAGCCCACAGAAATATTACTGGGTTACAGAAAGGTGTTTCTCACTTGCAGATGCCTTTTGCAGACTACCAGACATATTGGTGTCTTCCTTTGAAATAAGTTTTGCATTCCTGAGTGGATGACAGGGGTATTCCTAGAGCTGAGCTGCCTCTGGCTTACAGTAAGATACCTGATTAGCTCACATGACCTGCTGGTATCTTCTTGGAGTCAGTGAAGAGAAATACCTGTGAAGGGAGTTGCCTTGAGTAACTTATAAAGCCCATCTCTAAATGAGATGAGTCATCCTGGGCTGTGCATCCCCTGCACATCCGTGTGCAAAGAAATCCTCGGGTTACCAGGTCAGGCTTAGGCATCTAACATCTGAACACCTAAGTGAGCTCAGATGGTGTTTTGTGACAACCTCATGAGGACTTCACTGTTGTACCTGTTGAGAGCTTCTGAACTCCTTCCAGCTCCTACTCACTTCAGTCTTTCTGGCAGCTTTTTGGCTTGCAGACTGCTCTGTTATCTTTAATTATCCAACTCTCCCACTTTGCCTTTTCCTCTGTCTCTTTTCTCAGATTTTTGGACCTGCAGACTACTTTAAGTTCATGAGATCTTTGTGGAGTGTAGCCTAATTTAATTAAGGGCAGTAGCTAATATTTGGAGCACTAAATAACCCATATGGTTTTTTAAAGTTTGCATGAGAACAGGGAAAAGGAAAAATCGGGATGATACGAGGAAGGATAGCATGGAGAAGCAACCCAGATTCCCTGTTACTTATCTATAATATGTGTGCTGAACAGTATTGTTTGAAAAAATTTAAATCTTATAAATACAGTATGAGATTTTATGACACCATTTTGTCATAAATTTTGTGTCATAAATCTTCATCATTCCTTTGTTGAGTGTTTCTCAGAGTTGCTGTATTCCTATAGCCATTTTATAGCTGCAGTGTTTGCTGTAGGTGTTCTTAGAACAGGTTACATTTAGGCTTGTTCAATTAAAAGTAGTGAAATTAAATTTTAAGTAACAAAAATTGACTGTTTTTAAATTGTATAATACATATTATTTTTCTTGGTTTTTTTCTTACTTTGAAGAGCATTGATTTTCATGAAAGAGGAAAGAATCATAAAGAAAATGTGGCAAAAAGAATTAGTGAGGTAACTCAAATATCTTAATTGCACAAATGCTTATTTTTACTCTCTTTCATTATTAGAATTGTTTAATTTATTCTCTTGGGGGTTTTTCTATTTTGTTTTAGATTAAAAAGAAAAGCTTGGAAAAGGCAAAAGAAGAAGAAAACATGTCAAAAGAATTTGCAGCAATGGAGGAGGCTGCAATGAAAGCATATCAAGAGGATATGAAAAGGCTTGGAATTAAGCCAGGTAGTTCATATAGCTGCCAGAAGATTAAAGACACTATTGCAAGAATATTGAATAGGAAAGTTTTGTCTTAAATTAGGTTTAGGAATGTGAGAGGAGGCCTCCAGAACTGTTGCTCATTAAAAAAAAAAAAAAAAGAAAAAAAAAGAAAAGGAGTCTTCAAATTGCCGGTAGTAGAAGTTGCAGTACAGAATGTTTATAGTTATGCAATCCTCTGATCCATGGACAATAAAATTTGGAGTAGAAAAATTAAACAGTGCAGTAACAGAAAAATAGGCTGTAGTTGGTGCTTTGAATCAGCACTGCTGCTTCCTTTGATTAATCTTAGGTCTCACTTTTGCCAGTTGGATACAAAAATTGCTATGAGTAGGAGAGGCAGGCTTCCCACTGGTGTCAGAGTGGAGATGTGAGTCTCCTAGTCAGCCGGCAGTTCAGCAAGCACCTTTGTTCTGTACATTGAAGACGTATTATCCTTTAAAAAGAGTTTGTCATTTCAGGCTCCTGTAGAAGCTGTCTTTTTCATAACTCTTTTAGTTTCTCTTTTGTTGTTCTGTTAGAGCTCATTGGTCCTTATAATTTTTCTCTTTGTTACTCATCATCTTAAATCTGGACTTTATGATGCTACAGTAGTGCTACAATGCAAGGTTCTTTTAATATAGCCTTTTAAGTGTGCCTGCCTTGAGTATAATACTAATGATTTTCACTTATTAGTGAAAGTACTCGTAAAAACAAAATCTCCTTTTTTTGTTGTGCAAAAGTGACTAATATTTAAGTTCAGAGTAGTACTTTTCTTTTTCAAAGGGTATTATTTTCTTTAAGATGATCTAGGTCCCAGTTCGACACAAAGTAAAACACAGAGTAACACAGTGGAAACTAAAGGAAAGAAAGAAAAGAAAGAGAAGAAGGAAAAGAAAGAAAAGAAAAAGAAGACATCTCAGGACACCTCAAAGCCACCAAAAATGGAAACGAAGGAGTGGGTGCAAGGATTATCTCCCGAAGGCTATACATACTACTACAACACAAAAACTGGAGGTAAAAGCTACTGAGCAGCAAATGCAGATACAATTATGGGATATAAGTGAGAAAAGACTATCTGCATTTCTTTAATCTTCTGCTCTTTCAGTAGTAAGCTGGTTATTAAAATATGAACAATTGGATGAAGTTTTGGTATTTAATATTCGAGACTTGGGCATCCAGAATGTCAGACTGGTTTTGCTGTTGATTAATAATGCAAGAATGCAGTAATTCCACAGTTTCTGGAAATGTTTAGGGGTTAAATCAGGAGTTAAGTATATGAAGATAGCTGTGTTCTTCCTAAAGAAGCTTTCCAGTGGGGAATGTGACATAAACTGATCATGTCCTTGCAAATTTACAGGATTTATCTGACTTCTCTTGAAGACCCGTGTGTTGTGATCTATTCTAGAACATAAAAGCAACACTCTTTTATGATTAATGAGAATGTTGAAAACTGTTTCTTATCAATTTAAGGATTGACATTAGTATTTACTGTAGTCTTTCATCATTTCATAATTTTTTTTGCCAAAAATCCAGTATCTCTGTATCAGGCATAGTAATAGAGTCTGGCGGGTTATTAGCTCGCAGTAAAGGCAGCTGCAATTATGATACTTTGGTTTCTTGTTCATGCCATAGTTGGATCAAGGATTATTCATATTCCAGTGAGGTGTATATATATTATTTGTTTATATGTGTGCACATATCAGTGTCATATTCGTTAGGTCTGTTTTTAGTAAAGATTATTACATATAAATGGGATTGAATGATGGGTGAAATATGCTTTTGTTTCTTAAGAATCACAGTGGGAGAAGCCTAAAGGATTCCAAGGCAACTCTCAAAACTCACAAACGGTAATCAAATTTTTTTTTTTGTCCTTGTAAACACTTAAAGAAATAATCTAAGCAATTTGCAAGTCTTCTGATTGCAGAACATAAGTTGTTTGCCCTTTGTAAACTTAAGAAAACATAATTTGAATTTGTAGAATCTCTTATGATAAACTGAATTTTTACTGTACAAATCTTACTTGACTTATTTTTCTGTCAATGGAATAGAAGTAATGAGTGGTAGTTGGGTTCCTGCAGAATACACTTCTTTTATGCTTCAGCCCATAAAACTGAAAGCTGTTGGGAAATTCTGAATAAATTCTGTTAAATCTTTTTTGAATTAAATGTAATTATAAAAACTAAATCTTACACATTTGAAATAATGAATCCTCTTTTATCTAATGAAACACAGAGAATGCATTGTCAGTTGATAGAAAAGAATGCCTATTTTTTGTGTTTGCTTTACAATATAGTTACACAATAAATTGTGTTTTTCCTGGGTTTCTTATGATCATGGAACCTATATGCAAGCAATTATTCAGCATAATTAGTAATTTAGCATGTTACTTCATTTTTCTTATTTGAGGCACAGAAAAACTTGCAGAATAGTCCAAAGGCAGAAAGATTTCATATAATTGTTATTAATGGATTTTCCCCTGATACTTACCGCTCCCGAATTTTTGTGCTTTGCAGCATTAAAAACGGGATTTTTCCAACACTCCTGTGAAGTGCTGTTATATTTCCCTGTTTTCAAGATAGGTGTCATATGTACACTATGATTTGATGTTAGTTTTGTTTGGTTTGCCAATGTTGGATTTTACACCAGAGTTCAAAAAACCCTGGTGTTTTCAGAGTGTTTGACATTCTGTAGCTCTAGATCGCCACATCACGTGCTGCTCTGGCTTTCTGATTCCCTTATCCTGTGGTTTTGCACAACTTGTTAATCAGCACTTCAACTTTATCTTTTCAGTCAAGGCGTAGCACTGCAATATTAAAATCCAGTCTTACTGTAGCCTTCCACTGAAAGAGGTGGTCCTGAAACTAATCTTTTAGGGTCCTTGGTGCGTTTTTACCCTGACAGTGAATTAGTTCAGGGAGGGAAGGCATCTGAGTTTAGGTTAGTGCTTTATAGGCTTTGTCTTTTCTTGCTATCAGCATTCTGAATAATCAGAAAAAATGCCAATGTGGGGAGAGCAGATTGTGGGGGGAGGGGGCACTCCCTTCTTGGCAACAATTTGACATTAGGTCGTCCCAGCCATATCATAAGCACACACCTTCAGCCTCTGGTATCTCCAACACCACAGAGCTGTATTTTGCCATTCCTCCCTCACCCTGCTCGGTGACTTCGTCCTGTCTTGAGTTATTTTTGCTATGGCTAAAAACAAGCATTGGATTGCTCCCTTATTTAGTCTGAGCTAAGGATATTGGGAACATTCCAGATCTCTACCAAGGACTCACTGCCCAGAATTGAAAGGGCATGCTTGCAATATGTCGTGCAATTGAGATTCAGGGGCCCTCCTGGTTTTATACACGTTAGGTTGCTGCTCAGGCTTTGTGAGAGGTGGGGAGAACAGAGTAATGAAGAGGCATGTTGAAGACTACCTATAACCAGTTAGACTGACATTGTGCTTGTTAGCATTTATGTCATGGGATACTCAGTGTGCCTAGTGTCAAATACTTACTGAAAACCTCTAGCCAACAGGTCTAAAATGCTCAGGAGCTAATTCTTAAAAATAAAATAGGTTATACTTAAGACTAGTTTTTTGTTCCTCTTCCTACTTACATAAAATAAACTTTCCTTTTACTTCTTTTATCAAAACTAGCACACTGAAACTTCTGAGGGCAAAACCTTGAGGAAATTTGCTTCTGAAGGCTTTCTTGCCTTTGCCTGCTCTGAACCTACCAGTACAATTTTTTTCATGTTTACAGAGTGGGTTCAAGAACTTTCTTTTGATTTTCTTGTGTTTTTAATACGAATATTAAGCAAATGTATAGGTGTGCAAAAGCTTGTCTGTATGTCTCTGTATCCACACACACACACACAGACATTTATTAATGCCAGAGTGTATGGGGAAGCTGCACAGATGCTCTGCCCAACATGGGAGCTGGCAGTATTAGTACTTAAGGAGTAGGGAAGTAGTTGTATGTGCAAGTGGGGATGAAAATCTGTTTCTTAAGTAACATGTTAGGTCATGGGTAATGACTGATCATATAGCTGTAGCTGATTCTGAAACAAAGAATATGTATATCCACAAAGATACCCCAGCAAGGTCTGCCATGTTTCATGTTTATTTATTAATCAGTAGGGAAAAACAGTGCATTGTTGAAATTGGTGCTTTATTAAAGAAGTAAAATTGTTGGCATGCAAAGTTTGATTCTGTAACTATTTGTTGTAATGTTCTATTTTGAGATAATTTTTATTTGTTTGTGTATATTTAATTCGTGACAGAATTTACTGGTATTGATTTTCGGTAGCCCTCATGAAGACCTGAGTCTCTCAGGGCATTTTTTCAGCAGTCCCCACTAAAGACAATGACACAAATGGGAAATTACAGCCTCAGGGGTGAATAGTTTGGGGAAAAAAAAGTAAAATAATGTCATTTGAACTGTATGGCAATATGTATTATACAGCCTCATACTATTTATCCACTGTCTGAAAAATTATTGGGTGTGTGCCTTTGCAGTGTTTTAAGTTAAGGAGTTCCATCTCACTGGAGTCAAAGGGAGTACTTTCTAACAACATTGGGGGTTCAAGCTTTAAACCAGTAAGACAATCACAGAGAAAAAGTACTCAGGAGTTGGATAGTCTTCTAAGTGATGCTTTGGCTGATCCTGAAAACTTTTTTTTCATGAGCTCCTGTTTCTTTTTCCTAGGGAGCAGAGTGGGTAGAAGGTGTCACTGAAGATGGTCATACCTATTACTATAACACACAAACTGGAGGTAAGGAGAGCTTGCTTTCCAGTTAAGCTCTGTTTCAGGAGAGAGGGTTTTCAGAGAAGCTTTTTCTTTTGCAAATAACTGCATTTTTTACTAAGTTTTATGGTTTTTAAGCTGCTGTCTTAGTTGAAATAAAATAGTTGCCTAAGTCAGCACTGGCTTTATAGCTGCATTGTCAGTGTGTATGCATTTGTGCTTCCTAGGTTTTTTTGGACATTCAACTCTTAATTCTAAACTAGGCATTCTTCTTTACTACATATATATTAAAATTAGAATTTAGAAATGAGAAAGGGGCAGGATGTTGCTTTGATGGGCATGTAGGACTGAATAAGAATCTCCTAAACTTTTCCTCTTGCTGACATAGCGTTAATAAGAAAGTCTGGAATCTTACCTCTGCTTCTTTTCTCCTTTTTTTCCCTACATGGGGAACTTCGTGGTAATTCTCTCAGAATAGCATCTGTTTTCTAAATTGGTTTGAATCATTTCAAGGTCAATGATGCTTCTCTGGGCAGCAAGTGAGCTTTATGCTGGCTATGAGTTTTCCCTCTGCCGTTGGGTATGAAGTGGCATTCCTAATGATGCCAAGAATAGAAAGCAAACAAACAAACAAAGAAAAAAACACAACAACAACAAAACCCCAAAAGTTTTCAGTTTTTCAGCTGGCCACTCCCCTGCCCAAATGATTTGCAATTTCTTCCTTTGAAAAGGAAAGGAGACGTTGGTTATTTTTAAGCATTGCCTTCCAAGTTCAGATTTATTTTATGCCCATGTGTGCTGTTTTTTTAAGTAATTCATGAACATATGACACGAAGAATCTGTTTCTAGTCATCATATTTGGCAAAATTTTGGCTTTTGAGATTTCAGATTGATCCTTCACTTTTAGGTAGCTGTAAGTGTGTTGGGAATGCTTGAAAAGTACTGCTCTGTTCTGTTAGCAGCAATCCCATCCTCTGAAGACAAGACAGACTTTTGCCTGATGTAAATAGTCATAAGTGTCTGTCATATAACTTGGGGGACTGATGACTCCAGGCTTAGTGCTACGAGTTGTGCTTGGGAGGCTGCACCTCACTCCACTGGCTCTGTGTGACACCTAGGAAGGTGAAGCTGCTCAGTTACAGCTCTAAAGCCAGGTGACAGCGATACCCCTGAGAGACTGTGCTGTTCATGCAGTCAGTCATTGCCACTTTCTTACATCCTTACTTCTTCAAGATACCTCTGGGCATTTACCTGTTGTGTTGTTTGCAGTTAGGAAAAAGAGGAGGTTTTTGTACATCTGAAAACTAATATAAAATTATAGACTGAAAGTTGGAGTACTTTTGCCTTATTCTTACTAAAACCAGTTTTAAGACTATTGAGTCAACTTTTATTTAAATACTTCTTCTCGGTGTCATTACTGGAATATTACTTTGGAATTGAAAATGAGGATATATGTGTATGTACCTATCCTGTACATACTTTCATCTATTTTCAGATTCATGTTTGTATTTCGTTGTTTGGTTAACAGCTCTTTTAATTAGAGACCTACCATTACCAAACAGAGTAGCGCACGAAAGGGGTTTGGAGACCTGAGGCTTGCAATTATCATTCTTTACTTTATCCTGTCTTTGTAATCAATGAACAGCTCAGATCAAATTGGCACATCTAGAGAGCAATTAATTTATTTTTCTGTCCTGTGTAAGGATGAGAGGGACCACAGTGTTGTGGGTCACAGTTCACTGTGTGTGGTGTTTTTTGTAACAGCTAATTAAAACAAGTTTTATCAAATGCGAACTCAGCTGTCATAACTGTATCTCTGCTGGGAAGAAATGTTATCTTTATGATTATGTTTATTAAAACAAATGTACCAAACAAATGCAAAGGCCTGTTGCTAAATCATTTGCTGTATTTTTGCATAAGGCAGCACTGCTTCTGAAAGGTAATGTTGTTGAAGCAATAAGAGATCAAAATGAGAAGCATAAATCATGTGGTTGTTCAAATGTCTTGGACAGTATCCACATGGGAGAAACCGGATGGTTTTGTTTCATCTTCAAATGAGAAGGGTCAACGTGACAAACCTTCTGAAGAGCCTGCAGAAACAGCATCTGAATCAGACTCAGAAGATAGTGAGAATGAAGCAGAGAATTCAGAAACAAACTTCAGGGTAAGTTTTCTTCAGACTTATTTTACATAGATCATCTTATACCAGAAAATGATTACTGTGTCTTTTATGTCTCGTGGTAGGCTGTACTCCTGAAGTGAGATTAAACCGTGTGACTGAACATAAAATTTTGCGGTTCTTAAAATAGTAAAATAAATCTTTATTTAATTATTTGGCTCATTAGTGGCACTGTTCCAGAATAGAAAGCATGATCTTTCCTTCAGCTCACCAGAAGTACCTTGAATCCTACAAGAAATGTGATGTTCTCTGAGAAAGGTCACTGTCATCTCGCTGAAATAATCCACAAAATAGTTTGGATTTCAGTGTGAGCATGACTTCAGCCCTTTATTGGTAAATGTGACTGCCAATAGACCTTCAGGGAATGCTTTGTACTGAAAATGGTATGGTTGTAGTTTCCTTATTAAATTGAGAAAAACATTGACAGCGCATAGTACAAAATAAAAACCAATTATATATTTAAAAACATAAAATTAAAACTTAAGATAAAGGGTGTGATAATGGCTTTGGTTGGGTCAGATGGTTTTTCTGAAGCTGGTAATTCAGAACAGACACAATTTAAATACAAAATGTATTTCTAGACAGGTGTTAATTGTAAAATACTTATTTTTCTATGACTGTGCATCATTATAAACTGCTGCCAGCTGTTAGCAATAAAGTGTGTGTATCTGCATATATAGAAAACTGCATGTGATTTTTTTCCTCTTTATTTTAAGATATGCTAATCTTTGTTTCCAAGTAAGTTTGTGAGTTTGCTAACTTCAGCCTTGGTAGATGGCGTTTTCCAACTTTTAACTTTCTGTAAAATTTAGGAATTTTTTTCATCTGTATGTGGTGAAAGCACAAGCAGAAAAATTTCTAAATTATATTGCAATATGAGTTTATTGTTTCAAGTTACTCTTGGTTGAAAAGTATGAATAGTAGATAACAGTAAATAAAAGATGTAAAATAAAGCTACATTATGTTTTTATTTAGGCATTTTTGCTTAAGATGGGTTTTTTCCTCTTTAGAGGAAAGGAGATAATGGTGAAGAATCAGAGGAAGGGAAAAAATCTCCTAAAGCTAAAAAGTTAAGTCCTTATGGGAAGTGGCGAGAAGTTAAGTCAGAAGAAAGTGTGGATAAAGAGGAGAGTACATCAGCTTCCCAAGAAACCTCTAGTGATGGATCTAACAAGACCAACCCTTATGGAAAATGGAAAGCACTTAAGGAAGTAGGAGAAGAACAAGAAGAAAAGGAAGAACCAAGGTGAGTGTCTTTTTACCATGGTTATCTTCATAATGTTGTTTTCAAGAACTGAAGCTTTCTCTTCTGAATTCTGGCAGAATTAGTACAGCAGTGATTGGAAATGTTGCCCAAATACAATTCTTTCCACAGCGATTATTTTAAGTAATAGCTCTCCATTGCAGATGGAAGTGATGTTTTGGTTTTAGTGTAGAAGTTCACCATGAGCACAAAGGAAATGAAGTGAGTTAAGAATCATAGACATGCATTGCTTTTTCAAAGGCTGAGTATCAAATATTTAATTGTTGTAAGTCTAAGCTTATGTTCTTTAACATAGTCTCCTCCCACTATCTGGTTCAGCTGCCCCAGGAGCTCCTATGATCTCTGTCTCTCTCTCCCGTGTCTGACCAATGAACTGCAGATGTGTTCATGAAGTGCATCTGATCAGAATGGTTGTTTTGTTTTACTGCATAATGCCTGAGGTGGCTCCTCTCTTTTTTTTTTTCCCCTTGTGAAGTATGCTTGTTTATTGTCAGTTTCTCAATGTGGGTCCCTCTAGGAGTCTGGAGAAAATAGGTTTTGGAGAATCAAAACAGTGTTCTTCCTTATTCCTACTCCATTGTCCAGCATTTTAGTTGTACATTTTTCAGCAGGTAGACCTTTGACACTGTTCAAACCAAATTAAGCACTGACACACTTCCTTGGGGATGATAATGTTCATGTAACACTTCCTGTACTGGACTGGCTAACTGCTCCTTGGCTCCTGAGCTGAAAAATTCTTTTGGGTTTTTGGAAAGCACTATGTAATAAAAAGTGCTTTCAGCTACTGAACCTTATAGATCAGTGTGTACATTAACACCCAGGCTAGAGGTGAGCACATGTGAGTCACACATCCATGAGACAAATGCAGTTGTTCATTCTTTAATTTAAATTGAGTCTGGGCACAGTGCCAACCACTTTCAGGACATTTACATTTTTGGGATACTCCAACAATCCCATTTGCTTGACTTACTATTCCTGTGGCTCTTGTTTGGGTGCTTGAGCAGATCCATGTGTACTGGAAGAATAGACCTGAAACTGGGTAGAGTGCATGAGCTGACATCAGACTAACACCTGGTAGTAGCAGAAGCATTCTCGTTTGGATTGGCCAATATCTCTGCAGCAGTGCAGAGCTGCTGAGACTCCTGGTGGACTTGTGATTTACAGAGCTTTCTGCCAACTCTTCAGTTCTTCTCCATCGTGTGTTTGTGCCACGGGTTATCCTTGTGGAACACACTGTTTTGCTGCTGACCCCTTAAAACTGATTGGTCATTTTTAGTTGATGTGTTTGATTTGTGCAGTTCAGTATTAGCTGTGATCCTGCCCTCCAAAGCCCCCTCTCCCAGCTTGGGGTCACTGGCTGCTTTGGTAAGCTGGGTCTCTCTTCTGTCGTGCAGTCCCTTGGGGATGCACACTTGAGGAAAACAACTCAATGGCATTTTGGCAGTGAACCACTGCTAATTACTCACTGACCGCTGTCTTTCAATATTCTGAACTTTACAGCCATGCAGCCCTGTTATCTTTTGCAGGACATGATGAATGCTTGGGCCATGCTCAGTACCCAATGACATGTTAGTTTGTTACTTTTTATGGCAGCCCACACAGAAGAAACAAATAACATGGGTTTTTTTCTTGATGCCTGTCATGATGATGACCAGTAGACTGCATCTAGCTCAAAGCTGTTTTGACAAATAAAAATAGCTGTTGCTGTCTGCAATACACCATGTTGTTTTCTCCATGTAGATTAACCCTTTTACATTTTCCTCTCTTCTCCCAGTGAAACAGTGGACCTGGAGCTTCCAAGTACAGAGAGTGACAATGTAGCACCCCCCATGCTAGAGGTTCCAGAAGAGGAAACAGTGATATTTAAGGAGAAGACAGTCACCTCCCTTGGAGACCTGACAGAAGGGGTGCCAACGTTTAAAAAGAGGAAATTTGAAAATGGAAAATCTAGAAACTTAAGACAAAGACTAAGTGATCAGTAATACTTAACAAATAATTTCAGATTCTGTTTAAGCTAGAGTGAATCAAAAGTTTAATATTTTAAACAGGCTTTTATAAAGAAAATGTTGGATAGAAGTTAAGGATTTATAGGTATTAAAACATATGTGAGTTATAATATTTTTTTATTTTATTTTGATGTGATTGGTTTTGGAATGGAAGTTTGTGTTAAATTACTTATGCAATATTGTAAATACATGTATTCTTTATTTTAACCATGCCATCCAAGTTCTATTTGCTCTGTGTATTCTGTTTTAAATACATTTCATAAGGTTTTTTACTCCTTTTCTAAGTATGTAAGAATGCAGTAATCCTTAATCTGGTAAGAATGAAGCAGACCTTTTATTTTTATAGAGGAACTGGATCAATAGCATGTACTAGAGAGTAAAATTATCCCTCAAGATTATTTATGTGGCATAGTTTCCCCACTAATGAGTACAAATATTGTGCTTACGAACCTCTGTCTGATCGCTTGCAAAAGACTGGGTGGTGAGACTGCCAACATTTCAAACTGATATTTGAAAGCTGTTTTTACAGGAGTTAGTCACATCAGTGCCACCCATTACAAATGATGTTCTGAAAAATTGTTTGTGTTACATGCATGATAAATGTATTAAACCTCTGCAGAAGATTTAAACCTGATGAATCCTAACTTGTAGTAACAGCACCAGAGCCACTCCTGTTCGAGTAGATATTTCTGTGATATCTTCCTGTTATATTTTGCTTTATTGTTATCTACTTGAATTTTCCCTTCTTTTTACTTATCAAGTTTTCTTTTTTGACTTGCTTTCTTTTTGTCTCTTTCCCAGCAGAAAACCACTTGCCTGGTATTTTAATGAAGAAATACTCTAGAGACTTGGTCCTGCTACAGCATACAGGACCATTTTTGAGATGGGTGCATTTTTTCTTTTGATAAGAAGAGTGTCTTGCATAGTTGCAGTGTTCAATAAGCTAAGAGGGCCAAAGTGTATTGAAGCTTCATCATTTGCAGTACCATAGGGAAGGAAACCAAAAGATGAGCAGAGCTGATGGCTGGAGATGAATTGGACGTTTTCTTAAGGGTTGTAGATTGGATTTCTTCACTTGGTGGGATTGATCTGCATTTAGCATCACCAAGATTCGTTGTCTTTGTCAAAATATAGCTGCACTCATTGCTTCTCTAGCCATCAAACACTGGACCATAAAGGTTCAAATAATGAATCTGTTAAAAGCTATGTCTCTATTCCTAAAGCTCACAGTGTTTCATTCAGGAGAGTCTCAGTCAAAAAGAAGGAGTGCAGTTAAGATAGTTGTGAAGAGTCCAGCAAAATAGAGTTGATAACTGCTGAGCTTGAATTTCTTTGAGAAAACAACTATTAATCTGCTGGATCAGTTGAGAAAGGAGTGCAAGACAGGGAAGCTGGTTTATTGTGTATTACAATGAAAGTTGAAGTCCTTTTTTCTATTCTGTGACATTTGCTCTATGTTTAGAAGAGAATTAAGTATTGTATTTAATCCCATGTGTTTCCTTGGCTTCCGCAGGGTTGTTGTATTTTGTCTGGTGTTTGTTCTGATAAATTTGAAGGTTTCCTGTAATATCTGTCCCTGGATTGTCATTTAGAGATGCAGGACACATGCAGGATGCTTTCACAGTCCTAGATGGAGGAATGTACACCATGTACTCCCAGGAGAGGTGGTCAGGTTTCTTAATCAGACTTTTCAGGTTTTGTTCTTACTTGAAGACTACTCTGGCATCCAGGAGCCTGCTGTAACTTGAAGTTTCCTTGTGTCTGTGAGCAGTTTACACTGTTGCTCCCAATTTACACAAGTACTGCCCTTGAGCTAAGTAGCTTTGCTTCGCCTTGAGTCCTCACATCTTCTCTCTTTGAAGTCACAGACAGCGTCCTTGTGTGACAGGGCCTTCAGTGTTCCACCAGTGCTTCTCTTCATCCATTCCAGCCTGAGTCTGCCTGGACTAGACGTGCCTAGATGAGTTTACCTGGGCTGCTTTACCTCAATTAAGGCTACACACCATGTCACTAATACTTTCTTAGGTATGTCCCTGAACCACATTTGCCTTTTACATAACTAAATCACACTGTCTGCCATGGGTGCTAAGCACATGGCTGACTTACCACTACATCTAGTTCTCTCTACTCCTTTGCCATTGCCACTTGTTGAATTACCAGCTGGTCATACTTTCCTTTCAAGCACAATTCTTTTTTTTCTTAGACATTTTTCTGTACTGCTGTACTCTGTTACTTCAAACCTGAGGTATATACATTTCATTAGGATTTCTGAAAAATTATTTTTTTGTTTATTAGTACTGTTTTATCCATTAGTGTAGGGTTTTTTTGTAGGATCCACTTTTAATATTATCTGAAGAGGACAGCTTTCTCTTTCAGTTCCCAAAATACTAGCCTATTTCCTTTAAAATGTTTTGTCACTTTGAAGTGGTCACAGGTAGTGATTTAAGATACCTGTAATTAAATCTCTTGAGCAGATTTTTAAAGACATCTGAAAATGAGTGTTCAAAACTTAGTTCCTTGTGGAGCTGTTGTTGTAATATGAACTAAAGGTCTTTGTATTGTGTTAAATAGACAAACCAGAACATTAGGAAAAAAGATTCAAAGTTTTCTTTGCTCATAGCTAGTAAAGTTATTTTAAATACCGTGTGTGCTTTTTAGCTGATGTGACTTTTAAAGTATGCATGTCACAAAGAAATACAGCACTTTGCTCTCACCACCTCTGCAAGTCAGAGACCAGTTAATTCTTTGTTCTTAAGTGTAAGTTATAAAAAGGGCCAATTGAATCAATTTTGATATATCCAAAGCCACTGTTTAATTTTGCATCATGCTGTCATTCAATTTCCTTACTGTGTATCTAAACCAAATATTTCCTGCTCTACACAAAAATACTGTCTTGTGTGAGGTTTAAGGCAGATGCTGCTTTTCCAGGACGTCTGTTTTGCACAGATCTCTCTCCCTTCTGTGCTATCTCTCTGAAAATCTTCTGCTTTTAGAATTTGCTTTAGGAATCCTGTAGGCATTGCCACAGTTATGCTGCTCATCTGCTAATCCTTTGGGCTGCACTGGCTTTTGACAAAGGAATGTTCCTTCTCCTGTTTCAGCGAGTGTTTTCTTTTCTGACTGATCTATTTTCTGTCATGCAGTGTGCTTTTTATCTGCTTGCCTACTTTTATTGCAAGCTCCTTTAGTGAGGACTACATCCTTGGTTTTATAGGCTGTCACTGACATTATTAGCAATATGAGGACAGGTGGAGAGAAGGGGGAGTCATTGCAATTTCTGATGATGATTTCTTCTGTGTGGTTTTGAGCAAGTCAATTCATTGCTCTATATTTTTCTTTCCTTGCTTCATGTTTTCATCTCCCTTGTCTGTTTAGAAAGACAGCAGGGCTTGCCTGAAGTTGATGATGCTTTTAGAAGCAAACATTGCATATACAAAAAAAATTACTTTGTTGGGCGTTTGTTATGGCAGGAGCTGTGCAGACTGCTCAGTTTTACCCATGTTATAGACTAATCCTTGTTCGTATTTAGGCTAAGACAAATTTTAATCCTTCACCTGGGGATTTGTAAATTGGAATCCAGACTTTCACAATAGGGTAAAGTTTCATTTGACCCTCACAGATAAAATCTGTGCCTGCAGCATCATCCAGTCCCAGTTTTCAGATTTAGAAGGTGGGAGGGCTGGTCATGACATGGATCTGTGTTAAATTCACTAGCCTGTGCATGTATAAAAACATTTCTCCTTTCTTTTTCCTTCCCTGAGATTTTATTTCAGTGCAAGTTTTGGCATCTCAGAAAGGGAGTAAAAAATTATTTCACAGTGCTTGGTTTCCTTGATTTGCTTTTTGAGTTGCATCTCTGCCCTTTTTTTTCACTCTTCTTATTACTGCTCTCTTCCTCGAATTGTCTTCCTCCAGTATTCTCAGATATGTAAATCTCTGTGTCCCCACTGTGCCGTGTTTCTGGTGTCCACCTTCACCTTATCCCTGCTCTCCTGAGATTTCCAGAAAGCTCCATGTTCTTACAAAGGCCACCGTGTGTCCAGGTCCCGGCTCCTGCCGAGCGCTTCTGCTGCCTCTTTGCACCGTGCCCTGAAGCACTACAACCTTGTCTGCTTTCCAACAACACACAAGCTATTTCAAGGCTTGGCTACATGTTGTCTTTTGACTTCCTTGATAATTCATTTTCCTAAGACAGATTGCATTCCAGTCCGCATACAGGGTTTGCAACCCATAAATCCTTTTGCTTGTTGGTACAAAAGCTGTGTGTATACCTTCGGCTACCAGCTGTGGCAACCCTTGGGTTCTGTTTTGTCAGCCAGACCTCTTCAGTCTCTCTTCTATCTACCTCTTAAGTCCCCTTACCTTCTACCTGCTAAATTATTAAACTTAGAAATTGTGTTAACCATTTGTGTGATTAAGAGATTTAGCTTTGTGAAATGTTTCAGGGTATAACTTGAATAAAAATTTCTATACAAAGAAAAACGTGTTGCAAATAAAAATCTCAAAAAGGCTAAATTTGCCCAAGAGGATTCCTGGAGAGCCAGATTTCAGAGATTCCCACAGGATTTTGGGAATTCCCAGGATTCCCAAAAGCAGGTTTGATTTTACCTGTAAAACCAGAAATAGCCTATGTTAAAAACAGAGCAGACAGCATTGTACAGACCATGGGCTGAAGACAGTGGATTTTAATGGCTTGCTTGGGGTGAGTGAAAAGCTTTTGTTTTAGTTTATAAGTATTGTCTGCACAGTTAAACAGCTGGTTTCTCTTGAACTGCTTCTCAGTTGCAATTACAAAATATTGCAAGCTCTTGAAGTGGAGTTTATATGAAAATACTGAATAAAGCTTTAATTTGAACAATCTGCGTTAACATTGTTCATCTGTTCAGGGGGCTTAGGACAACCTGGGAGATTTATGGGTGCTTATTCTGTTAAAAATGGGGCCTGGGGTAAATATAAATGAACAGAGGTCTGTAAATATGAAAATGCTTCTTAAAAGAAATGCTTTTATTTTGTGGCTACCAACACAGTGTCTGTGTGCCTTCCAGGAGCGCCTTAAGCAGTTACTGGAAATTGGTTTACTCTGTGCACCAATCATGAGTAACAAAAAACCTGAGTTAAAATTTTTAATGTAAAAATTTTTAATTGAGTTCAGGTAAGGTTTGTTTCAGTGACTGTTAATAACACTCAGAATAAAGGTGAATATATGAGCTTTTTGATTATAACAGATTGTGATTCAGTGTTGCACATTTGCTGGCCTTAAGAACAATGAGAGTGAGATCCGCACTTGGTGACTCAGTGAAAGCAATTGAGGCGAGGTACCCGGCTGCTTCCAGGCACACACAGCTTTCATCTGGCTTCCTTCCTGGCTTGATGTGATGCTGCTGGGTGAGACCTCAGCAGAGAAATGAGAGAGATCCAGGAACTACATTTCACATCAATCAACAGGATCTGCAGAGCAATGAAGGTGGTGCCTTGCACCAGCTGTAACGTGAGTCTGTGGGTAAGGTCTGGGCTCCCCAGATGGGGCTGAGGGAAGCCAGGCAGAGGGGGGGTAGCTTCTGTTTGTTGTTACACTACTTGACAAGGAAATGCACAGCTGCAGGAGAAGGCTGTTTTTAGCAGAGAAACCTCCTCTTGCTCTGTTTTGCTGTCCCCCAGGGCTGTTTGTTTCTCCCCAAAAAGCTGCTTTTCTTTTTCCTCTCTATGCTTTCTTACTGTGACTTTTCTGCTAGTGATTTCACTGCTGAAAGTCATGATTCCTTGTAGGAACCAAAAAGTCCAAGTTGAGATATTCCATCCTGAAAACACCTCAGAAATAGCAGTGTTATACCCCACATCCCTTCCTTGAGGACAAGTGCCAGCCCACAGTCAGACCCCATCACAATCTCTCAGCTCTTACATGCCACTGAAAGACTGGGGTGGAAGAACTTAAATATGGCTTCAAGTATTTTTTAAGTTAGGAGAAAACAGTTTCAAGTAATGTGTTCTCAATGAGGAGAAGCAAATACATCTGGGTTTAGCAAAGCACAGCATTGCAGGCCGTGACCTCCTGTAGAAGTGTCTCTGCTCTATCCCAAACCCTGTCATGGCCACAGGTTGCTGACATACACATGTATATGGAATTGCAGGAAAAACTTAAGACCAAGACCCTTCAGGACCTCCAGGGCCAGGCTAGCTGAAGGGGCTTAGCTGCTCAATTTCCACGCCTACATTTGGGACAAAGCTGCTGTCTGCTTTCTCTTTTCTCATCATCCTGCACAAAACCAACAACAAAAAAGGGCCTCAGAAAATTAATCAATAACAAATATCCCTAAGGTCCTGCAGAAATATTGCAATCTTTTTTCCAGTAAAATAAATGAGGCTCATTTTTTAAGTGATTAAATAATTTTTCATAGTAAATTACTTCATAGGCTCTAAGTAATACCGAAGGTGGAATCTGATTCCTTAAAACGTGTACTTTTAAAGAAGTTTCTAAGATTGTTTGAGAGATATAATTAATAAAATACATTGGTTAATTTAATTGCTTAATGAAAGTGAGTGTGGTAATTGGGTAACCATGTTAGCTGGATATTCTCCTACTACAGCTGATCATATTAGTTATTGCCCATCTGTCAGCACTGCCAAGAAGTATAAGTTCAGTTGCAGACCCTCCTGGAAGGATTTTTTTCCTGAATTGCAGACTGAAAGAAGTCAAAGTTCAAATGAATCCTGAATTGCGTGATAATACATTTCCTGATTGACTTGCAGAGATACCAATTAAAACAAAAACCAACCCAACTGAACCTCCAAAGCTTTTGTACTGAAAGTGTTGAAAGCAAGTCAGAAATTGTCAGACAAAGCTTGCTGATAGGAACACACAAAATAATTGAAAAGTAACTACAGAACTGGGGAACCGAGTAAAGTTTTCCTGCTTTCTTCCTGGTACAAATTCTTTCTTAAAATAGCTGAATAATATTAAAATTGTTGTTACACATACAGTACTAAAAACTACACCCTTTGGAAGAACTCAGTAATTATTTTTCTTAAATTAACTGACATTTCCTCATGCTGCATCATTCATGACTACAAAATACATATGCAAATATAAATCAACCACCAGGCATAATTTAAATCGTAACAATGAACTGCTTCTTCACGTGCAGGAGATTGCACAGAGCAGCTTTACAGCAGAGCCTGGGACGAGCAGGCTGAAAAGAAAACACCATGGCCTTGCAAGTCAGGCCAGTTCAGCAGAGCACGAGTTCTTGTGTCACCCTGAGCACGGAGCATTCCTGAGTCAGTGCACAGGACGAGCGCCTGCCTGTGCTCGGGGCCTGTCAGCACCGAGCGCCGCGCGCGGGAGAGCGCGAGCACGACTCCTGTCAAAGGCCAGTGAGCTCTACGGACACTTGGATCGCCCTCAAGGACAGGCAAAGGCAGACACTCCCAAAGACAGAAGCTGAATTCCAGAGCTACCTGCATTTGCTAAAATGCATCTACAGTATGAACTCGTTCTCACTGCCAAGAAGCAGGGAGCTGCCTGTTATCTCCATTTAAAACTGGAGCATGTACTTCTACATGCCACTGCAGCACGTGGGCCAGTCCCACCACAAGCTGACCCAAGAAAGCCTGGAAGAAAGCTAAGAGGCTTCTCTTTTAGCATTCTGGCCCCTTCACTCCATTGCTTTTCTATATTTACTCTAAAAAATAAAGCATCGTAATACAAAGTTATTTCTATGGGATTTAGGAAGCTCACACCGTAAGTGGGTAAAAATAAGTAGCATTCATGAGGCCAGGTTCTAGATTATGTTAGGGGAGCTCAGTTGCTTTCACCTGAAAAGGAACACTTCCCACCACCAAACAAAAAGTGCACCATGTGGTATTTATTCTGCATCTTTCCTGCTGCAATATGGTCAAGAGAAGGACCAGCTTAACAAAGCTCAGCTGCCAAGACAGGAGGAGTGTGCATCCAGTACTCCAAGGTTGTTCTTTTCTGCCAGGGCTGCTGTAAATAAATTCAACCCACTTGCACCAAAGTATAAAAAGAGTAGTATCACACACTGAAAAACACAGGAAGAGATTTTAATCAGTGTATCATCCAACAAATACATCTGTTTCATTCTGCTATCAAACACAATAATTCTGTTTTAACTCTACTCAAGGTCTTCAGCAGCCTCCTCCTTCTAAAGCCTGCAAATTTTCTAGATATTGGGTGACAGCCTCTATCTCTGAAACCTCCAGTAGTCTGTTGATTAGCTTATCCAGTGCTTCTTTCCCATTCAGAATTTCCTATGAAAACAAGCAGACAAAAGCATTACTGACTGTCCTTCAGCACTACTCTGAACCCCTGATATGCACTCTGCCTGCAGTCCATCCACTTGCTCATCCTTGCAGGTCCCCCCCATGTGAAAGGAACACTGGTGGACAGCAGCAGGATGTCAGCTGCCTGCCTGTGAAAGGCACATTGGTTCTGACAGCAACAAAAGCAGCTACTGCCCCACTTCATGGAACCCATGCACAAAATCCCCTACAAGAACAAACAAGGATTGAAGAACCTCAGTCAAATACTGTTGTCCATGACAAGAGTGAGGCTGTTTTCCAAACAAAGCTCAACTAACTTTTGTTAGGCAGTTTATAGTTCCAGTTTCACTCAAGAAACACCCAAATGGTAAGTAACTGACTAACAAAAGTCACTTTCATACAATGACGGAACTATTTCCTCTGCCATGGTATTCTGCACCCATTAAGTATGAACCCTTCCATATTCAGTATGCCCTGCATTCTCTGGAGTTACCCAGGACACCTGTGGGTACAGTTTGAAAAGTGTTGCTCCTTATCCAACAGCACTTACAGCAAACTGGGTAACTAAGCCAAAATACTGAGGGGTCACTCCAAACTTTGTTTTTCAGCAATTTAATACAAAAAAAAATCCATTATTCGGGTTTTTTCACTGTAAAAAACACACAGTGAATAGGATCACAGAACCACAGAATGGCCTGGGTTGGAAGGGATATTAAAGATCACCCAGTTCCAACCCCCCTGCCATGGGCAGACACACCTTCCACTAGATCAGGTTGCTCAAAGTCCCATCCAGCCTGGCCTTGAGCACTGACAGAGATGGGGCATCTACAACTTCCCTGGGTAATCTCTGCCAGTGCCTCACCACCCTCACAGTAGAGAATTCTTTCCTAATATCTAACCCAAATATACCCAATAGAGAATACTCTATTCTATTCTATTAGAATAGAGTGGCATTTCCTTTTGTCCTGCCACTATAATGCTCTTGTAAAAATCTCTCTCCTTCTTTCTTGTAGGCTCCCTTTGGGTACTGGAAGCCTGCAAATAGTTCACTCCAAACCATTCTCTTTTCCAGGTTGAACAATCGGTAAGATTCAAGCCATATGTAAGTATTTACCCAGAAACAAGATCTCAGATAATCTTAAAATGAAAATATATGGTTTCAGTTTCTTCCAAACATGGCCTGTGAGGCAAACATAAAAGCTTTTCTTGTTCTTCACTCCATCATTAGGAGGAGGAAAGAATACTCTCAGAAGCAAGCCTTACCTTGATATTGCGTGCATCATATGAGATCCTGTGGTCAGTGACTCTGTCCTGGGTGAAGTTGTAAGTACGAATTCTCTCTGACTGGGCTCTTGTTCCCAACTGTAGCAAAGCAGACACAAACAGAATCTCTTGTGTTTAAGAAAACCCCAAATCTGTTGTGTTAAAAAAAAAACTTCTCTAAAACAGCATACTTAGAATAAACTTTTGTGGATCAGCCTGTTCCACTACAAGCCTAGTGGTCACTGGCTTGGTACATGTATTTTTTTTTTTAAACATTGTGGCATTACTAAACTGTATGAAGAACTACAGCTGGAAGTAACTCAAAGATCATATAAGGTAAGAGAGTCCTTACTTCAGAGATGTACAAGTGGTTTGGTTTTGGTAGGTTTTTTGGGATTTTTTGGGGGGACTGTAGCTCCCCCAAAAAATAATGGAAGCAGTCTCCATTAATAATGGAAGCAGCACGGCCAACGCGTGGCTGTGGGAAATGAGAACAGAAAGAAACTGAAATCAAGAGTAAGAAGTGAAGTTACCCTCTAGTGGTAAAGTGCGAGAATGCAAACAGCAATTCGAACCTTTACAGCAGAAACCCAAAGGTAGCATTCTTGTGGTTGAACACTTCACTGAAATGGAGAATTAAATGCTAAAACACGCTCAGAGAAATAAATGGGTGTCTGCTTCAATGGGCTTGTGTGAAAATTTCAGCTGCGCTCAGCATGTATATTTCAAAACATGGAATTTCTTTAATAAATTCTGAAACATTAGGAAAGGTAATTTACTTTTGCCTGACTTCCCATACTAGTCATGTAAATGCACATCTAGGTCCTCTATGCAGCTTTGAAGGCTCTCAAACCGAAATTAATACCAAAAGATAAATGGCTCGCTGCTTACAACGATGGGGTTAATAATCTGCAGGAACAATATGCTTAAATGCACCCTGAAATAAGTGATTAAGTAGCTAAGCTGGAAAATTTGGAGTACTGAATAATTCTCTAATTCTAAAGTGTTTTTATTGCAACAGATCACTGTTGAAGTTTGCACCACAAATGGGAAAATACTCAGAAAAATGGGAAAAGAATGATAGGACATTCTGAGAGAAAAGTGCACTTTGCAGCATAACTCGAAGTAACTCTTACCAAAGCTGTTTCTTCCTCAAAAAGTTACCTAAGCTGAATCAATAAGCTGCTACCTAACTGCACAGTGACAAGGTTGTTTATTGACTTGTTTCTTTCAAAAGCCCTGTATGGCCTTAAAATATTCTTCTTTAGAAACTTCTGAGAACTTCTGATCCTAGTTTTCATTAAATACAACTTTTAACTGATGTTTAATTTGTGTAACTCTGGTCTTCACAGGAGCGTTCAGTACATGTTGTTGAGTTTTGCCTTTTGAATAATTTCAGCTAGTCTTTCAATCCTTTCGTTTCCAGGCACGGCTGATGTCTCTTTACATTGCCTGAGAAGTCTGCAATAGCACTGAACTGGGGTAAGTAAAGACAGACCTACCATTTTATCATACAAGATTGTCCCTTTGTGCAGCCCTGGTTAGACACACACTCCCCACTTGCTCTGTTCCCAACACCCAAAGAGATCAGAAACACGTCTGCAACACAACACCCTCTCCAAATCTCAGCCATCACTTGTGCTCACCTGCAGTTTCCTGGCACTCTGCTCTTGACTGAGCTGTTTTTCAGTGATCTGCTGGTACAGCTTAGCTCTCAGTGTCCGCAGGGCCATTTCCTTGTTCATCTGCTGCGACCGCTCCTGCTGGCACTCGACTGCCAGTCCTTTACAGAGGGATCCAAGAGCCCATTATAACACAGAACAAACAAGCTAAATTAATTCTAACACATTAGGCAAATGAAACCTACTGGAGTGCTGGTTTGTAAGGCCTTTCAGCTGTAGGATAAAAAGTCATTTTAACATACTGGCCAGAACCATTAGTGCATTTTTAAACTTGTCACAGCAGCACTGGGGGGCTTTGTTCTGTGCTACAGAAAAGTCAAGGATGTTTCAAAATTTCATGAAGCAAGCAAGTTTCTGAAATTGCCTCAGAAAATGGGTTCACTCCAATTAGCTGTCATACATTAAAAATGCAATTTGAACAGTCTACAGAAGCACATTTAAAACAATTTAACACACATTTTTTAGGTCTTTGTCCAGATAAGCTCTTGGAGACTGGAAAATTCATTATTCTAGTAGAAAAGGGTGTCTAATCAATACTGGTTAGTCTTGAACTTAATTATGAGAAATACGATAAAGCAAAATAAAGGTCTTTAAAAGAAATGTAATATTTCTTATTTGATTTCTGAAAGAAAAAGGCACATAGGAAACAGCTGTTTTCAGGTCACTACTGGAATTTCCTGTGCCTAAAGAGATTCTGCATCTGTACAGAGAGGAACTCACTGAATTTCAATAGAAACAAATCCTGAAAAAGACAGAGTGGTCCAGTCTACACAGTCTACCTTCCCATCAATATAAATTTTCCTTCCTATTCAACATAGGAAAGCTTTGTCTAGTACTGAATGAAGATCTTCAAGCCTTCTTCTTTCTCAGTCATGCAACGACACAGATTCCAGGTAGGCAAAGCACGCCCTTGGTTGCCAGTGGCCATTATTGATGAAGGTACAGAGCACACAGCACAAATTATTTACATCTTCTTCTCTGTCACCCTCCATTTGTTCCTTCACCCTTCATAGGCAGTGTATTCATTAAGCACTCCCTCTGAAGACAGAACTGGCATAATCACTGTGCCCCTGGTACTCAGTGCCTTTCTCACATTGCCTTGCTACAAGAGGGGCAGAACCAGAAGGGGCTTCTTGAGACAACTTGCAGGATCACAAGCTTTCTTTTCAGGATACAGTGTTAGTGGGATTAAAAGCACAAAGTACAGCCAGACTTACCTGTGGGAAGGTGCACAATTCTCACAGCACTGTCAGTTTTGTTAACGTGTTGCCCTCCTGCTCCTCTGGCTCTGAATGTATCTATACGCAAATCTTTGGGATCCACTTTAACATCAACCTAGAATCAAAGAAAATTACTACTTCCTGCTCATTCTAAAAGTATTTGAATGTCAGTGATACTCAGCATTAAAAAAAAATTACTACTCAAAAAATTGCTCCTTTGCAACTGTTCCTAAGTAACAGTTAGAACCATTACCATTTAAAAAATGCAGTGTCAAATATCACTGAAAAGCAATTAATGCTTTAAATATTTCACTTAGTTTTTCAAACTTTTACCCCAGTCCTTCACAAAACAAGGTATGTGCATGTGAGTGAAACAAAACAAAATCATTGTTTTGTAAGACCACTAGCTTTGGCAGGGAGACTAAGAAATAAGCAAATATTTAAAAATCACTTCTAAACAGCAGTGCAAGGATCTTGTTCATGAGTCAAGCCTGAATGATTCTTACAATACTTTGAATCATCTGACTGAGGAAAAAATAAGTATATCCAGATCCATCCAAGAAAGGATTGCCACATTGGAAATACGAGCCCATGATGACCCAGACCATAGTTTGAGATCAGTGAATGGGAAAGGAACATTCAGATCTGATCAGTGTTGCAAGAAAAGTATTACAAAGAAGCAGGAGAAGGTGCAGGGAAGCCTACAGGATCTGGTTTTGTTTATTTTGTGTGTAAATTGCTGGGCTAAGTGAGAACTGTTAGTATCAGTGAGATCTCACAAACACTAGCCAGCACCCTCATTCAAATTCAACGCAGACTGTCCTTAATCTAACAGAGAAGGACACCAATAATTTAAAAGAAACAAAAAAAATCAAAAGGACACACAGAATCACATTACTATGCAACACTGAGTATTTTCTTGGATATATTCTGTGTCTTAATACATGATGTAATTTAAAATTGGCTTACTCATAGCAGTGAGCCTTGTCACTGTTGGGGCTGGAACACTTAATGAAATGATCACTCATTTGCATGCCATTTCAGGCAACAGCAAACCTCTGCAAAGCTGCTTCTGATGATCCATTTACACAGGTGAGGTACAGAGGACCGTCACCGAGCACTATCACCTTACAGAGTCAGAGCACTTGTGGTCGTTTGCTGGGACTTCCACAAAGCACTTGGTTATCAATGAAATCCCCAAAACAGGTATGTGGTTTTAAGTAACACCTACTCCAATGCAAAAATGGGTGAGCAGGGGTACATCACCACCATACCACCCCACTTAACAGTTTACCTCCTCTGGCTGAGGAAGGACAATGACTGACATTGTCCCTGTGTGAATACGCTGCATTCTTGCTGACATGCCCGTCTCAGGGATTCGCTGCACTCGGTGAGTCCCTCCTTCATATTTCAGATGCTGGTAGACATTCTCTCCTGAAATATGAGCGGCAGCATGATGCAACCCTCCTACAGAGACAAATCATGTGTGATAAATACAGCAGAGAAACACTGCTTTGAATTTCATTGTCTTGGTGGAATCTCTGAAGAGCTGCCGTACCTATCTCAGCCGGCGTATAGTTCACGATGTCAAAGGTCCAACGTTTGTAGTCAGCATAGTTCTGGTACATCTCAAACATTTCTTTAGTGAACTGTTGGCAGATGTCTCCTAAAAATAAAAAGGCAGTACAACATAAATAGCAGTCACCAGTTTTTAGATTTAGCTGCAACTCTAACCCCAGTCATTAAGCAGGTTAATGCTCATCTTTAGAAAGTATTACTTTATGCCAATGAAGTATAAAAAAGCATTAAGAATAACCCATAATAGGTTTAATAAAGTTGGATGGAGGTTTGAAGTAATCTTCACTTTAGGGGCTTCGCTGACCTCCAGTTGTTCTGCCAGCTGTCACTTCTAATATGACAGGACTTCCATCATATTTTTCCTTTGGCACTAGAAGCTGGAAAAGCTGGAAAAAAAAAAAAAAAGAATGCCATTATCTCCTTCACGACCCTGTATCTTCTCTTAATCAAATTTACAGCCAGCCTTCACAATTGCAACAGCCTGAGCACACACAACCACTGATCTCCTTTGGCAAATTAGTTAAGTAAGACTAAAAACTGTCCAATGGCTGTTGCAACTCAGTGCAGTCAGTGTGGAAAGAGGATATGCTGGTGCATCCACATGAATGCTAGCTGAAAATCCAGTCCTGCAAAGTAAGGTGGCCAGATCACCCAGCCATAGCCCCAGCTACCTTTGAAGGCAAAGTTATTAGCTAACCCAGACAATCTTCACATTAATCATATTTTTCAGAAAGTCCCATTTCTTATTATTTCAATCTGAACACAGATATGAGCCCCAACACAGAGGTCTCCAATGAATCATTTCAACTTCTCTACTTATAATTAATTTCCCCACTCATGGGGTGCTGTCAGCTGAAGAGAAATGAAAGACTGCAAGTTCCAATCAGGAATCTTTCAAGAGTGCATGTTCCACTGCCACAAACAGTTACTAGGATGTCATGTCAAGTTTCAGTAGCACAGACTCACCACTTTTTTAATCCCCTTCAGCATTTCCAGACAGACAAGCAAGCAAGAGAAATGACTCAATTAATCAGCTTCTGACACAATTGTCACTAAGAAGCTTACTAATAATTAATGTTGCCACTTCTTTTCAGGGAGAATACAGAAGCTGGACTTCTGTTCCATTAAACACAAGTGTCAGAATCTATTGGTAAAATCATAAAGGGACGTTTTTCTGACATCTTTATTTACAAAGCTGTATTGGTAAAATCATAAAGGGACGTTTTTCTGAAATCTTTATTAAAGAAGCTGTAAAATTTTACCTCAGGCTCACCTTTCTGCACAACATGTTCATTTTTTTATCCAGGGTTTCCTTCTCTTCTAAGGCAAGATCTAGAAGTTGTTTCTCATCTCTGCTGTCTAGATCTGAATTCCAACAACAGGAATAGATGTTAGCCCATCTCACCTAGAGCAAATTATGACACAGCTGTCCAAAGACATGCACTGAAGCACATAAAAGCTTGCAGCGTTTTGCCAGCATGAAATCATCAAATAAGAGCAGCCCAAGCCAGGATGCACATAGCTAACTCAGTGATCATACTTTCCACATGTGCTGGAAGCAGTAGCAGATATCCTACCTGTGATTACACTACCCCTTCCCACATTTTAGACCTTATTAACAAACCAGAAAACATTCTCAGATAAGGCTCACAGAAACTACAAACCTTTCCTGCTATGGAGGCTCCAGTTTACAATAACTAAAAATGCTGATCAGTTAGCATTAGATTATACACTAAATAGAAACCTGGAAGACAGGTGGAGTCAAGTGGAAAACCTGCCACTGCTAAAACAGGAAGCACCCTCTCCTTTTAATCTTTCTTCCCACTTTTCTACCAGCTGAGGAGTGGCTCTGTCACTCATCAGAAAGTAAAACAAGTCAACGCACTAAAAGAAAAAAAGCAAATTGGGTTAAATAAATGCA
Source organism: Climacteris rufus (assembly GCA_013398175.1). Lineage (NCBI taxonomy): Eukaryota > Metazoa > Chordata > Aves > Passeriformes > Climacteridae > Climacteris > Climacteris rufus. The sequence goes on along the minus strand of VZRZ01002775.1, from coordinate 306,984 downwards.
GGTTTTTACCGTGTCAAGTTGAACTAGATTTAAATTACAAATGGACAATTACCAGCACAAATGGGAGAACGGTTGAAGCCAGCTTTGAACAGCTGGGAGTGAGAGTGAGGGAAGAAAGCAACAAAGAGGAGAAGAAAGCTTTCTGCTTTGCGGCCAGCATGGAAACCATAGGTTTGTCTCAGATAAAACTGGACCCTCAATCACTTCTAGCTGGTCTAAAAATTATGTTTATTGATCAGTTATATAAACAGTATCAAATTAATTACCGTCAACAGAGGTGAGAGATGGTCTGGTGGTGAGAAATGAGTTTAAGGTTCAAATATCCCATTCCTACCTCCCTGCAAACCAAAATTCACTGAATCTACCTCATGACTCACACCACCAGTGGTAAACTGGGAAATATTCTTCTGCTTCACTGAGCGTTGCAAGTATAAAATCCTACATCAATTGTGAGGAATTCAGGTACTAGAGAGAAGAGGGTCAGTGAGGGAGCTAAGTGGAAAACAATGAGCAGCCAAATGAAGGGGACATCTGTGTTTTAACCTGACCACAGGATAAACAGTACAGATGGAATATTTTGGCTCCATTTAATTAATTTATTGGCTGTAATTTTCTAGCATTCTTTTCCCTTCTTTCAACAAGAACTCACTCCATCCACCCACATCATAATTTATGGAGTTAGAAAAATTCATCATTATATTAACTTGATCCAAAAATAGCCTTTTTAAGTTGAAGTATGAATTTTCCAGAGTTTTTTTAATAATTTTAATTCTTTGAAGTACATTTCTTTTTCAGCATTATGTTTTTGTCCCTCTTCTCCTTCACTCTCTCGTCTTTTCTCCAGTGAAGAGAATTACAGAGGGTTCAGGATTGAAACATTTCAGGTAACATTTTTTCCAAAAGCACAAGCATCTATTTGTTTCTAAAACTAAAGAATACAAATGTTTTATACCCGTCTAAATAAGTTACATTTACATCTTTATTTCAGTATAGTTCTTACCTTTTTGTCAGCACCCCTTGGCTCTCTCTCTGAAATCACCATGAACTTTTGTCCTCCTCCATTTACACTGCTGGGTACTGATTTCTCCTGTCCTTTGATTTTTCCCTTCCTTCATTGCTTTAATGTAAGCCCATTGTCTCCAGGTCAGTGTTTCCTTCTTTCCTGCTGTGTGCACCTCCTCCCACTTGTAACAATGTTGGGGAGTTTTGCCCAAATGTTGCACCATTATGCATTTTGTAAATTCTTTAATTTCCTGTGTACTTTCTTATTCCCAAATGGTACAAAACACAATTGACAATTTTTAATCCTTTTTTACCCCAACTTGTACTGTAGCAGGTTATTGAAAGGCAACAGCTTCTTAGACAACCATCAGTTTTTATTCCTTAAAGGACTTCCCAAATATTTTCAAAGAAATATTAGCTTTTGCCATTTAAATTGAAAGCTGACAATTCAGGGCCTAATGAAAGTTCATGCCATTTGCTCAATAAATACCACTGAACTGGCCAGATGGAATCCCATTTTAAATAACACAGCTGAGGTCTGCATTTATCAAAGGCTTTAGGCTTGCTAATTTTTTTTCTTCCGTTCCAATTGCTCTCAGTTCTATCAAAAAATAACCTCACAACAACCACGTCCCAACTCTTTCTGTTAGATGGATATCCCTGAGGCTCCAGATGATCCCTACGCTCCCAAACTGACTGTACTCAGACCTCAAACTAAAGTGAGGTGAGGTGAAAAGTGCAAGGATGTGGCTGGATGCAGAAAGCCCTCACAGTATGCAAGCTCCCAGGAGCAGGGAGGACCAGAGAGTGGTTGGCTGAACGTACAAGTTTTCCTCAAAGGTTGGGCAATGAAGTTGATCACAAGCACAGCTACTGTGTTGAAGCAAGCAAGATCTACTTTCCTTTACCTGCACACATAGCTTCTAACTCCTGAACTTCTCTTTCAGCCTCTTTGATTTCCTGAAAGGCAGCTGCAATGGGGGACAGATCAGCACATCTTCTCCTCAGAGTTCTTTGCTCAAAGTCATTTAATGAGTCCGCATTTAATAGATGAGTGACCTGCTGGTACTCCTTGCTTAAAGTCTCCAGATGCTTCTGCACAGCCTCATGCTTCCACAGAGCTTGAGAGTCCTGATGGTTTTCCCTATGCCGACTGTTAAATGACAGAGTGAATCCAGATGTGTCCAATAAAGGCTTTGGCCTCCAAAATCCATGTTTGTGCAGTCCCACCACACAGCCTACCTTCTTTGTAAAGGGAGGGAGAAGGCAGCTGTGAAGTTGGCTGTGACAGTAGCAATTGGCAAGCAGGCTCTTGAAAAGACAGACCTTTTGGAAAGGTTTCATTTTGTTTCTTATTTTTTCACCACCTAAAATTAGAAGTAGACATGGAGCAGTGTTATTACCTAGAAAAAGAAAGCATTTTATTGAAAAAATACTCCACAAGAACAAGCAAACACAAGGACTGTATCAAGCCCATATCCTGGTTTTGATTACACCAACACGAATGCAACTGTCATGGACCAAACAGCTCCTGTTCTAGCCCTGGTTAAAACCAGAAGCTCTTATCAGCACCCCTCTACTGACTGAGGGTTGGAAGATCTTTTCTCTCACCTTCTCACAGTTTATTTATAATATGGAAAAGCTCCCGTAGATGAGGCTTTACAGACAACAGCTTCATTTTGCCATATATCTCATTGAAAAAATCCAACCATTTAATGCCTTACTGGTGAAAGAAAAATTGTTGAGAAGACAAATCAGTACTAGAGGTAAAGAATTCTATATAGAAAATGTATGAAATGTCCAGAATTATGTGTCAAATTATATCCACTATCATAAAAAGAGGACATTAGTAGATGACCACACAACAGATTAGTCAACAGGACTGCAGTACACTCACAAAAAATCACTCACCTATAGATGCAGAAGGTAAGACATAGGAACAGTGCTTCATGTCCCCTGCATACTCCTTGCCATGATATGTTTACATTTAAGTGATATAATATTTTCCATCCAAAAAGTGAGCAAGAAGCAGGTACTCTGAAATACAACTCCCATATTTTTCCAAGACACTTGGCCTACAGTTTTATAGGACCCTTAGCATTACTGCTGCTCTTCATTTATATCATCTACATTTCAAAGTATGTTATGAATTACTACTGTGATCCAAAATTTTATATTGGAGTGCAGAGGTCTACCAGGAAGACTAAACTGAAGTCACACTTATTCTAGGACTACTCACACAGAATAGGTTTAACAAACAAAGAAGCAAGCAGAAACTCTGCCAGTGCCACAGTCCCATCTGGCCACTGATTTTTACAAAAAAGTGGATTCCAAGAAAGTAAGAGCAGGAACTTTTTTCAAGATCTCCTTGAAACATATGTTTCAGTTTCCTGACACAATTATTTTACTGGAGTAGTTAAGAATCAATGTACTAAAATAATAACAAACTTGCTGTATCACTTTGCCTGAGCTCTTGGAAATAAAATTATTTGGTTTAAATGCAAAAAAAAAAATTGGTAATAACATGACAAAGACCTTCAAGGAAGTCAGAAGTTTCAAAATAATTTTGCTATGTTAAATAATAAAGGGATGTCCCCCTCAGAGAGGTGTTGCCGCATTACATTTGCGCAGAAATAAGTACACATGAAACTTTTACAGAGCTTTGAGCCATAGACGACCTATTAAATGAACTCCAAACCAGATTTTAATAACCTCTTAATGTGAAAAAATTACCTCGTGCACATCACAAATCAAAACCAGTAAGCGAAAGTGACAACTGTAATTACCCTATTGAAAAATAATTAAAAATGTAATTTCAAGACAGGAAAGAGTTCTTAGTGTCGCGAACACTTTCAGAGGCTATAAAAAGCCTTTCTAACAACGAAAGATGCTGCGAGCGCCATGCAGCAGAACCCAGGCACATACGAATGCGCAGCTGTACGGCAGGAGGAGGTGCTTCAGTGCAGCCTGACTGGACCAGGAACAGCTCCAGGCCGTGTCCCGGGACCACCTTCCCCACGGCTGCCTCCCACCACGGCTGCCCCGAGCAAAGCCCCCGAAAGCCGTGCAGGCAGCCCGGCTGCGGGCGGGCGGGGAAGGCAGGAGCGGGGAGGTGGCGGGGGCGGAGGGCGGCAGCTCGGCTGCCCGGGCCCCGTGGCGGAGCTTTGGCACTCACCCTCCGCACTCCCGGGCTCCGGACGGCTGCCGCCCCGGCGGGCGAGGCCATGGCAGACGGGAAGTGGAGGAGCGAACTCCCAGTCCCAGCATGCCCTCGGAACAAGGCGGCTCCCGGCTCCCGCCCGCAGCCGCACCGCGCCCCGGTGCCTGAGCCTCGCCTCGGCAAAGGCAGCCTCTGCCTTCCCAATCTGGCTATTAAAGGATTCATTTCAGAAAAGTCGGAATAAAATAACATGAAGTGCCACTTTATGTCAAAGCTCACTGTTTAATTCTATTCAAAATGAATGACTGCTATGCTACCAAAGGCAAACAAAGTATTAATAAACATTACCATTCTCAACATCACTATGCTCATTTCACTCAGTGAAATGAAATAATAAAATTATACTTGCATTGGTACTCTGAATACGCAATTTGATACTTGAAAGTCTTCGGAAGTTAATCTCTGAGAAGGCAACCAAGAACCTAATAAGAACATAAAATTCCAAGTAGACCACGTGCTCAAAACTGGTTTCTAAAAAAGAGGGTAGGCCAAGGAAAATAAAATCAGCTTCAACTCCAGCCAGTAACGGTTCTTGCATTAAATCTTCTGATTAAATATTATCATGGTTCAGTTTTTATTATGCTTTGTGGGGGAATGTTTTAGCTTAAGTGTGAAAATAGAGACTGTAACAAACTCCTGCTGCCCCCCTACCAGGCAGCAAAGTACACAGGGGCTGCACAGCCAGGACAAGGGCTGGACTCTGTGCTGCCAGCAGGGCTGCCAGGGACCATCCACCACAGGACCTAGTCCATGCATCTCATATTCAAAACACCTAAGATACGCTCTTTCCTTAAGTTTACTGTATGCTTTTAGACTGCAATATGGAAACTGAGTACGAAGGATGTGAAATCCCACTGCTGTCTGTGCTTCCACCGCTCTTACAGTTTGTTTCGATGCCTTAAAACCTGCATGGCTGAAGCAGCAGCTGCTGACGGAGCTCGTGAGGCCCAGGGGTTATGGGGCACGGACTGCTTGGGGCAGGGTGCCACCACCTTCCTCAGCTACCACAGCAGCCCGCAGGGACATGGGGTGCAGAAGGGAAGAGTGACAGCAGAAAGACAGCTGGGCTCCGGGGCTTCGGGACAGACATGGCAATGCCGTACTTCAAACCCTGGCACTCCTAACCTGCTTTAGAAACTGGAGGCAAAGGAATGGCTCATCAGACAGGACAGGCTCCAGGCCTTACAACATGCTTGGCTTGAGGGGAGGTCCTTGCCCACACAGAGACCCTTTTTCGCCCAGGTGGCCCTGACTGGGTTCAGTGGTGTGCAAACATCGTGGCACAACATCCCACAGGTCACGGAGTAAAGTGAGACACAGCGCAAGAATAGCAAGCTTGTTACAATGTATGGAACACGTTCATATTGGTCCCCCCTTTCAGCCCAAACAGTTCAGACTTCTGAATTCTTTCTGCTAGAAGGAAGAAATGGTGACAGAATCATATGCGTCTTGAATACAGTGCTGTTTATTAACAAAGCCTGTAGAGAGAGCTTTGTTTTGCCCAGCACAGTGGGATTAAATGACAAGAAGTTTTCTTGACTGTGCTCCCAAACCTCATTTTCAGCTGGAGCTCTGCCTTTCCACAAGGCTCATTTCTTTGTTTATTCTCTCAGCTAGCCCAGAAACGCTTCTTTTATTGCCTCCCTGCTTTCCTTTTCTTGCTGCTTTTAACACAGACTTTTAATATGGACACATCTAGATGCAAATTGAACCCCTGCCTCTTATTTGCAATTTGCCTATTTTCAGACAGCATTCTTTCCACTGTTTGGACTAGCAGGAAACAGAGACCTTTAGCAGTCAAGAACAGCCTTATTTCTTCAGACCAAAGGTCCACCTAGCACAATATTTGCCTGACGCATCTCCATGATGCATCTGTTTATCATTCAACCCAATCAGAGGCATAAATTGTCTTTTGCTAAGACAGAAACCAGGGTTCATAAAGCCAAAGCTTCAGCTAGTTGTAAAAAGTGTTGAAGACATGCTGTGGTACAAATAGGCTCTGAAAATGATACTGAAAGGCAAAGCTAAGGTTGCCATCCCTGTCAACAATACTCCTGCTTTGTAAAAATCAGATACCAAATACAGCACTACTACAGCATACAGCAGAAACAACAGGGAATTGGGTACTGCGTGTGGAAAACACATATACTGTGATCAGTGACCCAGGTGACTGACACATTAGAAGCATGCCAGAACAGAAAAATGAGAAATTAACACAATAAAGGTATTTCTTATTACAGACCACACATCTAGACAGATTAACAAAACACCATGAAAAACAACCACCATTCACAAAAAGTGGCCATAAGCTGATGCTCAGCTAAGAACTGTAGGAGAGCATAAACTTTATATTCTCCTCACCTTTGCAATTTTCATCTCAGGAGGCTTCCTAAACAAACCACTTTTTAATTTTTTTTTTTTTTTTTTTGCTAATTAGTAGTCCTTGAGTTAGGCTGACATCCATGTTACTCTCTTCCAAGAAATTNTTTTTTTTTTTTTTTGCTAATTAGTAGTCCTTAAGTTAGGCTGAATCCATGTTACTCTCTTCCAAGAAATTGTCTACTCTCTTGTTCCCTCTGTTAGCCTGAAAGGAAAGCAGCTATCATGTCATCAGCTGCAGCAAGGCTTGTGTCAAGTCAAGGACATGCTGCTTGGGATCCTCAGTCTCACAGCCACCTACTGATTGTGTACCAAATAAAATATATGAAGTGCACAGATTTTCTACTTGGTTCTTGTGAGACACTATTTCCTGCACACTTGCTTTACTTGGGGGGTATCTATTATGTTCATCATCTGGGACTGTAGGTGGGTAACCATATTATTACAGAACTGAAATATTTTGAAATAAATACCAAAATATAATTAATAGTTTTAAAGGGTAATTATGTAAACAGAGATTTTAATTGAAGCCGCCTAGTTTATTTTCCCCTGTGAGACGGTATTTTTAATTTGTTGTAACCTTGACAGTTTAACCAGTTTTCCTTCTGAGTAATGCACCGAGCAATGTAGTTTTAGTGTTCCTGGTTGTTGGTGGTTTTGGTTTTTTATACTGAACGATTTTTGAGAATAACAAGAAATAAAAAAACAAACGACCTTAGACCTCATTCGATGAAGGAGCCAAGCGACGAATAAATGCCGCTGTTCTATGGGCGTACGATGGTGTCGGGAAGTTTTACATAACCAACTGCTGAAAATGCATTAATGCGACGGGGGCCGTCCCCGCTCGCTCTAAGCCTGGCTGCCAAGTTTGCTGTTGTTTCCTTAAATACCAGCCAGGGCACTGCGAGCCCGCAGAGCCTCTCCGGGCTCCGCTGCCGGCACAGGCTGCGCTCCCTCCCACCGCCGCCTCCCAGGCTTGCGGGCAGCCTGGCTCTCGGGAGCGGCCCTCGGAGCGCCGAGAGCGGAGCGCTCCAGCCGACACTCAGGGAGCCGCAGCGGGAATCACTCAGGGAATCCTCGCTCCCTGCCCCGGGGCCGGGCGGGCGGAGGAGGCGTCTGTGAGGGGGAACGGCGCTGCGCCTGCGCCGAGGGGACCCCGGCGGCCATTTTGCAGCGTCAGGCGGGCGGCGAGGCCGCCCCGGCAGCTGCGCAGAGGGGCCCGGGGGAGCCGGCGGGGAGGGCGGGCGGCGCAGGGCTATGAGTTAAAGAGCCGCCGCCGCCGCCCCGCCGAGTTCGGGCTTTTCCTCCCCGGCGTCCCCCCTCCTCCCGTCCCTCGTGTCGACAGCCGCCCCTCCTGGGCCGCCCCCACCCCCGCCAGCCGTGCCTGCCCCAGGGCCGCCCGCGCCATGCCGTCCGTGCCGCTGCCGCCCAAGGAGAGCAACCTCTTCAAGCGGATCCTGGTGAGCCACCGGCCCCGCTCCTCTCTCCTCCTTCCGCCGCCGCTTCTCCCTCCTCTCNCGGCCTCGCTCGGTGCCCTCCGGGTCCCTTCGCCCGCCGCCGCCGGAGTTGGCCCCGGCTGAGCGCGCACGGATGCGGCGGCCGCGCTCGCCCGGGGGAAGCCCGAGCTGCCGTCGCCTCCTCGCCTCGGTTCGTCCCCGCTTCCTTCCTTCCTTCCTTTGTCTGGGGCCCGCCGAGCAGGCCGGGCGAGCCGCCCCTGCTCGTGTCGGCGGCCGGGAAGGGCTCGTGTGGCCCCCGGCCGGGCGAGGGCGGGAAGGAGGGAGGGAGCCGGGCAACCTCCGCGGGCCGCCGAGCGCCTTCCTCCCGCCCGCCGCGGGAACTGCGGGGCGAGCCCGGGCTGCGCCGCGCTCCCCGCTCCCCTCCCCGCGCAGCGCGGAGGGAGAACACCCCGGAGCACGGTGCGAGCGTAGTAGGGGTTGCTGTTGCTTGGTTGACTCCCCTCGGCGCTTTATTTTCGGCGAGAGCGTCGGTTTTGGTGTAGGGATCGGGTTAAAAGTAGTTCGCTCGCTCAGCAGTTTTGAGTGTAGTTAAAGACGTCTGGTGCATTGAGGTATCCAGATTCTCTACGTCTTTTGGAGGATTTGTCTTAACTTCTTTGTGCTGGGCTACTTCAACTCTTTGAGACTTAATGTTGCAAAGGACGTTTAGTGTTTGTGATATAACTTTAAAGAAGGAGCTCACTTCAGCTGTAAGTTTCTAACTCGGTCACTGTATACTTCTTAATGCCAACAATTTATGGAAGGAAAAAGCCCCCACTCCTCCCTCCCCCGAAGAACACACAACCAGCAGACAAGAAAACGTCACGCTCCCCTTTTCATGAACTTGTCAATGTGATAGTAATGGAGTTCCAGCCTCAACAAAATTGAGGCGTTTTGTGTCAGTTTACCAGTCTGCAGGCAGAGGACGTCTGTGCAGCACACTAAGTAATCCTCCTGGCAGGCACAAATTTCTTTAGCTATCTCTGAACTGGTTAGCTGGTTCCAACAGCTTTGTGGTTCAGAGGTGGGCATTTTGGCTTTAGGAAGCTGAGCTCAAATAGTGTGTCTCCGCCCGTACAGTGTGTGTGGAGCTGGTGCTTTTCGGCAGGTGCTGCAAAGCTTTTTTTTTCCCTGCTTTGAGTAGTAGGCAGGTTTTAAAAAACTTAATGGGTTCTTAATGGTGATTTGTTGCTTACTGCATGCTTATGGTATGCATCTTAGTAAGTCATTCTAGCACTCCTCTTTCTCTCTGCTAAAAATAAGTGACTAATATTAGAACAGTTAAGTGATTATTCTCACTAGCAGTGGACAAGTTCACAGTAGCAGCCGCTTGTAGAGTTTTTTTTAATAGAATTATAGAATAGCTTTTCTAGAAATCGCATTTTAGACAGTCTCTCCTTTTTTTATATTAAGCAGTGGATAAAACTGTTAGGAATTAGTGCTTAGGTCAGGAGAAGAGATACATAAAACTTCAATGAAGTTGATACAGAAATATACTTGCTTTCTAAAACTCTAAAAGCCTTTAGCTCGTGCCATGCTGCAGTTCCTGAAGTGTTAATCACAAAGTTGTTGGCTTGTCTCTTTATATATTGTTACTTCTTGAAACTCAATTTCTTATTACCTTTTTCTAGCTGGCTCTGACTCTTCCGTGGTGCATTGTCTTTCTGGAATACTAATGTCAGCATAGTACAAATGGAACCCTTTGGTTTCCTACATGTCTCAGAGTATTTTTTTGTAGTAGTATAGATTAGTTATAGACTCTTTAATTGAACCAGCTTTTGCTTACTTTGGCACTGCCAGAATACTTAAAATGCCCAGAGCATCCCTAGTAATTTCAAAAATTGGGGGCAGGGATTATGTGGGAGGCTGCATAATAAGATCTTACAAGCATGTAGTGATTTAATCACTTGGAACAGATGCAAGGAAACTGTACTTATATATTAAGACTTAAGTATTTTTATGAACACACTGCAGAGAATTAGCAGTTGTGAAATGAGAAACTCATTTGGACATCATGAGAAATCCTTTGGAGTTACTTGGTGTGTGTATGTAACTTGTGAGACAGGTTATAAACATTCTGAACAAGATGCCCACGTACCAGCAAACCAAGCTGTCAGAGCTGCCCTGACTAGTGTGGCCTCTTGGAGTTCAGTGTAAGCTGGGAAGTCTGCTCGAGAAGCTGAGTAAATAGTCTTTAAGCCACATCAGTTTGTGTGCTTGCATTCTTGGCAGTGCTTGAACGTGCTGACTTAAAGCTAGCAGTGAGGTGATGAGGGAAGTAATGGCAGTTGTAGCATAGGTAGTAGCTCTAGTTGCTCAGGACTACTGTAAGGTAGTGCTAGAGCTCATTTCTTTCTCTATCCTGCCTTCCAGTTCTGTTTTGTTTCTTAGGTCGTACAGAGACTTTTTCTCAGTCTAGGTGCTTTTCCCCTGAAAGATCTGTTGGTGTTTACAGGTGTAACGTTGTTTGGGAGGAAGGGGCTGAGCCAGTTTCAGAGTCTTCTCTTCCACTTATCAGTCTCCCAAAAGACATGGCTGGAGTATTTGAACGGTTCCCTCCTCATGGAAGGAGAAAGGCATCATAAATAAGAATTTATGCAGGAATGCTGGTGTGTTTCTTGCCACTTAAAGCCAGTCTTCAGCTCGGGTGACTTTTTAAGTGAATGGGGCAGATGCAATCTAAAAGAAACACATACTGATGGTGACTTAGAAATTCTTCTTGTTAAGCTTGAAGTTTGGTAATGTGTATTTGGTGTTTACTTTTATGAAGCTTAGGCAGATATTCTGTGTGTTTAAAATACAGCTTGAAGCTTGCCTTCAGAGTATGTTTCAGTTTAAGCAGCTTCAGTATTTTTAAATTTTTAGAAGATTTTATTCAATCAAATAATTGATTATAAGCATGCAACTAGTCAGTCTCCTAGGAATGCCTTGGGGGAGTTACTGAACTATTAAACTCAATAATTGGGAAGGTGTGTTGTTACACTAATTAGGGCCTCCCAAATGAGATGAATACCATAGCTGAGGTAGCCATGATAATCCAACACTGGAGTGCTGGAAGTCTGAAGTCTCTAACGTTCAGGTTCTGTTCCTTTAAAGACAGGAGTTAGGAGCAGCCAGTTAAAATCTGCTGGTGTAACTTAAGACTGATTCTCAGTGTGGTTGCTACTTGTGCTGCTGAGAGCAGGCAGCCTAGGAAGAGTGTGGGCTGCTTGCTTCCCTGATATGGACTTTCAAACGAGGTGCTGAGGATGCCTGGCCAGCTGCATACTACTAAAATGACAGAATTGTGGAGGATGGATACCAGGCTAATGGTAACAGTCAGTCAGACTTTCATAAGGGAAAATCATATTTCACATTTGTCAGTGATTTGAGGAAGTTTCATTTGGAGAAGACTTTATCCCAAATAGATATTCTTGTTTTAATTTTTCAGAAGCAGTTTGTGAAGGTCATCATGCAAGGCTCAGAAAGCAGGCTTATGTGGAATGGTGTTGGTTGTTTCTTCACTCTGGACTTTTATTCATTCAGGAACTTTTCTTTAAAAAATGGTAATTTTTCGGAGTTAAATCCCTTTGTGTTTTGTGCTGGATTTTTTTCTTAATTGGCTGTGGTTATATGCAACAGAACAAGCACTGAATAGCAAGAAGAGTTCAGGTGCTCTGAACTATTCATGGCACAAAAAATGAAGACCACCTGAAAACATGCAGAAGTACTATATGTTTCTGGACTAAGTTGAGTCATAACAAGTAAAATTTGTTGGAGATGAATGTTAGACTTGGAAATCCTAATTTAATACAGACCTAGTGTGGGCTGTGAGATGGAGTGCCCCTAAAAGCTGAGATTTTTAGGGCTATTTGAGGTTCTGTTAAAAGTTTCCCTGGACACTAGCTGAAAATTGGTGAATACTGGAAAAAGGAAAATGTTGTTATGCCACTGGTCAAGTACACTGCAATGTGAATTTGACCAGTGTTTGCAGTGCTGTGTGCTACGTTCTTTCCCCTGGTCCTGCCCCCAAGCCTCCTCAGAAGGAGGCAAGGATGAAATTGCCTTTTATAGGGAGAAAGAACTTAACAGAAGATTCAGAAGTTGAGTGATTTGAAGAAGTTAAATAAGGACTTGCCTATTTTCAAGCTATCATGCTTCAGTTTTATTTTGGTAGAAATGTTGGCTGCAAAGTAGCAGCCAAACAAAAAGTTAACAAGAAGTAATTATACTGTGGAACCCTTGGCTACATGATGCATTAGCTATTAAAAGTTTTGGACAATTTGAGAGGTGTGTGATGGGGACCCTCGTTATTTTTTCTGTGTGTGTAAAGATCTGCCCTTTGCCTCGGAGGGTTGGTGAGGCACAAACAGCTGGAGGCTGGGAATGTTCTGGTGAGAACTGCAGTAGTGCTTGTCTTGCTCATAGGCCTCTCCCTGCATCCAGCACTTGGACCTTACCTCCAGCGGCCTGTGCCGGGTGTCTGCTCCCATCTCTTGGGAATCCTGCAACTCTTGGGCTGTATCACTGGGGTCTTGAGTATGGAATGGAGAGATGGAATCAGTGTTGAAAGCTTGCATTGGCAATTGTCTTGAACTTGCTTGAAGATGCCTTAAAAAAAGCATAACTTTTAAAGCCTGATGTTTGTTTTAGTGTGCATTGTATCAGGTCCCACAAAACAGTGCTGATGTTCATAGATTCATTTACTGAACTGCTCTCAGATGCAGCTCCACTGCTTGTGGAGCCACCTGCTCTGTCTGAGTTCTTGCTAGCAAATTGCAGCTTATCCCAGGAGATGTAGCAGATTGGTCTCTTCAGTACTTCTGCACAAAGTGCAGATTGAAGACTAGTGGAAAATGTGTGACAGGGCTATGCCTTGTCTCATTTCTAGTGTTGCTGTTGTGGTTTTGCTTTGCAGAGGCACACACGTGTTCATAAATGACAGAGAACTGCACCTCAGCTGTAAGTTACAAATTCTGTACAGCAGTGTCTAAGTTACAAATGCTAAGTACTTGTCAGCAAGAGCTCTGTCTACTCTGTTTTCTTGTTTCTGCCCTCCTGAAGCAAAGGATAATCCAGGAATTCAAGTTGTATTGAGAGTATGTGCATAGCACAAAATTAGACGAGGCTGTAATTTAAGGCAAGCTTATTGAAAATAGCTTCCCTTTTTAAGAGGCGTAGTTTATAGAGCTGTTCAAGATGTCTGTGACAATAAATAGTGAAACAGCATTCTCTTCCCGTACGTGCTCTTTCCCATAATAAATACAATATCAATTTTATTCTGCAATAATAAAGAATACAAACAGCAGTGATTACAACTGTTACTACCACCTGCATTATGTACGAAGTTTTGTGTCTTCTGATGATTTGAACTCGAATAATTGGGAAAAGCCAGTTAAGGGGAAAAATGCTGTTGTATACAGAGTATCATGATAGTGAAAGCTTAGATACTACTGTGACATTAATACTTTGATCAACATGTTACCACTGTATGGTGCTGGCTGCTTGTTCTCTTGCATACCACTGTGTTCTGACTCAGCACTGTTCTGCATTGCTAAGTCCCCAAGTCTGGGGAAGAATTATGTGGCCTGTCTGTTTTGACAATCAAAGCAAGCAAGGATGTCTCTAAATTGTCTTCCTCTTTTTATTTCAGATGATGAGATTAACTTCTCTTATCAGCAGAGAGTAGGGGTGGCCATGCCTATATAAAAATACCAGTAGGGTATAGAGAATGGGTAGAAGAACGTGTTGATACTCTGGAAGGGTTGTCCTGGGACTAGAAATTTAAGATTGGGAGACAGGGCTTTCTTGGCCTTCCTGACCTGAAGGCCCTTCCAGCTGATATGTCCTTATTTATTCTCTGTAACATTGGGAGTACTTGAAATCAGTGTGGAGAGAGGGATGCTGGTTGGAAAAACCTCATGCAGAGGTTCCTAGTCTGTCTCTGAACTTTAATGGGTATCATGCTGCTTTCTTTTCCTGTGTCAGTACTGCAAAGTATCAGTGTATTCTGTGATATGAGGAGCATTTCCAACACAGATGCTGAACTCTTTCAGAGCCTTACATCATTCAAACAAGGCAGTCAGACCTTGTTATCACACTGGTGAATAATGTAATAATTATTAGCTTAGAAGCAGTATCTACTGCGTGTTGCCTAAAATCTGACTGAGGTATTTAGCCAACTGATTTTATCAGCTGCTGTGAGAAATAGATTGTCTGTTATGTGCAGATGACATTGTGTGTTTTATAAATGTGCAATAAAGGGCCTTCTAGAAGGTCTAAGTGTTGAATGCCAATTAAGAATACTGACAGTGTGCTGATGTTCCTGTATTGATTGTGCCTGGTTTTGGTCAGAAATTTTTATTAGTAATTTGATCAGCCCCAAAATACTTGTCAGCTCCCAGGAAAAGTTGCTGGTCAGAATCAGTGTCACTGATAACTTTGAGTTTTTTATTACTGAACTTGATCACCATTGTGGCTTAGAGAAATTTCTAACATAACTGATGTCCAGCATTCTTTCCGTAGGGCTTGATGTGTAAGCCTTGTCTTTTTTCCCCTAGGCTCTGATGTTCCACATTTAGTCCTTGGGTTCTTTCCTTAAGCAGCACTCCCATCAGTGTTACACAGCAGACACACAGTGTTGAGAACAGGAGTAATTTTTTTAATGAATCCTAAGTGTTGCCAAAACCCCTCCAGAGTTCTCCACCAAAATCCTGGCAACAGGAGCAAAGACACTACCTGGCAAGAGGAATGCAGAAACTGTTGAGTGCTGAGAGGCCTGCAGGCAGAATTATATGGAAGTACAGGAGCAGGGAAGACTAAAGCAAGTGTTGTCTTAGAGAAGTCTTATGAGGAGTGGCTGAGGGAGCTGGGATTGTTAAGCCTGGAGAAAAGGAGGCTTGGGGAGGCCTTGTCACTCTCTACAAGTGCCTGAAAGGAGGTGGTAGCTAGGTGGGAGTGGTTTCTTCTCTCAGGTAACAAGTGACAGGACAAGAAGAAATGGCCTCAAGTTGCACCAGGGGAGGTTTAGATTGGATATGAGGAAAAATTTCCTTAGTGAAAGGGTGGTTAAGCACTGGAACTGCTGCCCAGGGAGGTCATTGAGTCACCAACCCTGGGAGTATTTACAAGACATGTAAATATGGTGCTTAGGGACGTCCTGTAGTGGAGGACATGGCAGTTGGACTTGACAATTTTGGAGGTCTTCTCCAACCTAATGGTTCTATTCGTTGTTCTTCTAATAAAACTTGAAGCTGTATTTATTCAGCTATATTAAAATTGTTAAATTGGTTAAAATGCTTATTTTTCTTATTGTGGTTCTTACGTTCCATCTTGTTTCTCACAAGGCAGCCTACTGATGTGCAGACCTGTATTAACAGAATGTGGACTGTACAGAGAGGATTGGGGAATAATGTTAAAATGTTGGTAGTGGTTTGGATTTTGTGTTTGATAAACTCTTGTCAAGACACAGCAAAACCAATTTTTAAATTGCAGTGTTGTCAAAGAAATTGCGCACAGAATTAGAGAGTAGCTTGGGTTGGAAGGGGCTTTTAGAGGCCATCTTGTCCAGCCCCCATGCCATGAGGAGTGACATCTTCAACTAAATGAGATGGCTCAGAGCTCCCTGAATATTTCCAGAGAGGGGACATCTATCACCTCTCTGGGCAGCCTATTCCAGTGTTTCACCACTGTAATTGTAAAAAATTTATTCCTTATCTCTAGTCTGAATCTTTTTTTTTAGTGTAAAAACATCACCCCTTATCCTAGCACAAGGGGCCCTGCTAAAAATTTGTCCCCATCTTTCCTATAAGCCCAGTTTACACAAGCTCACCATAAGACAGGTCAGTGTACAATTTGGATTGAACTTCACTGCAACTTTGTTGCAGCCACAGACCATTTTAAACAACTTTAAATTATTAAGACATTTAAGTTGATCAAGGAAGCCTGCTTGCTGTATTTAAGACTATTTGGTTTGATGCAATAGCTGTCCTTATTCTTTGAGTGTGATACTACCCTTTATCTAGCCTTCACATAGAAATGATTTATGAAATAATACATCCCTTGAATACATTCAGAGGCACGGGGGCCATGGAGTGAGGAAGAGAATTGGTTGCTGCATCTGCAGTCTCTTTGACTTGCCAGTTGAGATTATTTTTTGTTAAGATGACTTCTTGGAAGCGAGTGTTAATGTCTGAGATAATGGGATGTTCTTCAGCCATAAAATTGCCAAGCTGTGTATTAAACTGTGCCTTCAGTATGTAAAAAATGTAGCTGTTCTCTCAATGCAGGGCCTTTTTCAAAGTAGCAGATGCTTTGTCTGGGGAGATGTAGTTTGTAAAACCGTCCCTGTACTAACCTGATGTTGTAAATACTTAAACATAATTTATATGTAAATGACACATGATTGAGTGGTGGTATGTGAAGTCCTGTTTTATAAGTAATGTTAGTGATTCAGATCCTTGATTCTGTTTATCTTTATTAGAAGAAGGGGTTTTTGTCTTGTTCAGAGGGTGGAAGGTATTTTGGGCCTTTTAAAAAAAGATGATATGATGTTAAAAAAACTAGAGTTAATGAAAGGCATTTTGCTAAGTAGATGCAGCACAGCACTGTAATACAGGAATCAAGTCTTTTTTTTCGTTGTTGTATTCTTGTTATTAGTTCTTTTTACCTTTATAGTTACTTATATGCAATGCCTGTTTGACGTCTGGGTAGATGCACTTGATATTTACCTGAAAGTACATAAAATGGTATCTAGCTCTGTTGCATGGTAGTCTTCAAGCAGTTTCTATCTTTGAGTTAGTGGTGAAAAGGGGAATAAATAAGATGAGGTTTTTGCCAGACAAGGTAACATCCTTCCAGGATCATCCGGTAGCAAAAGTTCTGGATAACATTTTGGCCTTGCCACAATTTCCCTTTGAATTTTCAAGTGTATAAACATTCATGATTTGGCTTTAGTTCTAGCAGGAAATGATTACCATAAAGAGGTGATGGGGAGCATCACATTAAGCACAACAGATAAGGCAGTTAAGAAAAAACAACTCAGCATATTAAATTGAGCTTTTAGTGTACCAAAGACTTAGTGCAGTGGGACAGATACTAATGAATGCATTTCAGCTACATTTGTCCTGATTAGTAAAAAACTTGAGAACACATATGGAGACATCAGGCTTCCCAACTATGAAATGCCCATCTGTGCTACAGAATGAGATGGTATCATATGCCATCAGACTCTGGTCCCCTTTAAACAAAATGCAGGTGGAGCATAGTGTGCTTATCTAGAGTTTTTGGACAGACTGAAGTTTGAAAGTAGTCCATTCACAAGGCTTGGATGCTTCAAAAGCCTCAGGCTTGTCCATGTAACTGAATCTGTACACCTTTCAGTGTATGTGTAAATTTATGATGAGAGACAAATCATTTGTATTCCTGAGCAAAGCTCTCTTTTCTTATGTTGCTATACATTTAAGCCAATGTACTGGTATAGAAATATAAATCTCATTTACAAATGCATATTCACATATGGTTTTGGAGGAAATGGGGCTGGGAAGTCAGTCTTTGATTAACCCCACTTGATCTGTAAGTTGGGAATTACATAAAGTTGCATTTTTTACTGATTCATGGTGTTTCTGTGGTCAGACCGTCTTTTTTTCTAGCAACAAGCAGCTGTTCAAATGCTTTGTCTGGTTTTGAGCTAAAGTGTATTGACAGGTGTTATGAGTACAAGTATAGTCTTACAAGGAAGCTCCTGAGGGAACTGTGATTATTTAGCCTGGAAAAAGGGAGGCTAGAACTATCTGAAAGGAGTCTGTAGAGTCTGGGGATTGGTCTCTTCTCCTAGAAGCTTCAGGACAAGAGGAAACAACCTCAGGTTGCACCAGGGGAGGTTTAAGTTTGATATGAAGAAAAATCTGTTCACTTGAAAGGATTGTCCAGCATTGGAAGAGGCTGCCCAAGGGAGTTGGTTGGATCACCAGCCTTGGAAGTATTTAGAAGATGTATAGATGTGGCACTTAGGGACATGGTTTAATGGTGGACTTGGCAGTATTGAATTAAAGTTTGGACTTGATGATCTAAGAAGTATTTTCTCAAACTAAACTAAGGATGCTGGATGTCTTATCAGCAAGCCAAAAACCTACGAATATTGAACTTATGCTTCCTCTCCATACAGCGTGCATTAATCTCTCTCTCCCATTCGTCTGTTGGGGTTTAGAAAATGTGATCTTGTCTGTCCTCCAAAAATCACATTTGTCTCTAATTATCTTCAATTCAGTTCTTATTCTAGGGCTGAGACTGAACTCTATAGGATAAAAATGTCAGAACAAGGATAATGGATCTGATTTTCTCCAGTAGTTAATCTATTTTAAGTGCACACTTGACTCAAATAGCTTCTGGTTAAGCACTGCTGTATATTTGGGGTTTCACTCAAACATTGCAGGAGTTGTAGAATCGTGGATGAATGTTCACTATTCTGTTACTTTTTTACGCATACTTGAATAAGTTTAGAAAGCATATTTAGTATGTTGTTGGTATTTTCCTAGGATTCTTTAAAAATGATGCTAAGCATGCTGGGTTGACAAAGAAAGTAGATGAATGGGAGAATTTCGCCTTCTCTTAGAGCGGACTCCAAGTTTTGCCACAATCTAGGTTATTTCTGGTAAAAGATTTGGAAACCAGTTCTCAGTTCAAAAAAAAAAAAAATCAAAGCTTTTCTGTTGCTGTTGTTTAAATGTTAATTCCTGTAGTATAACTATTTGCTTCTGATGGGAACTCTCTGGCTATCCTGACAGAAGTCAGTCAAGCAGATCAACCTGATCTAATATCAGGGTTTGCTCTCTTTTGTTTTGAGAGTTGATTTTGGTGACCTCCAAGGGTTCCTGTTGACCTAAATTATTCTGTGATTTAATCTGCACTTAGTCATGGTTAACTGCAAGTGTCTTGAGTTTCAGGCAACAAGAACCTAAAATCTGTCTGCAGTTAAGCCCTTCCCTGCAGACTGGGGGAGGACCCTTGTTCTGCCGCCGTAGTTGATTACCCAAAAATAAACATAGGCATGTTTCTGTATTGCTTTTGCCCTGTGAAGTAATGGGATAATCTGTTATGATTGCAAAGGAGGTACTATACTCCATATTAATTTAACACAGATTTTGCCTCTGTCCTGGAAGTTTGATGGAGTGGGAATGATCTATAAGAGATTGTTAAAGCACTCAAGCACATAACTGGAATGACATAGCTTCTCCTGAGAATAGCTGTCTAAATTACAGCAGGACAATACTCCTTATTAACTGAAAATTGTGCCAACTTAAGCCTGGTTTGGTGGATTTCCTCCAGTTTAAAAGCTTAGGTGACCTCAAATCATTTTCATGCTTATTGACACTAGCATGCCTTTAACTGGCTTAAATAGATTTGTTTTAGTGATACACTGTAGTGATCAGTGGTCGATTTTAAATTACTAAAACCTTACTAACTTAGGTAATGTCTTCCTAAAGAAGAAAAGGGACCCAGGTTCACATTTTGTTTCTTCCATATGTTCCCACAGTTGAATCACAGTTTGCCAGTTTTCCTAGTAATTAGGTAAATGGTATTCTGAGTAAATCTGTAAGTAGTCCTTAGCTGTACTGTTCCAGGTAGAAATTAGTTATTTTATTTTCTTAAAACCCAGCTAAATGTTCCCACCCTGATATCTGAGGTTATAAGTCTATCCTACTTCATGGTTTTGCTTTTCTTTCCCAAAGTCTATATTGGCAATTAGGAAAGTCTTCTGCCTTGAGATGTCTTGCTCTGGGAGACATTAGGCCAGGGAAATGGGATTCTAGAAGTGTCTAGACTCTTTGAGACTAAATCTCAAAAGTTCTGTTGAGTCAGGATATCTAACTGCGCTCTAAGAATTTCTGAATCGAAGTAGACATTGCTACTTCCCTTTCCTCTTTCTGTTGAAAGGGAATTACCTTTTTGTTAAAAAGTAGCCCATGAGTGTTGGCAGCATGTTCTGAATGCTGAAAAAATGGCAATTCAATATTAGTAGCTGTATTTGACTAGAGCTTGTTAGTGGTCTGATCACCATACCTTGCTGCAGGAATGGCTACATTTGTTGTAGTATGTTAAGGTACTGTGGCTTTAAACACATTTCACTGATTGTATTTCACCTCTTTTACAGAAATGTTATGAACAAAAACAGTACAAAAATGGACTCAAGTTCTGCAAGATGATCCTCTCTAACCCAAAATTTGCTGAACATGGAGGTAACTTCAGACTCAATAAATTTTTTTGTCTCCTGTCATGAGCTTAAATGTATAATCAGTGTATATCATACTATTGGGGAAGAAAGGAGTCTGTTGTGGAGTGTGATTCTGTTATGACTGAATAATTACTCTGAGTTTTCAGTCTTTGTGCATTCAGACCAGGTTTCCACTTTAGCTCAGTCAAACACTCCTGTGCAGTGGGATGTTGAAGATCAAAATATATGGTGGAAGCAACACTTCAGTGAAACTTCCAAGTTGCCTTTCTGGGTTTCTGGGTCAGAATGCTAGTGTGGGTTTTTCTTACATTCCTATTTAAAGCAAGCCCAGCCTTTTTTTGAATATTACATTAACATGTTCTACCAATAAATTAAAAATCTGGAGGGCTTTTTTGTCAAGTTCATAGTCTTAAATTTTCTGTACTGCATACCAAATTGCTACTTACAAGGAGCAGAGTTAAGTGTAATACTGTTGTTGTTAAGACTTGACGCTGAAGACAGAATATGGTGATTCTGTTCTGATAAATATTGTAGGAAACCGGGCAGCAAAATACTACTTCTATTTACATCTGTTAAATTCTCTTTATGTCCTCCAGTCTTGCTGTATTAAAGGTTTCTGTTACATCATTCAGGCTGTCTTTCCTTCTGATACAGAGAACTTTTCTTGAGTGTTTTTCTGTTGAAGCAGCCTAACACTGAGTGTACATGTACTGTGTCAGTAAAATTATTTTCCTATTTGATATTGTCCAATCTTGGCAAAATGTTTGACGACTCCTTTTCATGCTTCCATCCATGTCTGCTGTTTCTTTGTTGTTTTCATTACTTCCCTAGAGATAAGAGTAGTTTTTTTTGTTGCTTCAAAGCTGGAGTGATTTGTCCAGCTCTGACCTAATACGTTTTTCTCTACTAACACTTCTGTTTTTATAACATCTCAGTATACAGATCTGTCTACCCTGCTCTTGCTGCCTCTTAAGCTTTTCCAGGACAGCTAGCTGCCTTGGCAGTCCACATACTACTTGGGCTTTGAGCCACTAATGGCTTTGAAGCTTGGGAGTAAAGGCTGGAATGAACAGCTGAAGCAGAACTAAGCCAGTGAAATGATCTGATGGAAAGCTGCCCTGTTGTCACACTTAGCTTCAGAGACAAGGAGTTTCAAAAGTTGAGTGAGAAGGTGGCAAGCAGATGGATTGGTGTGGCTGGGCAGTTATGTCCCTGCCATGGGAAGGCAGGAGTATCTCACTCCTGTTCCCACAGTGGGAATACTCTTTTTCAAAATTCTTGGTATTATTTGGAAGGTATTCTGGCTTTCTCTGATGTTACACAGTGTGGATGTAGGACAACTTAAAAAGGACAAAAAAAAAACTTGACTCATTTTGGATCATCATTCATTTATAAGTGTATTTTACAGAAAAACAGCATTAAACAGATCTATCAATAAAACTTTAAACTGCTGTTCTAGCTGACCTTGAGATCATGGACTGTTGCCATTAATACTGAGGAAGAGGGGGTGGTTGGAGGAAGACCAGAGTATTATGATGAAAAAAGTGACTAATCTTCTGTCAGGGGCCAAAAGAAGTGGCCTCTGATTTAACAAAAAAACTGGAATATGATCTTGATGTGCTTTCAGGCATAGTGCATGTGTTACATGCAGCTTGCTTCCCTACTGTGTGCCTTGGAAGAAGGGGGGAAGAGGAAGAGCAATAGTCATACCCCAGTATATTATTTGGAATCTTGTGCCTCAGAATGTTGATTGAAATGTTATTACATTGGGAAGGTCTTTTACACTCCAAACATGGTAGCAGGAAATATGCTTCCCTTAAATAATGACTTGTAAGTCTGTAGCAGGGGAAATGACTGTGACAGATTTGTTTCTTATGGTATGACAGCCTTCTTTTTATTGGTCTGCCTCTCTGGAACTCCAGTACAGATTGAGAAGCTCTCTAAATTTGCTTTAGCTTATTGTTAACTCCCTTGAAGCCAGTTAAATGTATTTTTTAATTAATAAAAGCATGTGTTGTCTGTGTTCATCACATCTGTGATTATCTGCACTGGTCTTCTTAAGACCTTCTGTGTAACAGTCTTCAGCTGTACTAGGCTGCTATCCTGATCTAAATTTATATTTTAATGGGGAACTTGACTGTGTAACAACTTCAGAGAATATCTGCACTGTGAAGCTTTCATATGGGAAGTCAGAAACATAAGTATATGATACTTCTTACAGAGACACTTGCAATGAAAGGACTGACCTTGAACTGCTTAGGGAAGAAGGAAGAAGCGTATGAATTTGTTCGTAAAGGACTTCGTAATGATGTGAAGAGTCACGTCTGTATCCTTTGTAGTACAAAACCTGATCTTTCTGCTCTGGTACACTGTTGGTGGGAATCTGAGATTGTGACACAGACTTTTGATGTACAAAATGTTAAGTTTCCTTTTTGTCAACAAATCAAGTAGTGCTCTGTGTTTTTTCTGTACCGTAAAACTGTAAAGTCTAATTGAAGCAACAGATAAGCAAGAAAAAAGAAAAAAAAAAAGTAGAACTTGTGCACAAATTATATTGTTAGAATGAAACAATGAAGCACTTCTGTAAGAATTCCTGCTGTAATTACAGTAGAATGTTTTAAACAATAGATCTCTAGGAATAACTCTTAGAGTCTTGTGGATATTGGATAGTTTAATTTATATAACAGTTCTCAAGGGGTTGTGAATGTGACTTAAGCAGTAAAGTCTCATTTAAAAAATTATTTGGAAGCATTTAATATTTTACAGTGTGTCAGTAAAGTCTGGCTGCAGTAATCAGTCTTCATTTGTAAGGGTACTGATATTCAAGGAAGATGTCAAGTTATTTGGTCTGTAACACAAATGCACTGCAGTTACTTTGTGAAAATTGTAAATGTATCTTCCTTAACGTGCCTTAGGTTGGCACGTCTATGGTCTTCTGCAGCGTTCGGATAAGAAATACGATGAAGCCATCAAGTGTTACCGGAATGCACTCAAACTAGATAAAGATAACCTACAGATCTTGAGAGATCTCTCTCTGTTGCAGATTCAGATGAGGGATTTAGAAGGATACAGAGTAAGTATTCTCTTCTTAATTCTCGCTTACTGCTGGTTGCTTTCTTTTGTTCTATTCCACTGTGAAGCCTTTTATTGGTAGTATTTCTGTTGCTACCTTTTTCTGTTTCAAAAATGTTCTAAGCTATTGTTTAGGAAAGCATGAAAACATATTACAGTAGAGCTCTATATATTGTTGAGAACAGAACTATTGTTCTGTACAACTGGATTCACTGATGACCTTGTAAAACTAGTTCTCAACTCCTTTTTCACTAAAATAGTATGGAAAAAGGACAATACTCACACTAGCTGTGGTGCATATGCTGAAGGTGTTTTTGGCAAGATATACACTATCATGTTTCTTGCGAGTATGTGGGTAACTTGCACCATGACAACTGATTCTGGAATCCCAGTGCTGATTATTATTATAATTAAAACCTTAAAATTTGTCTATAAACAGTTAGTAGTTTCAAAATGGCTGAACTGATTTGTCTGTTTCATGTGAAATAGAGGACTGAGCTTGGCGCTAGTTGGCCTCCTTACTAAGGATGTTAATTCCCAAGAATTTTCTAATGCAAAGGGAGAATAGAATAGCTGACTTCTGTATATGATTTGACTCGGGAAGAAGGTCTGAGAAGTGTTGCAGTGGTGTAAATGTGAGGACCTTGTGCCTGGGCATGAGGAGAGTGAATACCACTGTTCTCCCAGTGGCAGTGAGCTCCTGTTTTCTAAGGAAAATGCTTTCTGAGATTTCAAAGCTCTATCTTTGGAAATAATTTTAGACCCCTAAGGGATGCTTTGAAAATCCCCCCTTCTGTGTCCCAACAAATAGATTTTATGCTTTGTGCCATGACTGGTGTATTTAGAATGTAGCCCCCAGATTTATGAAACAGAAATGTGCTGCTTTTCCCCATGCTGTTAGAATTTCAAAAGTTGCCTTGGGCTTTTAAAAGTTTTTAAAATATTAGCTGTACTGGTGTTAAATCATGATAAACATGTAGTAACTCTGGTTAAAAACTCTTCTTTTAAAATGGGTTTTCTTTTACTGAAGGAGACAAGATACCAGCTGCTTCAGCTGCGCCCCACACAACGTGCTTCCTGGATTGGATATGCCATTGCATACCATTTACTAAAAGATTATGATATGGCCTTAAAATTACTTGAAGAGTTTAGGAAAACCCAGCAGGTAAGATTTCCCATTCTGGAAAGAGAGCACTTTCTGTAAAAGGGATAGAATTTGAGGAATTAATTATTTGTAAATAGAAATCAGTTATGAATTAGGAGTAAATCTGTTATTTGTGGAGCATTCTGCTCTGAGCAGAAAGATATCCAGGAGTTTCACAGTAGATATAAAGTATACAGGAATACCAGGAATACTTTTCCCACTCTCAATAAACTGTTTAGGGTTGAAGATATAAGAACAGTCTCATGCAGAGTATCTTAGTGCTTGTGAGACTTTTAGCTAGAGAAAACCTGTGAGGATCCTGCCCCTTTACAGTAGGTGAAACTACAGAAAATAGTTTAATAGTTTGGAAGTGTTCATCTGCCCTTTCTGCTGCCATAGTCTGGATGCCATTACATCTCTGCAAAAATGAAATACTTTCATTGGTTTGTATGCATCTGTATATAATACACTTAAAATCGTTGCTGGGTTTCAGAGTAACATGAAAGTGTAGCTGAAAATTGTTTGAGCAGACTTGGCGTTACTGAAACTTGGAGTAAATCAAATGGTACAATGCTAACATCACTGAGTATAACCTATTTTGAGAGAGAGGCTATTCCCTTGTTCTCTTACTGGTAATGCAAAGCTGTGAAGTCTGATTTAGCAGAACAGACTGGATGTGTTGATTATTCTGTAATTTGGAAAGAAAAAAGTCTTTTATAGATCCATTCAGCTGGAGAGGCATCTTGGAAGCACTGTGTAAAAATACTAAGGTATTACCTGACCTATAGACTGTATTTTTAAAACAAAAATCTCTTATCCTTTCTGAGTTGTTATATATGGGATTAATTATAAGAAAGGAAATAAATTGCTAGGAGACACCAATGTTTGTCTTGATCACATACCATGGTCAAAAAAAGTATGTTGCAAGCCAGGTATATATAGCTTGATATTTCAAAAGAGCTGTAACTTCAGTGTTGAGTAAAAACCGAAAATAGTAAGTTTAAATCAAAATTGGGTCATTTTCTGTAAGCATTTGACGATGAAAAAGTCATTGTTCTCCAATGTGTCAGCAGAGCCCAGTCTGAGTTTGGTGTCAAAATGGCTGTTGCAATTAGAAAGAAAGAAAGGACATATAATAGGTGGAAAAAATGCAAATGTAGCATAAGAAACTGAGGCTCTTTCAAGGACTAAGAGCGTAGTAGTGGTGTTGGCCCTTTGGAGAGAGTGGAAGTGATGCTGTTAGTGTTGTTGTCCTTTCTAAAAGTTTGTGTGTGAAGATGGTTGTTTGAGGGCAGTTATGATATGCTGTTCAGTCTGGTTACTAAGCCAGGTTTCAATACCATAGATGAAAGTATTAAATCAGTTTTGTCTTCTGTGCAAGTTACCATAATCTCAAATCTCTCCCTAAACCAAAGAAATCCTAAGATGGTTGCCAGTGCTGATGCCATTTTCTGATAAAACTGGAGATAACTGGTAAATTCACATAAATAGGAAGGTGACTTTTACTTGCACAATGAGCTGGTTTAACTATGGAGTAACATCATGTCAGTCAGAGGCACCTGGTGGAAAAGCTGCTTAAGCATTGAAGGATAGAAATATGCTACAAATGTTGGACAACATAGTTTTGTAGGAAATGACAAATGTGTATTGTAGGAAATGTCAAACCTGTCCTCTTTTTGAGACTGTTAGAGACAGTTAAGTGGTATGTTGTCTTTTCTCCTCCAAAATGCTAAAAATACATATGAACACATTGGTTCCATCTTGAAAACAGTCTTACACTTTGTTGTACCAGCTCCCTGATGAGTGTAGGCCCAAGTAGAACTGCAAACACTTGGAAGAGAGAATCAGTGTGTTGGGTCCAGAACAGCCAGGAGAGCCTAGGCAAGCTCACAGCTCAATTTTGCTGTGCTCTGGCCCTTCCACAGTACTCCCCAAATGTACTGATTTTACAGTGTCTGTATATTTTAGTCCTGCAGTTAAAATAATTAAGTTCAGGATGTTCCATGGATCTTTGAGGAAGTGCACATCTTGCTTACTCTCCTTCCCAAATCTCCCCTCTTGCCCTGTACTTTGTATGCACTCAACTTGATAGGTGAGCTTTTGTGACTGACTTCATGGAATATTGCATGTGACTGCAATAGAAGGGGGGCAGTTTAAAAGGAGGTTTGAAAGACTGAAGGCTGTCCAAATCACTGGTGAGTGGGACTCTTCAACAAACTGATGTGTTTGAGGAGCTTTATGGCAGTCTGTATTAGTCCTGATACTGTTTACCATTCATGTTAATGTATAGAGAAAGAAATATAAAGTTGTATAAAATGCTGTTGTCATAATAATTAGTAAATAATGGTATTGTAGGGTGATGATATTTATTTACCTGAATTACTCAGGCAACTCTGTCCATTCAGATGGAGTGAAAATAGCCAAAACCAAGCAGTAAAAGTAAGAAAAAATCAAGGAACTGTCACTTCAGTGATTGTAGGTGAATATCTGAAGATGCAGTATTACAAAATAATGGAGCTAATCTAGCTACAAGCTGTTGCCAAAACTAGCAATTTGTCTTTTTCCTGTGTGCTTGCACTGCTGCCTTGTGCAGCGCTGGCTGACTGGAGGAGGGCTGGTTCAGGAAGCCAAAGTGAGAGAAAAATAATCACTCTTTGGAAGGATTGATTGGCTGAACTGAACAACTGTGAGGTGAGAGGGGAAAGAGGAAGGGGAATAATAGAGGGAAGTGAGCTGCCTCTGTTGATCCAGGCTGCAGTTAAACTGACGTAGTTTATTGTAAAACTGTCCCGCAGGGCAAGCTTATGGGTGAAAAGAAAAATACACTCTTATTTCTGAGAAACAGGGATATTCTCCATAAAGCACTGATTACCGAGAACTCAAGACTTACTGATGAGCCTGTTGTCAAAAAAGTTAGAAAATGAAAAGAACAATATGGCAAGATAAGAGGACTAGAGAAAGATACGAACAATGCGGAAAGATAAGAGGACTGTCTGTGAAGGGCAGAGATTCTCTTCATTTACTGTAAGCAGAAAAAAACCTAGGTGATTTTAGTACAAATTGGATGCTGGGTTTGGGAAGAATGACAGCTAGGAAGCTTGCTTGGCAGGGGAAATAAAGGAAGGAGTAGTGTCAGGAAGACGATCAACAAATTGAAGTGATAAATTGCTTTTTATTGTTGACGGTTTTATTCTGGTGCCTAAGTTATCACTGGAAATGGTGAATTTTCTGTCTCTTAGTGTATTAAGGTCAATGTTGGCTGTCATCTGAAAGCTCTAAACTGGCCAGATGTACAATATTTCAGTCAAAAGCTGGTTATAAGGTTGAAGGTAGATAGCACTGCAGGAAATGTAACAGCTTGTGCTGTTCCAAGTGAAATCAAATGATTTAAGAGTCAATTCAGAATTTAAATTTCGGGAACCAAGGTGTAAAACAAGTATGCAATTTGTTTTACTGTTGTATGTCCCATTTTTCCTTTCTTCTTTTCCAGAACAAAATTTTTATTCTTAATTTTTATTTTATTCCTAATTTTCACATCAGGCCCACAAATACAGATATGGACAGAAAACATCTGGAGTTTTGGGGGTCTGCTCTTAGGTATGTTTTGGCTGCATCTTGTCACATTCTTTCAGTGACAGTTGTTAGGGCATCTGCAGTTGTAACATTGATACTTCTTTGGTCCAGGAGGAGAGGAAGAAATTTATTGTGAAACAGCAGAATTGAGTTCAGCAGAAAGTTGGACATCTGTGCAACAATCATAACTCTTCCGGGGGAAGGGAAGAGTAAAGATGTATTGTGCAGCAATAATAATGGTGTGGACATTTTCTCTTTATAGAATTTCTTATTCTTTATAAGACAGTCTGATTATTCAGGTTAAGTACTGGGGTTATTAACTGCTTGCCTTCTGATGAATTACGTATTGAAATGATCATTAAACTGATGAGATTTCAAAATTTCTTCCAAGATGGACTTTCTTAAAATTCCTTTTAAAAATGGCTTTTTAAATGGAGTGATAGTAAGTGCAGTATGTGTCTGGTGGATTTGCTCTGTGTGTAAGAATAATTTAATTTTTTCCTTACATTTCTGGTTTTTTATACCTGCTGAGCCAGAACAGCTCCAAGGAGGTCACTTGGTACCTGTTTATTGTGTCTTGTGCATATATTTTTTATGGTTCTTTGGGTAATCTGTGTTTTGAAGACCTAGAACTAATTCATGATGTGCCAAAAAGTTGTGTTACTTGTGGAATTTGGAATTTAGATACGTGTATTGTGTTGGAGGAAAGGGTATTTTTAGGAGGAGGTGAAGGAGAAAGAACTAAGTTGGTGCTCTGCAGTTTTATTCTGTGGTATTGCAGTAAGGATAAACAGGAAGACGTGACTAAGTGCTTAACCCCTGTTCTATCAGTCCAGTCTGTGAAGCAGTTAAAAATGTTTTTCTGATAACAGTCGTTTTATTAGTGGTTTCCCATGGGTCATATAGATTAAAAATTGAACAAAGGTGGAAATGGAGCTGTGGATAGGGATACTTTGAGAAGCACCTGCTGACTAGGATGTGCAAGGTATAGTCTTGTTCCATTAGTCATCATTTGCTATACTCTGTTAGCTACTAAAAATAAATACTTGAATGATGTTATTTTCATAGTAATGTTCATTGTCAGATATACAAATCTTTACAATATTTTTAGTTATACTGTCTTCCAGAACACTTATATGTAAAAGCAAATCTTCTTCCTAAAAATGCCCAGTACTCTAAAAGTTGCCTCAAAATTTGAAGAGCATGTAGTCAGAAATGTTAAACCCTATAAAATCTATTGGCGATTAGGGAAGGGCTAGAAGTAGTGGTTTAGGACAATATTTGTAGTAAGAATGTTGCTTTCAGCCAGTTTAATGTTTTGGGGATTTGTGTTGGTTTTTTATTAAATTATTTGTCTCTTTAAAGACCAAGGAAAGGCTTTTTTCAGGGAACAGAAAATAATAGTAAACTGTTTAGAGACCGATGTGACTTTAAAGTGCTGATTGTTCAAGAAGAAACAAAGTATGTAGTGTCACAGGAAAAAATATCATTAACATTTGTCATACTCAACTGCTTCTCATTTTTTCTTATGTAAAAAGTCATGTTAGATTAAAAGTCTTTCTTACAGTTTCTATTGGGAATGTACATTTCATATAGTAAACTCTTTATTGATCTGCTGGGCATTGTCTGGACATTTCATTTGGTCTCTAAAATTCTTGCAATTGGAGTAGCTTTTATATATATTAATGAAGAGCATTTAGTATGAAAAAAGTTACAACTCTGGCAAGACTTTCCATTGCCTAAATACACTTTAGGGATTTATCTCTGAAAGGAATAATTCTGAATGTTACGTTGCTTCATTGGCTGTTGTAGCACTGCAAGGTGTTTGAGCCCCTAGTTGTACTATAGCTTGTAGAAAGTCCTAGGTGGGCAACTGGAAGCAGACCTAAAAGTAATTATCTGTTGCTAGAAAACACTCTGTATGCTTGTGCACTGTATTTTCTGGGGGATTGACGTTTAGTACAGAGAACACTTGGTTAGAGAGAGATACTGTAGTTTTCCTATCTGAAAAATTCTAGTTGTCAAGCTATGGATGGATCATTGCTCTTGAAAATAGTTTGATTCAGAATTCTGGTATGCTGAAAATGATAATGTGATATCCCAGCCATCTGCTCTAGAACTTATGTCAAAATTGTTGTATAGTGCATAAGTCTTTCAGAAAGAAAATATATTAAGATCTTTGCTTTCTCTCATATAATTCAGTTTTTAATTAACTTGCCACAGTGATAGAAAAGAGAAATAAAGGATTTTTTCAAAAATGCTTTTTAACCAAGGATATCCTGAATGAACTGGTTTGGTTATGAATAGTGGGAGTTTTACATTTTGAATGTTTGGATGGGTATATAAATAGACCTGATTACATTCCATAGCTTAAACCTTGTGTTCTGTAATACTGCATACATTTGAGGTACAGGTAAATATTAACTAATGTATTGTTTTTCCCCCCCCAGGTTCCTCCTAATAAAATAGATTATGAATATAGTGAACTGATTTTATATCAGAATCAAGTGATGAGAGAGGCAGATCTCTTTCAGGAGTCTTTAGAACATATAGAGACCTATGAAAAGCAAATTTGTGATAAATTAGTAGTAGAAGAAATCAAAGGTAAGTCATTATTCTTCCCTTAGCCAATTTTGTTTGAAGTTTTTGCTAATGGCTTTCAGATATGATACAGCAGTAAAGCAAAAACACATGAAGCCTTTATTTTATTTTAAATTACTACTATAGGGAAACTATAGTACTGACAGATTTACAATTTTGTGCACAAATAAATAAATAAATTGTCCTATCAAAGTGGGTGGTGGATGCAGGTAGTTTAACTTGGGTTGACCCAGGAATAGAGGAAATCTAGGAGATTATTATATTGGTGCTTACTAGAGTAGCTTCCCATAAACCAGAACTATTATAACCTAGATTTAATCTTATGAAAAAGATTTTCATAAAGAATACTGTTTGAAGTACAAACACTGATTATTTTTCTTTTTTGACTGAAGTATCAAATTCTTGTTTCATTTTCAAGCTTTCTAATGCACGTACTTATTGAAGTGAATACTGAAGTTGACTTTTTTGGTTAAAAATAACTTACAGTTGTTTTGTGGATTTGAAGTGCTAATACTGAGTTCTGAATATGTGTGAGTAATGGCACATATTCTTCAGCTTCTCTTTGCTTGCACAATTTTGGTGAGCTGACCCTGGCCAGTGGCTAAGCCCCACACAGCTGCTCACTTACTGCACCCAGCCTCCCTTGTTGGACTGGGACAGAGAATAGGAAGAACAAAAGCAGAAGAACTCATGCATTGAGATCAAGATGGCTTAGGTGATGGAAAGCAGGAGGAAAGAAAAATGAAACGCAGATCCTCAACAAAGGCAGTCACTGTGCGCTTCCCACAGACAGACTGATGCTCAGCAGCTCTCTGAGCAATGGCCACCGGCCCCAACGCTCCTTCTCCTCACTTTTTGTTACTCAACATGAAACTATATAGCATAAAATATCTCTTTGGTGAGTTTGTATCAGCCCTCCAGGTTGAGTCCACTCACAGCTTATTGTCCACGCTGGCCTCCTTGCATGGTGGCAGAGTGGGGATAAAAAGACAAAGCCTTGCTGGTCTACAAGTACTGTGTAGCAGTGTGGGAACATCAGTGTATTACAACATTTGGTCACAAATCCCAAAACACAGCCCAGTATGAGTTGCTGTGAAGAAATTTAATTCCATACAATTTAGACCTGTAGAACCTGTAGAACCATTTATTTAATAGCAAATGAGTCTGATTTAACCAGTGGTTAAAAACTGGTTAGTTGATACGAAAAATGTAGATATGCTTAAGTAAACAGCCTGATAAAAACTGACCTAGTCATGTGTTGGAGTCCTGGAAGGAAGAGTTGCTTGTTTCTTTGATAATCTCAATAGCTATTTTAAAATCTCAGATACAGACATTCAGGTGGTCTTTGTTTTCACAGATGATGAATTTTCCAAGCTCTGAGCTCTGTGTGGTAGCTTCAAGTAGCATTTGTAACACACAGCAAATGCCTTTGGAAAAATAAAGCCTCTTTTTAAGAATCTGTGTATGTTTAAGCCTGATTTTATGTATTGTAAACTAGTATTGCAAACTCTGCTCGCAAATGTTTTCTCCTGTAATTCATAGTTCTGTACTGCATTGCTTCTAGGAGAGATGCTGCTCAAGTTGGGAAGACTGAAGGAAGCTGGTGAAGTATACAAAGAGTTAATAGAGCGTAATGCAGAAAACTGGTATTATTATGAAGGCTTGGAGAAGGCCCTACAACCCAGTAAGTTAAGCTACACAGATACAGTGAAAATACCTATGGTATAGGACACACTTAGAACTCCTGTTTGATATGTTGCTGCTTTAGATAAGAAATTTCTACTTGGTACAAATTATGTACCTTCTGATCTTGACTATTATATAATGTGTTCATTCATTTTTAAAATGTTCACTGAAAAACTTGTATGCATGAAAACCTCAACAGCAAGTATTTCTCTTCTTGGAATTATGGGTGGTGTTTCCTAACATGCTTACACGAAGAATATCCCCTT
Source organism: Climacteris rufus (assembly GCA_013398175.1). NCBI lineage: Eukaryota > Metazoa > Chordata > Aves > Passeriformes > Climacteridae > Climacteris > Climacteris rufus. The sequence goes on along the minus strand of VZRZ01002775.1, from coordinate 274,334 downwards.
GCCACATGTGAACTTGGGAACCAAATGGCAATTATTTCCTGTCTAATAGTTGATTGTCAGACTACTGTCATGTGCCACAACATAAAATTGTCATTTTGAAACTTGTTTAGACAGTACCTCTTTCTAGGGGCATGTAGAGAAATACTCAAATACCTATTTCAGATGGCCTTTTAAAGATAGACCATCTGAAAAAAACTCCTTCTTTCCTTTTTTTTTTTAAGTTGTCATTTACAAGGTAAAGGTGATAAATGTGTTGAAACCTTTGTTATTCCAATGTCAGTTCATGTTTCTGCTATTGTGTCTTTCCAGGAAAAATAACTAATTTTTAAGAACTATGATATTGCAACTATTTCTGTTGCAAATAATTTCTATATTAAGTGTTTTGCAGTGATAACTTTTCAGTTTACCTTTACACAGGAATGGTTTCTTTGTATTTAATTTTTCACTAATTAGTGAAAGTTATTGGAGTTATTCTGATGACATCATAAATCATAAGCCCACAATTATATTATTTGTAAATATTATATCTGCATTACGTTTCTCAACCAGCTTTCTTCTAGAGAGTTTTACAGTTGGGTCTCATGAGGTCTGGGAATACAGCTAGTAATGGGGTAATGAAAGTGATTTCCTTTGTTACATATGTGCAGAGTGTAGTGTTGCCCTTTGAGTGGTTTTCCCAGTGTATCCATAGAGTTGAATTGCCTGGTTATTGTTCCAGAAATTAAATTACCCAGGAACTCAATTATTCTTTCAGATATGATAAATATGTTGATGAAAGCATGTAGTTTTTAACAAAGAACCAGTCCAGTAGTTTTTGACATACTAAAATCCTATGTAGACTAAAACTGTACTGATTCTATAAAACTAATAATGCTACTTTATTTTTTAGGTGGTCTTAGGACTATTTCCTCCCCCATGGTAAGTTCTGGAGCTCCAACTTGTGACTTCAATTAGGGCTTTTATATGCTTTAGTTCCAATCCAAACAATATTTTAGTATAACTTTTATAACTCTACATTTTTTTGAGACACTGGGTAATAGATTCCCCCCCCTTCCCCAACATCTGAGCTCAGTGACAAGATAAACTGTTTTTCTTATGAAAGGAAAACAGATATTTCATATATATGTATTGTAGTCTTGATCTGTACATTCAGTTTTAAATTGTTTGAATTTAATATTTAAACAAAATTGATTTTAATTATATAAAAATGGCATTTTGAAGCAAAAGATTAGTTTTATTTAAGTTATAACCACATTGGAGCTCCAAAGCATATTATGGGGGAAAGGGGAGGAGTGGGAAGAAAATCTCTAAGTAGCTTTCTTTTTGTTAAACACTAAGGTGTAAAGAGTTCTGCTGCTCAGGACTTACATTGGCAGTATTATACCCTGGTTTTGCTGTCACCAGAGGACCTATAATAGAGACATGCTTGTATAGTATGCTGTTTGTATCCCTATGGTCTAGAAATGCAATATTTTTCTCTGAATGCTTTGTGTGTCTGAAATGGATGCATAGTGAAAAAAAGTTAATTGAAGCTATGAATGTCATACACTGTGTGACTGAGTCTGCACAACTTGTAACTGAAAGAAACCAAACTCCAGCTCTATGTGATTGAATGTGCAAGGTAATGGTCCTGTGTACAGTTTATCCTTAGAGTGCTGAATGCTGGTAGTTGTCTATTGTATATACAGTGTGTTCTCAGTACAGTTTGACATAGTAATGTTTATGATTTACTGGAAAAAATAACATGAAATGTTTAAATTGTTCCAAATCCAAACCATATACAGAGTCTAGCTCAATTATTTCTCAGCACTTAAATTCTCAACATTTAAAGACATTTAAAAGAATAGGTTTTTATGTCTCTTACTTATATCTATTATATTTGCTGACAATAGGCACTTTAGAAGAGAGGCTTCAGATTTATGAAGAAGTTAGTAAAAGACATCCCAGAGCAGTTTCACCTAGAAGATTACCTTTAAACTTTGTTTCAGGTAACAAGTTGCATATCTGTTCTGTAATGGTTTTTTTCTTTTAAGTTTTCATTAGGCTGTTTAATGTGCATTTAATATCTACTTGTGCATTTAATATCTACGGGAATATGTAGACAAATCAGATGTATGTGTTTTTCTTGGTATAGCCAAAATTCTTTTTAGGAGTTGATAGAAAAGCTTTATACACTCAAATATGATGAAATGAGCTATTTGTGTTGATAAAACTGCAGTACAGAATGGTATGTAGATTGTAGGAATTCCTGTACGTAATTTTTCTGCCTCACACAAGTTAAGAATCATGACTTAAAATGTAGGGTATAGTACACTTTAATGCAAGATATAAGAATGTGTGTGTATGCACACCCCCTCCTGTATCTAATACACATACTTCTGCTGTAAAAATGTACACCTACTTTGTCGTAGAGCCATTAGAACTTAATTCAACAACAAAAACTACCTTTGTGCTGATAATTTAATAAGAAAATGAGCAAAAAGGTCTGCAGTGTTATGTAGCACAAGGTACTGAATGTTACAGCTAAGTTCTTTGTGACTTTGTCCTTTCAAAATTTGTCTTGAAATGCAGTTCACAAATATCCTCAGTTTTGGAAGGAATATGTATATTCTTGTTAAAATAGAAAGCTATGATCTTCCAAAACAGAAGGAAGGAGACTAAATGAAATGGTAACTACCATAAAAATATATACTTAGTATGTAGCTGTCTAACTGCTCAGACTCCAGCAGAAGACTTTGGAAAGTACATAAGCTAGATATCAAGTGTCAAGAAATTTGAGGTCAGCTGCAGATTCCCAGCATACCTGCTCATGCCTTTAAATTTATAAGGTAAGTTTTTAGTTTAGCTCATTTACTGAACACCACATCTGTTGGTACCTTTAAATGCTATGGAGCATAGCTGTCCTACTTCCCTGCTGTTGCTGTGAGTCTGAATGTGCATACACATTGCCTGTGCAAAATCACAAGCTTTTAACTGCTTCATAAAAAGTTGCCACTTGTGCCTTTTATAATCCTCTATACTTCAGTTTCCTTGAAGATACAGGGACAGATTTTAAGGCATTTCAGCTAGATTTGAGAAGCTGGGTGATGAGTAATTGTTTTCTTTTCCTTAATAACATTGTTATGGTAACACAGCAAACAAGGAAATAACCTGCAAAATGCTTTCCTATATCTTTATTAGTGTTTTGCTGTTGAATGAATTTTACTGTGTGCTTTGCTCTAGTTAGCTTATATCTGACAGTGTAGTTTCACAGTTAATTCTCAGCTAAATAGGTATAGCAACAAGGATTAGTTACTCATGCTGTAACAATATGATAAATAAAAGCAAAATTTGTTATTAGATTGCTCAAGAAAAATCTCTTGGCTACTTTCTGTAGCATTTTATAACAAAGAATTTTTCTAAATTAAAACTTGTTCCTGTTAACTTATTTATTAATCTAATCAGATGTGAATGTGTAAGATTGTTTTTGACCCCAGAGAGGTTAATCTATTTACTAAATGATTTTCTATGTTTAGAAGTACAGGAGATAAGAATTTCTGTAGGTGAAAGTTAATAGTGAGAATGTAAAAGTGTAGAAAGAACCATGTTTGCAGAAAAATACGTGCAAATTTCAAGAGGATAGAATTTCTGGTTAAATGCAGTTACTGTTCCAGTGTGGGCTCTGACCAGTTACCAGGTGTCACTGTTTGATTCAGAATTAAATTACTCTAAAGAATTAAAATACTCTAAAATGCAAGCTTGTATTAAAAGGGCAGTCCTTGTCCAGACCTTGCCATGCATTGCATCTTAACCTTGTATTGCATACAAATCAGCTCTTTGCTCCAGCTGGAAGCCACCTTTATGGAGGAAGGCTGTTACAATCAATGTTACTGATTAGGTGTGTGTGTGATCAAGTACAGTTTTAGATTTGTTTATGCTTCTGTGTGCAGATCTGTGCCTCAGACTAAATTGTAGCTTGTCTTCTTGTCATAGGTGGGTGCCCAGCTATGTGGATTTTTTTCCTCAGACTTCATTTTAGAACTGCTTGCTATAAATAAATAGATATTTGATGAAATCTTGAATCTTGCTTTCCTAAATTCTGACTTATGATTCTTCCAGCAAGAAAATAAATTAGAAGAATTTCACAGGAGAAAATGAGATGGATTTTTTCTTTATATAGGGGAGTTTCTGTAGTGAGGCAACACATTTTAATTAATCCACCTGTAATAAAGCATGTACTTACAGTCCAGTTATGAATGAATCCCCATTCACAGGTAGTAGGAGTTTTTATATACAGCAGTTTGGTTTAGCACAGCAAGATCAGAACATGAGTTACTTTAATTGGTCTCAGTGTTTATTAGCAACAGTGCTGATAACAGTGAGTGTAGGACAATTGAGAATTGGTGGAAGTACATAAGGATGTTATATACAAAGCAGTAATGTCTGCATTTTCTGACTATCTATAAAACAATCTGTTAATCAAATTTTTAATGTGTTCTTACTGAAGTTTGTTTCAACAGTTTTGTGTCAATTTTGTGTGAATTTTAGTATTCTGTGAAGTGTGCTACTTTCTTATTGAGAGTTAGAGAAGTCCATAACAGAGGAGGCATTAAGTGTAGAGCAAGTTCATCCCTATGCAAAGCAAAGTCAGTAAAAATAATAGAAAAAATGGAACCAAACAACAACCAAAAAAACCCACCCACAGCTGAAAACAATCACTTTCATCATAGGAATAAAAACATGAAAGCCAGCTCTTTTCTGGCTGGATATCTTCTCTTTGAAGACCTGCTTTTTCTGTTTTTAAACAGCGTTTCTCAGAAACATGGCACTTACTGCAGGTATTGTAAGTCTTACCTGAAAATATAATTAGATCAGATTTTTAGCTTTCTGCGGTACATTTTGATATAGGTCATTCTGATATGGACCTTCTGTTTCTGAAAGGAGAAGTCTTTGGTTTCTGATTCCAGAAACAATCATGTCACATGTCATGTCCTACACATAAAAATAGGACTAGAAAGGAGGCAGAAGGTTCATTTCATGCATCCTCCTTCCTCAGGATACTTCATAGCTGCACTACTCCTAACTCATTTGTCTAATTTACTCATAAAAACCTCCAGTGGTGGAGCTCGTGCAAGATCTCCATTGTTATCCTTAATATTACAGGTTTTTTCATGTTTAAATAGTTCTTGCTACATCATCTGTTGTCAGCACTTAATATTTTCTCTTTTTAATAGACTTTGTGGGTTTGAGGACCGTTACCATGTCTGCCAGCAGACTCCTAAACACTAGCAACTTAAACATTTTACTCTGATTTTTAATTTTTTTTTTAATCTGGAGCATGTGTTTTATTTAGTAACAGGAAAGATTAAGACCCTTAATTTCAGTTTCTCAGCTCCTCTGTTATCCAGAGTTGCACAGCAGTTAGTGCATATATTTATATAACGCTTGCAATCACTGACATATAACCAAACACACTTTTGTTCCTAGGTGAAAAATTTAGAGAACTAACGGATAAGTTCCTGAGGGTTAACTTCAGTAAAGGCTGCCCACCCTTGTTTACCACTTTGAAATCTTTATATTACAATCCAGAAAAGGTAAAATTTAGTATTTATTTGGTTTTAATGAAGTCTTCTATATTGAATTTCTAATAGACTAAGAGTTTTTATATAGCTTTTGCTGTAACCTACCAATTACAATTGTTGAACAATTTTTCCTGAATGTGCATTTTGTCATATGTGAATGATCACTTGATGTGAAAATGCTTGAAGTTGGCTTCTTTCAGAGTGCACTGAGGTTCTTGAAAAATTAAAGATGATCATTAACTTTGAGTGCAAACGTTACAGGATTCTTTCAACTTATGGTTTATGATGTCACCAGAAGTAATGCTTTTTAAATAATAGAGGTGGCTGTTCTATGTACATTTTTGAAGTGCATGGATACATTAGTATTTAACACAAAGGCTTGTTTCCTGTTTCAGCCTTTAGCTAAAACTTCAGTGTATAATTTTTCTACTTCTGAACTCAGTTTTGGTGTAATTGTGTCACATTAGAACTGTTGTTTCAAATATAGTTCTTCCTTCCAAACTTGACAGTAAGATATTGTGAAAATATATTTTCAAGCTAAAGCATGTTACTGAAATGTGTAGAAAACAGAATAAAGATCAGTCTCTTCAGATGTTATCTTTGCTACAAACACTAAAACTCTGGGTATTCTAATCCATTCATGACTAGGGAAGAAAAGGGGTTTGTGTATTAAAAAACCCTAAATACATGAAAACAGCTTTTCAACCAGCAGTGAATACTCCTTTACTTGGACTAGAATTATTCTTCTTTGTAAGAGTTTCTTTGCTTCTTGTCCTAACATGAAATTTTTAGTACGCTTCTGTAATCTCTACTTTTGCCATGGTTGACAAAATTTTAGTAAATTCGGTATTATGTTGTTGTGATTTACCCTCAACTGGCAACTTAAGTACCATGCTGCTGCTTGGTCACTCCACCTCTGTCTGGTGGGTGGTAGAATCAGAAACACAAACTTTGTGGATTGAGATAAGGATACTTTAATGTTGAATCAAAATAAACTATAATAATACTAATAATTGTAATGAAAAGGGGAGAGGTAAGAATAAAACTCAAGAGAAACAAGTGATGCACAATAAAATTGCTCTCCATTCACTGCCCAATACCCAGCCCATCCCTGAGCAGTGACTGACAGCTCCCAGCCAACTCCTCCCATTAATGTACTGCCCATGGCATTGTATGGTACGGAATATCTGTTTGGCCAGTTCAGCTCTGCTGTCCTGGCCATGTTCCTGCTTGGCTTCTTGTGGCCCTGCTTCTTCACAGAGCACAGGAACCTGAACAGTCCTTGCCTCAGATTAAGCACAACTTAGCAATTTACACATCAGTGTGTTACCAGCATTATTCTCCTACTGAATCCAAAACAGGGCACTGTACCAGCTCCTAAAAAGAAAATTAACTCTATCCTAGCTGAAACCAGGACATGTGCCTAGTACAAGCTTTTCTACAGTGCCTGTTGCTAATGCACACTTTTCAATGTAAACATTTGAAATGGAATTAAATTGTTTTACATTGTGTTATGCTGGATGCCTAGATAGAAGTACTGTCAATTTTAGGCAAGTTTTACCTCTATTATTTGAAGTGTGAAAAATCTGGAAGTTGAAATAGATGTGTAAACTCATGGTATCTGAAAAGACTCTTAGCACTTAATTTTTGATGTGATAGGTAAAAAAGAGGGCTGCCATATTCTGGGGTAGACTTATACAGAAAGGTGCCTTTTTGCTAGTTATCTTCATTATGTCAAATCAGTGCTGCTCAAAACTGCCAGCTTAATACTAAAATGTAATTAAAATCAAGATCTTCATCTTTTCCAAACATGCTTGGGATTTGTTTGTGCTGCTAACTTCTGCAAAAGCTTTTTTTGTCATATTTCACATTCTTTCCTTACCAAAGTAGGCTGTCTTTTACATGTCCCTTGGTTGGATTTGCCTATAGCTATAGTGTAATAGAAGAATCTTTGAAACTAAGGGAAACTTTACTTTTAATCCCTGACAGCTAGTTTTAGAATTGCTAAAATTTAGGGGTTGAGGGCAGAAAATTGTGACAAATCAATGTGTGCTACATCTTTCAGGAAAATATTGTACTTTGGTATTTAATTTGACTAAGTTGAAGCTTAGTACTACCTTCTCACATGAATTACTCATGTATTTTGACTGAAAGAGTATTGTACTCAATATTGTGTTATGCCTGCTACAAAATACCTAGAAAATTTCTGAATTCTCTACCAGCTGGGAAGAAACTTCCCCATGTGTTTCTTTGGAAACAAGTGCAGTTTGGTGTAGTCAGCTGCAGTTGCATTTTGAAGTGGCATAGATATGAGGACTTGAAGAGTTGGTATTTCAGCCTACAAAGTTCCCTTTTTCTAGAGCTCCAGGGGGGTCCATGATCTTTCATGAATAGCAAGGAAAAACGGGTGGTTGTATAGAAGGTAAACATTTGTCAGGTATGTTCAGGAAAATGTTGTTTATTATCTAATTGCTGTAAATTGGTACTTCAGCCTTTTGGCTGTGTTGGGTAGGTTTCTTCCAGAAGTATCTATTACGTGAGTACTTTATATTTATGAAACAAACATTGAGGAAACTTTCCCAGCTGCTTCCAGGAAGAATTACTGAATGCCCCACCAAAAATAAACCTGAAGTCACTGCAGTGCCAAATGAGTGCATGGGCTGGTTTTTTTTTTCAGCTCCTGACTTGGGATTTATTTACATACTTGTGTGAATATTGGTGTGGTGAAAGGTATGGAGTAGAACTTTCTTCTTCACTTCATAAAAGAATAAGCCTTACTTTGGTTAAATAGGAAAGGTGTTTTTAATCTTCCTTCAGAGTGTAAGTAGAACTGTTTAAGATCACTTGGGTGAAGTCTCAAAAGGGTGCCACAAGTGGGAAATGTAAAACTGTTTGTTTCATTAAAAAAGGTTATTGCTGGAAGAAAATTTCTTTGAGCAGCCAAAGGCATGAGAAATTGGTTCAGTAACAAAAGATTACATAGAGCTTTGTTGCTTTTTGGCATTCTCAAAGACTTGTTTTGAAGTAAAGCACTCCTTAATAAATAAGTCTCAAGTAAGTTAAAACATATTTCATATTGCATTATGCAATCTGTCTTCTCTTTTTTTGGAACAGAAAAAAATGTGTTGGCCTTGTGTTCAGTTTGATGTTCAGAAGTTTATATTTGGCTGCACAATTGGGTTGAAAAGGAAACTGTTCAAGACTTGGTAACTGTGTGAAACTTGGATGCTTGAGAAAGTGGTATGGTGAAACCTGGGACAAGCAGGTGCTGGATTTTTCATCCCTCCCAGCAATACTGTTACCTTCTAGGAGGGAGTTGTTAACCCACTGATCATTGTTAAAGCTGACTAGAAAAACTCTAGAACCTGATGGGAAGAAAGTGTTAAGCTGGCTTTGCTGTAAATTGCTGTGCATGCTTCTGCATCAAGATCTGGTTTCAGACTTTGTGGTCCCTTACTGATTGCAAATCAGTGATCTGACTTATTTTTTTCTCCATAGTTTTAGAAGGGAGTTATACAAGTCATTATTTAATCCTTCAAAGCACTTCAAATGAGGTTGTGATTTCTTCAGGTTTTGTGCTGTTGTGCTACTGTGATAAAGCAGTATGTGAAGTGGTTTGGGTTTTTACTGTTTCTTCTTTGTCAAACACCTAGATTGGAGGAGACATAAGTAGTTCAGGCTGAGGGGTGAGAAGCCATAGGAAGTGAAGCTAACAATTGCCTTTTGCCTAGAAACTGTACTGCCATTTTACCTTGCTCAGTGTATTGTGCTGTGGATAGAACTTCTGAGTATAAAAATACTGCATGCTTAAAAAAAAATCATGCTAGCTGTTCAGTATCTTGAGTGCACCTATATACCATGCTGTAACATAAAATTACTGTAATGTTGAAATATGGAGAGGAGGATTGAATTGCAGGATGAACTGTTGGATGAAGGCCATTTGAGTTGATGCCTGTTTCGTTTTTTTATAATATTGGTAACTGATTTTCTACAGGTTATGTGCATGAATAAGGAGTAAAAGGAGTTATGATGTAAAGACTTCAAGTTATTTCTCAAGTGATAATTGTTACTGTGCTCCCCTGTTTGCAGATACCAAAGGCATGCTCTACCTTGGTACACATCCAGATTCTGTATCTTTCCAACTGAAGACAAGGTCAATTGGAGTTTGATAGAGATTGCCAGACTCAGACTATTTTTCACCATGTCTCGTTCAAAGGAAGTTTATAATACCTCATTGGCTGTGTTCAGTGGTATATCATCGCTGATACTCGGTCATAGATCACTCTTTATCCACAAAATGGTAGAGAAGTCATTTGATGGAATACTGTCTTGATGGCTTGGCTTGTATTTTAAGAAAATTAGTCGAAGTATAATGTCCATCACTGCCTGTTTGTTTCAGATGATTCTTGAAGTAACCACTGCTATTGTGAAGAAATTGGCTATGCTTTCCTTCTATTCATTGTATGGTAGTCTGAAGCTTTTAAATGTGAAAACTCTTGGTCTTAGTGAAGTAAGGTAAAGTGAGTGGTTACATAAAGGCAAAGGTGACAAATGTAAGAAGCATTGCAGCAGATTCTACTCATCTGTGAGGTTTGGGGAAAGGAAAGGAAATGGCTGATCTGAACAAGAGCTGAGACCTTCCTCTACTGGTGTTAAGGAGCTTGCATACCGAGCTTGATACTACTTTTGCTCAACTGATCTTGAGTTCAGTCACCTCAAATACCAGCCTTTACCTGTTCATACAATTCCTCTCTTTCTAGCTATTGTTTAAGACACCCTGAGGGAACCCTGTGAATATTTTACTGCTCTGCAGAACTCTCTAAATTCATCCCACGCTTATTTAAATGGTTCTCTGACCTTTTCCCCCATGTTAACTTTATTTGGACAATTTCTATTATAAAATGGAAGAATTCTGTGAAGGAAAGGCATTCTGGGCTGAACAACATCATGATGGTGTTGACACTAAATCTGCAGTTTGAACTTTACTCTTCATGCATTGTGTCTTAAGGCTTTAATTGGCAGATACATCACATGCCTCATCTTCCTGGCAGGAAGGCATGTCCCAGGCAGGTACTTAAGTTTGTTTTGCCTTCTTGGCCTGCATCTTCCACATCTGCCTAGCACCAAGGCAAACATTGCATATGGTGATATTTTTCCTTTGATCTTCTAGGAATCTCTTGCTCCTCTGATAGGATACTTTTTAGATCAGAAGGAGACTCAAGTAAGGCATCTGCAATGTAGTCTCTGACTGCAAGCACCAGAACAGCAGTGGATTGCTCAGCTGAGGCCTAGTTGGTGCCCTTAGTGCTGTCTTGATTCTTGTGTTTATTCTTTTACATGTCCAAGAGTAGATTCCTGTTACATATCAAGGAGAAGCAGAAAATATCAATTGTCAGTGACTTCATTGACAACTTTTGCTGTTATACTTAAAAAAAAAGCAAACAAATGAAAACATAACTCTGCACTTCTCCATGAGACAGTATCCAGTAAAATTCAAAGCACCTTCTGTGATAATGCTTTTTGTCATCTTTCCTAACAAGATTCTCATTTGAAGTTCAACACTTGTGGTAAATCTTCTGGAAGTCTTTTAAGAGCTTTTGATGAAGTGTCAAGTTTGGTATATCAAGGCAGCAGAGAATATACACCCCTTTTGTGATTTTGGGGGGTATGTGTATGTCACTTTAATTGCTTTCTTAAACACATACATCTTGGTAGTGGAGGATCAGGTTACAGAGCTTCTAAACATTGAGTCTGAATGAGATGCATCTCCAACTCTTGGTGGAGCTAGACCACATCACTGCACTCCCACTCAGTCTCCATCTTTGTGATGGATGGAGTTTCCCGAGGTCTGGAGGAAATCAAATGTCACTGCTGTTTTCAAGAAGTACAAAAAGGAGGATCTGAGGATCTATGGGTCAGTCAGCTTGATCTCAATCTTTGTGAAGCTGATGAGGCAAATAATCCTGGAAATCATTACCAAGCACATAAAGGGGACAGTAGGTAGGATTGATTTATGAAGGGGAATTCATGCCTGACTAACTTAGTAGCCTTGCATGACAAAATTATCATGCTTCTCATTGATTCCCAGGGAACAGACAAGGTTATTACATGCACAAATGAAAATGCAAGAGAATATTTTAGCAAAAGAAAAGACCCTTTTGTCATGGAGGTTGATCAAACATGGGACGAGGTTGTTCAGTGAGGTAGTGGAGTTGTCTTGTTGGAGATGGTTAAAATGTGACTGGCCAGGAGTAATCTGCTCCAGCTGACCCTGCTCTGTCACAGTGAGTTGGACTAGGCAGTCTGTAGAAGTCTCTTCTAACCTTAATGATTCTTAATCTTCTTACTGGGTTTCATGTTCAAGTCCAGGACCAGCTTGTAGCCATTTACCTGCTAGCTGGCAAGCTACTTTGAACTGCTGCTGCAGTACCAGGATAAGTGCCTTTTATGTAAGTCTGGCAATACTAAGGCACTATAGCAAACAGTGCAGAAAGGCACAATGAAGACTGACAGGCTGATATATGTGAGTGCCTATATACAGAAGCATGGAGATCCCTAATCCAGATACTGTGATTTGGAATCTTTAGTTGTGATTTTTATCTCCATTTGCCAGCAGAGCCCTCCTAATCACTTCCTAGAATGTCTTGCTTCAGGCTATTTACAAAGGGACAAACTTGTCACCGAATTTGCCTTTTAGAAATGGATTAAGCTCTAAACACAGCTGAGTAACTGCAGACTCTCCTTAGGATTAGGTTGAATGTGAGTAAATGCATGGTTCGTGTCACGTGAAGCATGTGTGTGTAACTGCTGCTTCCGGATGGGCACTTGCTAAAGAACAGGTTGTTTATTCAGGAGTGAAATGGGGTTAGGCTGAGGCTGTGATCCACAGACATAGTAGTTGTTTCTGTGCAGTCCTTCCTCCATCAGTCTTGGTTTTGAAGCTCTCAAAGTGGTACATATGGCATCTGTCTCTGTTTCTGCAAAATTTCTCAGTGCAAATTCTAATAGACTGTGTTGTGCATTTGGTGTTTTGTCAGTGATCATCTGCTCGTAGTCTCAATTAAAGAAAAAGAGCTGTGTAAAGAATACTTTAAGCTTAGAAATCAGCAATCATTTGGCCAAGCTTTGATGTAGATGCTCGCTGAAGCTTAGTTTGCCCTCACCTAGCTGGTGAAGGAAAAATGGAGGACAAAATACTGATAAAATTCTAGTAAGGTCAGAATTGCATCCAAATTATTTCTTGGGTCGGATAGCTCACGTTCACTTTGAGTAGTTTTCTGCTGATGGAGTCAGTTTATTCCAGCAAACCTGCTGGTGTTGGTGCTGCTGTGCAGCAGGGACTGTTGGTGTGACACTGATGGGGTCAGTGTGCTGTGCTCCCACCCCTGATGTGCTGTGCAAATGCACAGCTGTTGGGAGCTGCTCAGTGCCTAAGGCTCGACAGATGCCATATGCGAGGTTATAAATGAGGTGCTGTGTTCTGGAGGTTGGGACTTTGGTTTTTAACGGCTTATATTCACTATTGCCAGTACCTGGTCTTCACTGTGATCTACAGTGACAACTACAATGGCATATGTTTAAAGAGAAGATAGCCTTTTACCCAAAAATAGCTTGCTTTATAGGAGGTGATAGCACAAGTCCCATGAGCTGTCATCCTCATCTTGGAGTTTTAATATATAGCAATTCTGTGCCAGAAAAGTTCTCGCTTGTTGTATACTGTGTGTGTTGAGGGTGGGAATAACAGACACAGGATTTATAGGACTCCAGCAGATGATTCTGCTTAGGGAACTGATTTATGGGTCTCTCATGCAATTCAGAATGAATTAGCTAAGAGCCCTGACTTGTGGACAGAGTGGTTCACGTTTCCAGTTGTCCATTCCACCCTGCCATTTTTGCTGAAAGAACAATGCAAGTGTTTGAGTACCAGTTTCTGAATCTGTACAGCTTTAAATTTGTACTCAGATTTTCTTAGTATGTTGTGCTATTAAGCTAAAAATGGAGTTGCTCGACAAACTGTTTCTGCAATGCCAAAATTGAAAAGATGCATGGATTAAACATGGGAAAATAAAAAATGTTAGCTGTCCTCATTGGGAAAGTCCACAGACATGATTTCAAGAAAATTCATATGCTACAAGAGGTGCTTGGGTTGTAGTGGGGCCAATGATGATAGTGTATTTTGAAGAACTGTAGTTATTTCTGGAAAAAAGTAGTTTCTTAAGAACACTTAAAACATGTAGTTCTCATATTGCCTTTGGAGATTTATTCACTTGATATTCTTGATCTTGCCATAAAATACTAAAGTTTTGCATCATCAATTCATAAACATACTTGGAGGTAACTTGTATTTTAAAGTGAATGTCTTTGTGACTTTTAACCAAGGACTAAGGAATAAGAAATGTAGGTGACCAACTACAATGAATTAATTCTAAGCAAGTGAGGTATATGGGAGGATAGTAGGCAGGCTCTAATTAAGAAATTCATCCAACATAAAGAAACTTGTGTGGTTGTGTTTTGGGTGTTTTATTAACAAGATAACCTGCTTTCCTCTACAACTTTGAAGTGTTACCTAAACAAAACACAGCTTTAAAATATATAACTACAGTAGATTTTTTTACTTATGATTGATATTTCTGTAATAGTATGAACAATTTAATTTCCATGTTTTGTGGAGACTTTTGGGAATAATCACTCAAACTACTACTATGTGAATGAAAGTTTTTGAAATGTGACTGTATATGTGGGGGTTTTATGTGCTAAGAAACATGGAGCATTTACAAGGAAAATGTCTCAACAAAATACAGTCTGTGTATGTGAAGTACTGTGATAAGGGTGTCTTAGTCTCCTGTGCATGGAAAGAGATGCATTATCTAACTGCTGGGCTTTTAGGCTACCAGCAGTTTCATAGCTTTTATACTTTGCTTAGTGCTTTAGTTTCTGAAGTTTGTTATTAATAAAATATTGGTATCAGCAAAGTATAGCCATTTTCTTTGAGTTTCCTGTTATGCTAAACCTTTAATTTAAATAGCCTACTGCATAATATGGAGGGTTGTTAAATCTTTTTATCAGTCTTTTAGTTTCTGAATAGCAAGAGTACTTGACTGTTTAAACTACATGTATCCTACTGATATCTTTCTGCTTGAATAAAATTTACACAGTTGGTGTAATAATTCAGGAAGAAGCTGAAGGCCTTTTTGTATGTTAGGGAAGTGAAAACTAGTGTTTAGGAAAGCCACTTTGTTATTGTGAGCTTTGTTGTTTATACAAAGTTACTGCTCAGAGTGAATGTATCTGTGGTTCCTGGCAGAATGTTTCTGCTGGAAGCCAGTAACCTGAAGTATAACTGTATATGGGATATATACAGTTTTCACATTCTGTAAGCTACAGTTCAGATATATTAGTAATATCTGTGAACAGCATTATTTGTTACTCTTCCTTGCAAGAAATTTATCTTGGAGTGCTGCCCCCACCTCCTCCACAGAAAATTCTCTTTGTACTTGAGCAATGTTCAAAAATACTCTTTGGTTCCCCATACATGCTGGTCTCTGTATCCACGAGATAAAAAATCCAAAGAGTGAAGATCTTCAATTAGTCAACATCAAGGTTTACGTCGATTGTGTTGCAGGTGCATTGGTTGATTCCATTGAAGCTCGACATTAGTGCACATGTGCCCTTTTTCTGAGTATCTAAAATCATGGAGACTGTGAGGAAATACTGGATGAGAGAAAATGTCTGTCTGGAAGAAACATCAGAAACAACAGTCTCAAAAAAAGGTGTAAGACTGTCTACACAGGAAGGTAGGCTGTCTTCAGTGGAGATCTTTCTTTATCCCTTTCTGGAAAGACGGCATATTTCTTCCTTTATTGCAAAGCTAAAGGAATATAAAGCAAGTTGCCACTGTTTTCGTTTTTTTTTGTAGTTAGATGTCCTCTGTAAATGATTGGTGGATTACATAAGGAAGTAAAAAACATTGGTTCTGTTAGGAAACTCTGCATTTTAAGAAGAAATAGCTCTGTAAGATGAACCAAGGACAGCCTGTTGTTCATGCTGACTCCATGACTTCAAGTGTTAGGAAGTAGTGTCTTTGAGTTAAAATTCCAGGAGGGGTAATCTGGTAAATTGGATTTACCCAGGATCTGGCTAACAATTGGTACGTTCATAGCAAAAGATAGCATTTGTACTGTACAACTGGATCATAAGGAGGAGTAAGGAAATTTTAAAATTAGTAGAGGAAGGAGAAGGATAAGAAACTTTGTCCTAGGTACAGCAAGGATAGGATGCTTCCACTCTTCAGTGAGAATGGGGAATGTAAAATATGTTGATGGCTGATAATTTGGGTCTCTGAGGTAACACGTAAGCCAAGAGCTGTCAGGTGTAGCAGATGATTTATGAACTACTTTATCAAGATAGCTTTTCTAGTTTGAGTGATCTATATTGGGATTAGCTGCTCCAAATAACCCATTTGGACACCCACAAGAAGTGCTCTCAATATCTCTGCTCATAGTAGCTGCTAGCGATGCTCTGTTCACATGAAATTATCTCTTTAGTCCAGTCCCCAGACTTGTCCTAAAGCTCTCAGAAAACCAGTTTCTCATCAAATTAGTTGTGTGATGACCACAGTGTCATCTTAGAATATTGGTTTGCTCTGAATTTGTATTTGTATTGTACTACAGTTGCTGTAAACTTTCCAATTGATTATGCTTGTACATAGAATTGTTTTTAAGGGCATGCTGCTTCAGCAGAGCAAGCATACAGAATACATATTACAAGCTACTTTTGGAATGTCAAATGCAAACTAGACTCAGATAAATGGAGGAAGTTTCTTCTTCTGGAGCTTAGTGTTTCAAACAGCCTGTGTATCAATTTGTGCTATTGACACTAGAAAAGCTATCACTTGTTTTATTTCAGGATTAGCTGTTAGCAGTGCTAGCAGTAATGGACAGCAACAGCTTTAGGGTACTGCAAAGTCAATGCTTTGTGGCTAGCCAGCCCCTATAAGCTGGTAGCTCTGTGGTAAAATTCCTGAGAATAAATGTCTGCTTAGTCACCACACACTGAGAAATGCTGAAGTTGGTGACTAACCATGGTAGCATTGGATGTGTGTTTTGGTGCAAGTTACAGTTTTTGTCTTTCCCTTTGCACCATAAGTATATGCACACAATCAAAAATGCTTTTCTCAGGGAAGCAGAAGTGAGTATTGATGGCTCAGTTGAATAAAGTTAAAAGTAGAGATGCACCTACATCTGAATTGCTGTTAGTTTTAAAGCAACACTTTTGCTGGGCTTTATGCAAAACAGTAAAGGTGTGTCCTTGGCATCTGTATGTGTCAAAGATGGATAAGAAATTGAAGGTGACTCATGTTAAGTAAAAGGCTGCTTGTCCTGTTTTTCTGTTTTTATTTTCATGGCATGAGGTGATAAAATAATTTTTTATTTGATAGTGATTTTTTTTTTTACTGCATTCAGATATTAGCCATAAATGAAAGTGTAAGCAGTGGAAGTTGTCTGTATGAGGCTGAATAGGCTTTCACAATTGGAATAATTTATTTAAATATTCTCTGTGGGCTTGTTCATACCTCATAGAGTGAGAGATCTGTATCAGCTGTATAAAAAGTTGTGGAGCAGAGATTTTTCAAATAGACAAAGGAAATAGTTGCAAGTAACTTAGTGTATAGCTGCCATGGCAAAAATTGGAAATATTCAGTCATTTGCATACCCTACACCTTTTCCTTTTTACAGTGATAAATCTGAATGGTAGTATCTTATGTTTTGAAGTGGGCAGATGGGACATTTTAAATAATGGAGAAGTGTTGGTTTAAAAAAAATCAAAATCAACCTTCTGAGCCTTGCTGCATAGATTTTTTGGTTCTTCTCTGAACAGTCTAATATTATAGATGCTGTGATCTTTAGATATTAATTTCCATAAAATTATACTAAGCCATAGGAAATGAAACTTTTCAGGTGGCTGCCCATAAACACCTTCCTGTGTGGATTACATTGCAAGAGCCTGAACTCAGACCTGTTGTGCAGTGCAAGTGTGCCAGCTGGCTCGTGTATTTGGCATGCTTTATTCTTTGCCTGGATAAAAAGCAGATCTCAATTCATGCCAATCACCTCTTGGCTATAGGTGAAGATGCTTCTTGTCTTCATTAGTAGTAAAACACTGTAGTAAAACACTTTTTTTAATGTGTAGCTGCCCTTCTGTCCCACCCTTTCTCCCCCCTTGTGATTAATTGAATTTATGAGCTTTTTTCCTTTTTGAGTCTGTTGGCAGCTTCTTTACCTGGAACTTCCTTCCCTTTTCCATCCAGAAAGGTCAAAATGCCCTGGATTGAAATACCATTAATTGTGTGATGGGGCCATACTAGATAGAGAGAAAATTGTAAGTGTGCCTCTGCTACTGTTCCCAAGTTTTTTTACAGGCCTGAAAGTTCACATCTAAGCATAAGCACTTGTAGAGATGGGAACTTCAGATTGCAAGTTTACCACATGGGCAGAGCTTAACTGGGTTTAAACCCAGGATCCTCCATCAGTCTCTAGAGACCCTTCTCAAGAAGAGGTACAAGTGCCTTGCCAAGCTGTATGTCTGCCTCATCCATCACATGCAATCAAGTAACTCTGTTCAGGGATGCTGTGAAAGTGTCTTTGTGAGCAAAGGGAGATGTTCTTGTTTGTGCTGTCACTGTCAGAGCTTTTTCTAGTGTTAAGCTGTTTCTGGGGAGGGTTCTGTTTAGGATGGCGTGGAGAGCATAGAGAGCATAGAATCAAAAGAAAGCAAGGAACCACCTTTTTATAGTGGGCATCTTCATTGTTTTGTGGGTTCAGCTCTGTGTTGGCTGGCTTTGTGTGTGTGTGAATGATTACCACTGTCTCAGAAATGGACTGGTACTGAAGACAACTCTCGAAAGTCTAGGTTTGGTGTTGTTAACTGTGTGCCATAGAGCAGCTGCAAACTGTTTAATATGTTGTCACCAAAGGCCTTCTCCAGAACTCTGAGCCAGCACCTGTGTTGTTTTTTCTGTCTTAATTTATTTGGTACTAAACTCATAAATACTGTTCAGGGTCTATTGATACCATTTCTGCATGTTGTGAGCACTTTCTTACTGTGCTCTTAGATAACATCTCATTGTAGCAAAGACTTTAAGTATTGACATGGTACTCTTGTGGACTGTTTTTATTGTTGCTTCTCAATTTCCCATGAGGCATTTAGAGCATTGGTGTTGTGAAAGATATTCCTAATTGAGTTACAAGGACTTTATCTGTTAATGTCAACATGGTTTTCTGGCAAAAGGACAACACTTTGTCAACTGCTGTTGAAAGGCTTAGTTTGTCATTCACTCATTAGGGATCCCATTTTTTCTAGATGATGAGGATTGACTATTTTGAAGTTGCACAGAGCAATTTTCTTTGGGTACTATGTAGCAAAACCATTTGCAAATGGTTCTCTGTATCTCAATCAGTGGATACAGAGATATCTAGATATAGGGAGTATAGATATCTTGAAAAGTACTGCTATCTTTCAATTTCTTGAATAGACAGAAGTCTAGTTGATGCTGCTTCTGCTGTGCTGCAAAAGTGGTGTCGCAAACTCAACAAATCCCATTTTCCTGAATAAAGAATACTATTCTTACTTGAGGAACCAGAAAGCTTTGTTCAGCACCACTACTTTCAAAGCTGGTGAAGGGAGATACTATCAAAATTCAGTTGTACTTTGGGATTGATTTATTCAGCTTTGAGATATACTTTTCTGCTACTAAGGTGCAAATTTTGCATCTTTAGGAGGTGGTTTTTCAGGTAAGTGCTCATCTGATTCAGAGATTGACAACACAAGGGGTGCTTTGGGATCAGTTTCTGTGACCAGCAGGACCAGCGTTGTCAGCACCATGCATTATCTGCAAGAAACAAGTTTTCTTCAGGAAAGATACTTCCGTGGAGAATTCTCTATTTAAAGGAGAAAGGTCATTCAATCCCAAATGTCAAAGACAGATCACATAACCTTTCTTTGAAGGTCAAGAACACATGCCCTTTTTTTCCCCCCCTTTATGCGTCGTTTTGCCTTAAGTGAAAATGCAACATGTAGAAATACTGCCTTTGCAGGTTGGTTCTGTAGTCCTTCTCCCACTCTAGAGCTTCAGAACCAGTTGAGAAATCCAGCTTCCTAGTGGTGAAGACTGTCCATATTGACACTTTGAATCATAAGCAGATGTTTGACATCTGACTCAGATTGTCAGATTCCAGATTTGTGAACATTTTGTTGTAGCAATCATCCTATTTCCTTTCCAAGACAGAAGCCCTTTGTCCTGTGGATGATGAGGCAGTTCATGAAATGTATCCCCTTCTACCTGCTGTTTTCCCTCTCTTTCAGTCTTTTTTAGTATGTATGATTATTAGGCATTCCATAAGGAGGAAACATTCAAAGTGGTTTTACAAAGCACCAGTCTCCCACCGTGTTGGTAATATCCAGAAGTGATCCACTTTATGCACGATGTTGGACTATTTCAGTGATTTAAATGTCACTCACTGTTTTGTGTCCTTGTCACTGCTGATGGTGTTCAAGGCACAATAATGTACCCCTTGCCTGAAGTGTAATTTCATATGAACTTTGTAACACTGAAATCTTTTTATAAAAGCACATACAAGAACACACATCTTGAAGTATTTCTGGAATTTGCCTGAAGATTTGCCTCAGATTTTACTAATGCATAGCTAATTTTTCTTAGCTTAAGATCACAATTGCATCTGCAGGCCAGTAGCATGTTTTCTTGTTCAGGTGGCTTTATATAGGTGTACCTTGAAACCTTGCATCTCAGTACCAGTATTCAAAGTTTCCCTTTTGGTCATTGGACTTAGAGAGCAGAGCAGATAATACTAAATGTGTCCTCAGGACATCAAAAGATAGGGACTCAAACCTGTGCCAGATGTCAACATACAGTTTGCTTCTCAAACTGCCTGTATACAATAGCTTTTAGCCCGTGTTTGCACTGGAGAAGTACTGGTGACTGCTTAGTGAATTCTAATAAAAGCAGCTGAAAAAAAATTACTCAAATGTAGTGTTTGTAGCTGATAAATTAACAAGTTGAAGTCTTTAAAAGCTATTGATGCAGCTTAAGTCTAACCACTTTATACTACATTGCAATAATTCAGTTCCCTTTCTTGCAATTGTTTCATTGAACAAAGTACTGTATTGGTGTTTGGAAAGCTGTCATTGAAACAGAAGTATATTATAAAATATTTTACCTGCAGTAATGATGTAGTAATGGGATATAAAATTAATGTAGCAACTTAGCTTCCATAAATAAAGCAGAGAATTTAAGCCTTTATTTGAAAAATTTGCATCCTTGCTTTGTAGTAGTGGGCTGTTGATTTAATCTTCCATTACGTATTTCACCTCACCTTTTTTGCATATATTTCTTAAACCTTTCTGTATTGCTAATTTTATTACTTTGTCTGTTCATTGCACTTACTCCCACATGGAGTATAGAAAAAAATAGAATTGAAGTTTAGGCTACTGTAGCCATTTTGGAGCCCCATACTGTTGTTCTTATCTATGATAGGCCTCTTTTTGCCTAAAGAAAAAATTCTGTAGCAGGAGTCACTTGGTGTATGGCACAGCATGCAGCACAGATTTCCATTTCATGACTGGCCCATAGATAGCTGTGATAGCTACCAGTGACAACAGAAGAATTTTATCCATCAGCCACTTACCTGGAAAACAGTAACTTTCCCTTAGGCTGCCCCTTACAAAAGGGGCCACAAAATGTATCTCAGTATAATCGGATAAATACCAACTAGTGTTCACAGAGAAACAGCGATTCAGAATTGGAGTTCCAGTGAATTGTGTTCTTGTTACTTTTAGTTTAAAAATAAGATGTGTGTGCATTACATTTATTCCAGTCTGTTTGTATTTCTCAACTATTCATTTTAAGGCATTTACTCAAAGTTGACTTGCAAAATTATCCTTTCCAGTGGAATGAAACGGCACAGGAATGGAAGAGCATTATGACTTTGTGGAGTCTTTGCTTCAAGTAGTACAGAGTAGTACAGATGCTTTTTTAACTTTCAGGATTATTACACTAGACAAGTTTATGTAATGGTTTATGAACATGTACAATTGTAATCTCTAGGATATAGGAGGAAAAATGAGCACTTCACTTTCTTGTGCAAATGGAGAAGGCTAAAGCCCATTTCCCCTTCCTTGGATTCTTGTGGCTTAGCTCATTGTTCTTCCATAATGAAATGACAGGTGTAGGTAGTGACCTATGAGAAGTTTGGAAGTTTGAATTTTGATTAATTAAGAGGCTTCTGAAGCTGGTGACCCCAGTTCTGGAATTAATTCAGTCTTCTCATAACAATGTGAGATTTGTTGATGACTTCAGCTATGCTTTGGTTTGTTAACCTTTTTTCAGCTCCATGGCAAGAGAATAAACTGACACTATTTTCCTAGAATAATTCTGTTTGAAATTGTCTTGTGGTCAGTATAATGGTGAATGCTGTAGCTTTTAGAAATAGTGAAATATTGTTGCCTTTAAGATGGTACTGATAGAATACAGATAATAGCAAATTCAAGAGACAGATTTTGCAACTAAATTTACAGTTAATATGGACACAGAAATTAGGGTTCATACTTCCAGATCCATTTGCTGCCTGAAGCAACACATGAACTTGGTATTATTGTCCTAAATTATTAACAAGAGGCTGAAGCATAAGCATAAAAAATAAGAGGAAAAGATACTCTCATTTTCATCAAGGATGTCTCCAATAATCCAGCTCTCTCATTTGCATTTCTTAGGTGTTGCTTTCACTGAATACTTGTTTCCAAATGTATTCATTGTAGCTTCCAGAATGACAATTACAGCGTATTTTCTTGAACTGCAAAAGCTAAAACCACTGCAGAGTTCTGAATTTGGAAGAACTTGGCATCTTTTAAAACAGAGTACAGTTTGATATTCTCCATTGCCTCAAGATTCAGAGTATTTAACTTCATTGTTCATGTGAGCTGATTGGAGACCCTTGTATGAGGATGTCCCAGGTCTGTCCACTGCCAGTGTCTCCCAGTGATGAAACGAGTAATTGGGCATCTGTACGCTGAGGTGGAACAGGGAGGAAATAATTCTTAACCCTGGGTACAGCCACCAGCACTCAGCCAAAGGAGGGACCAGGCACATGGCTAAGAGATGGTGATGCTGTTCTTTTTGGAGGTAGCATGGTCTTTGTCCATGTGTGAAGCCCTACTACCAAATGTGCAGTAATGGAAATATTTCTGTGTTGGATTTGGTGGTGGAGCGTGCTTATTCAAGAAATGAAATAGTCTCTCTCTTTTACACATAGTTCACTCACAGCCTCAAAGGATTTTGAAGTTACTAGCAGCCAGATGAGGATAACTTTGGGAATACGTGGAAGTTCTGGTGAAAAGCATCAAGGAAATAATACTTACACAATTCCTTATATACACTGCAAGCCTGCTACCTGAAGCAGATGGTTCTGCTTTTAAACTCATTTTAGAGAAGAGAATCTTCAAATACTTTCAGAGGGTGTAGAAGATTTCTTTCAGGGAACAGATGTCTGAGGCAGGCCAGAGAACAACTTAATGCATTTGTTTGCCTTTGTCAATTTACTTGTGACTTCTTCACATTCCTTTATCACTTTGTAGTTATTTGAAGTCCAATAACATTTTATTGTATTTTATGAGATTTTGCTACCAAAACTCATGAGATTTGCCCAGAGCTTTCCAGAATGTGTCTATGCATTTTATTACACTTTTGAGATATTTACACTGGCTGAGTGTGACTTGGACATGTCACTTCTCTGCTTTCTGTGAAACAGTGTTTGCCATTTCTTGCCTATTGTGCTGAATTAGGTTAAATAAAGTAGTATCCTCAGAGTGATACACTTTGATCTTCTAGAATAAGGTTTATTCCCTTCTCCCTCCTCTCCTTCAAGTATCTTGAAGTGGATGCATGCGTTGTCAATTTGTGCCTTTTTTAAATTTTACTGTCTCCCTGTGATTCTATTTTATTCTTGCAACCAGATGTTTAAATGCAGGGTCATCTTACTTTTAACCATTGAAGTTTTAGGTTTTTACCATCTAGAGGTTTCACCTAATTGGTGAATGAATTATCCTGCTATGCCTACAGTCAGATATTGAATTTTAAGTCCCTTCTGTCTTTTGGGAATATATACATAAATTGTATTTCTTTCTGTAATATTGTTCTCATTGCCTTAAGAGGCTGGTTGGTTACTAGCTGGAAATGGCAGGCATGTTTAGAATGAAGCTACAAAACAGGTTAAGCATTTCTTAAAATGTTTAGAAATAATAAGTGGCATTTGTGAGCCATGGACCTGGAATTGAAATAGTTAATTGTCATGAAATGCACAGATACTAATGTTTGTACTTGCTGTAAATGTCAGACTTGTATAGTGTGAGTTAAAAACTGTATGGGTGAATTTTGATTTCAGAAAGTGTTAGCCATCAGTCAGTGTATAAATTTTTATGTCAAAAGATGCAGCCTGCATTCCAAGCAACAATATCTTTCAAACAAAACAGAAATCATTAGTAGTACATATCAACCTGGCAAAAAAACCACAGAAGTCTCTGCTGTTTCTTCATTGTTATGGAAGTTCATGCACAGTCTTCTTCAATGCACCTTTTTTAATTGGCTTGGTTTCAATGCCCAAAAATTAATAGCGTAAACTAAGTTATATTGTGGAATTTTTGCTAAAGAGGATACTAATGAAATGTACTTGATTACCTTCTGCTCTAACCTGTCCAAGATTAATATGTTTCCTTGTCACATCACCAGTTAAAATGGGTGATCAAAAGTAGCTTGTGAAAAGTGAAGTAAACTATGTGAAGATACAGCCAGTTTTTTTCAAATGAAATAGCTATGTTTGTGTAGTTTCTCTAATTTGCCCATGTATTCTTTTGAGTGTTAGTTTCTGTTAAAACAATAGTAAAGCCTAACTTAAGCGCTCTTTTTTTGTGTAGGTTTCTACTATCCAGGAACTTGTTACTGGTTATGAAGCCTCTTTGAAAACTTGTGACCTTTTTAGTACATGTGGTAAGTTTCTGTGGTCTTATATTAATTACCCTGTAATTACTAATGCTGTTCATGGAAGTTACCAAGAGCTGCTGAAGTGATGATACTTTTTGCCAAAAAAAGTTATAATACGTTCTAGTAAATTATTTCGTTACTGGAAATACTTGCTGAATTTGCCAAGCTTTGTTTTTTGTGTTTGTTTTTCAAATGCAGTCTTCAACTTTACCAGTTATTGTAACCTGTCCCATTTTGTTGCAGAAAACGGAGAGAAAGAGCCCCCAACAACACTGCTTTGGGTTCGGTATTTCCTGGCACAGCACTTTGACAAACTTGGCCAGTGTTCTTTGGCCTTGGATTACATTAATGCTGCAATTGCAAGCACTCCAACTTTAATAGAACTGTTCTATTTAAAAGCAAAAATTTACAAGGTAAAAAGTGAATTTAGACATGTGGAGTACCTAGTTTACAAAAAAAACCCCTGTCAAACAGGATTGAATGTGTGGGTAGTATTTCAGGTAGCAGTGGTTATGGGCATCAGTTCTCATGTGGGTTTCTTTTTGGGCACTGTTTTGTCAGGAAGAAAGTGAAAACCCTTTTGTTTGGGTCTTACAAAGCCAGTCACAACTTGCAGCAAATTGTCAGTCTGAAAAAAATCTGGAAGTGGGGGGAGTGCAAATAACACTGGCTTTTGTTACTTCTGATGGAGAAATACCAGTAACTATTGATTTCAGGAGTCAGTCAATATCAGGCTTATATGAAAGTTAACTATTTCATTTCTCCCTAACAGCATGTGGGTAACATCAAGGAAGCTGCCAAATGGATGGATGAAGCACAGTCTTTGGATACTGCAGACAGATTTATTAATTCTAAATGTGCTAAATACATGCTGCGAGCAAATATGGTGAAGGATGCAGAGGAGATGTGCTCTAAATTCACAAGGGCAAGTATATTGCCTTAATTAAGATATGTTTTGCTTACCTCTGGTGGTTTGTTTTTCACTTACAACTTTTGACCAGGCATCTTTTATTAATGTTCATTTTTGTAATAATGCTCTGACACTTGGTGGTAAGGAACTATATGGAATCATAGGATGGTTTGTATTGGAAAGGGCCTTTTAAAGGTTAAATAGTCCAATGTCACTGCTGTGGGTATGGACATCTTTGACTAAATCAGGTTGCTGAAAGCTGCATCCAACTTGGTCCTGAACACTACCAGGGACAGGCCATCCATAACTTCTCTGGGCCACTAGAATCAAGTGTATTGCCACATCCTCATAGCAAAAAATTTTTTCCTTACCTTCAGTCTAAACCTGCCCTGTTTCAGTTTAAAACTGTTTCTCCCTGTCCTGTTGCTGCTGATACTGGTGAAAATTGTCTTCCTGTCTGTCTTACAAACATCCTTTATATATTGGCAGACTGTTACAAGGTCTCCCTGGAGCTTGTTCTTCCCCAGGGTGAAAAACCCCAACTCTCTCAGCCTTTTGTGACAAGACAGGTGTTCCAGCCTGATTTTTCATGGCCTTTCTCTGAATCTGCTGGAACAGGCCCATGTCCCTCTTGTGCTGGGGGCCCCAAAGATGGAGGCAGTGCTCCAGCTGTGTGGACTCAGTAAATACTGGAAAAAATGGTTGGGCAGAGGTAGTTGTCCAGAAGTACTTTTTATTGCCATATTTCCCAATACCTAGTTTTAAATGCATCTGATGGATACCTTGTTTTTTCCTTTAGTACCATCTGATCTAATGCACAGGGATGTGTACTATATTTGGTATGATTTAGCATTAATATAAATGAATTTACACTTGAACACTTCATTTCTTTAAGCTAGTATTACACAAAAATTTTGTTAAAGTGAAGTCTATCCTTAAAAGATGGGATACACGCTTTAAAGTCTATATTTTTGACATTGAATGAAATTTGGAGTCATAAATACCAGATTTCCATATCATTTATGTAACTAAACAGGAAGACAGTTACATGATGGGATATCCTGGAGCACATAAACTAATTAGGCTCCTTCATTCTGTTTAATTTTAGGTGTGATAACACTTGAAATTGGATTCAAGCTGTCTAGATATTTCTAGGAATGATTGAAAATTTGATTACTAAAACTCATCATGTATGCTTGTCAGAAGTGTTAAAGCAAGAAAGACAGAATTTTGTGATAGATATCTGGAAAGATAGGATAAATCTCATACTAAGTGATTAAAATGCTGTCAGTTTAACTTTCTGCTATAAAGACTGTTCTGAAAACCTGATGACTAATATTAATGATTGTGGAATATTTTTCCAGTTTACTTATTCTCAGTCTAAAGCATTAAAACTATTAAGTCTCAATCCTAGGATTTTGTGCTTGTCAAAATATCAAGTATATATCTAACTTTGTTTATTTAGACAAACAAGTGCTAAGAAACTTGTAATTACTCATACTACACAATAAAGCAGTTAACATATTGGTGAATTTTTAGACTGGTGGATGCCACTTACCTGATGGGGAAAAATCAGCTATAATTTTTTGCTGAACTCTTTGGAATCTTTTAAAATTGTGTTTTTTGCTGCCCCCAAATCATAAAAGTGAGACTGTGTATATAAGCATGAGTTAATCTTACAAACCTGTTGAGACATTAATCTTCAGATAATTGGGTTTTTGTAACAATTTCAATCTATTCCTTTCTGCCTTGCAGAGCACAGAATATCACAAGTGTTGTTCTCAGTCACTGCGTGTTTGTGTCCATTTTCCGTTGTATTCCAAGTAGTTGGAGGATTGATTGTTAGTTATTAGTGGCCTCAAACCAGCCATAGTGGAGAGACACAGCTGGTAAATTATAATAGCAAAAACTGATAATGACACTTATTTCAGGAAGGAACTTCTGCTATGGAGAACCTTAATGAGATGCAGTGTATGTGGTTCCAGACTGAATGCGCTGCAGCTTATCAAAGGCTAGGGAAGTACGGCGATGCCTTGAAAAAATGTCATGAAGTAGAAAGGGTGAGTAGTTGCAAACACCATCCATTGCTTCC
Organism: Climacteris rufus; assembly: GCA_013398175.1. Lineage (NCBI taxonomy): Eukaryota > Metazoa > Chordata > Aves > Passeriformes > Climacteridae > Climacteris > Climacteris rufus. The sequence goes on along the minus strand of VZRZ01002775.1, from coordinate 246,723 downwards.
CCAATATTTCTCATACACTAATGGTGATACTTGTTGATGTACAGCACAGTTTCATATGCTAGAAGCATATAAAGCTTCTAGTACAATGACTTTTAAAAACAGGTTAATACTTGATTTATTGTAACAGATAAGATGTGATCTCTAGCTGTTATGTGAAAGACTATTATTTGAAGTGAAAAGGATTCAATATAAAATACCATGTCTCCTAATATGCAGCTGTTCATACGTTGACTTTATGCTCACAATTGTGTTTTTTAATCAGGTCACATTTCAGTTGGCTTTTAGAGTGCCTAAGTCTTTGAATAATCGCACTGTAGGTTTTGCTAACTGAGATTTTTTCCCCTGTTCATAGGTTCTCTTGGACAGTCAGTATTATAGGGATATTTCTATACCCGTTAAATAATATCGGTTGTAACTTTATTCACCTCTAATAAAAGAAAATAGACTAAGTAAAGGACGAGTGTATAAATGTGTTTTTTTTTTCTTGAAGCATTTTTTTGAGATAACAGACGATCAATTTGACTTCCACACATACTGCATGAGAAAGATGACGCTCCGTGCCTATGTAGACCTTTTGAGGTTAGAAGATGTGCTCAGGAAACATGCCTTCTACTTCAAAGCTGCTCGATCAGCAATTGAAATCTACTTGAAGCTCCATGATAATCCTCTTACCAATGAAAGCAAAGAACAAGAAGTGAATTCAGGTATGTACACTATAATGGAGGCTCATATGTCTGACACATGTAAAAGCTTATTAAGCTAAGGAAGTTGTTATAGAGTAAATAGAAGACAAGTTTTTCCTCTTTTCTGTCACAATAACTGAGATCATAGAAAACACGCTCCAGTTTTCTTCTCTCTGTTCTCCCCTCACCACTTTGCAGAATTAGTACATGAATGAACCTAGCTGTAGTTGGAATACTTGGGGAGGAGTGGCATTTCAGAACATTAAAATGAGATTCTGTTCAGCCACTAGATAAATGTTAATTGATGAATTATGAAACAATGGATAGATTTTGTGGAATTATAAGAATTTAATTTTGGTCTAGTGTATTTAATTTATTACATGGCAATACTAGTTAACACTGCATTTAATCATTTTTCACATTACTTCAGGACCAAAGAATATATGGATAAGTGTATTAGCAATATTAATACATTTAGGAAATTATTTAAAAGTATCATTAAATGGAAAGCAGACTTTCTTAGGAAGCCAGTGGGGTGCGGTTGGAAATCCAACGACAAATTATTTAGGATTTCTTTTTTACTTTAAGATACATTGTTGCTTCTCCGTTATTGAATTTCAACTGCTATCAGCACTGCAGTGGTTGTTGACTAAAGCAGTGAACTTAATGTCTGGCTCTTTGCAAAGGGAAGAATATCTGACGTGGTGAGAAAGGGAAGCTAAACCAAAAATTCCACTTAGTATTGCAAATACAATCTTACCTTTATTCAGAGATAAATAAGTTTTTGTATACCTATGTATAATGGAGTACATATAAAAAGAGGCATGTTTGAACAGTTGAACTTGCATCTTTTTTCTCTCTAGCTTTGTTTCTGTATATAATGTAGGATCAGTGTGTGACAGAGGATCTGTCACAGAGGATAGCAGTACATTGTAAATAGAAAGGTGGGTGGTGTCTAAGAAGTCATGTTAGCTTATTTGCCTGCTGTTCCTTGGGATTCAGTAGGCTTATCTGTGGGGGAAGGCAGCACCCTGGATGGGCTAAAAAGAACACTTGCTTCTCTGTGCCAGAATGGTAGATGACCTGAGCAGAGAGGTCATGATGCCGTAGCCACAAGAAAGATGAGTTAGTCTCTTAGGAGCCCATTTTTCTGTGCCTTGCCACATTATTAGCACAAATCCTATTCTCAGTGAGACACCACAGTAAACAGAGTGGAAGCTGCAGTGTTTTTCTAGCCAAACTGATTGTTTCCATTTAGCTATCCCATGGTATTTGCATAAAATCAATGCAATTATCATGGCTGTATATTGTTCAATGAAAAATAGCAAGCTTGTTTTCAGATGGAGTGTAAATCCGTCTGGATGTTTCTAAATGGCATAGGAGCAAGCTGAACTACAGTCAATATGAGAGCTTAGTGTTACCATTATCCATCTTCACAGATGTAACAGCTTTATGTAACTAACCTTTGAAATCGTTGGGGTTTCTATAACAGCTATGTAAGAGAAAATATGCAAGATCAACCTTCGTTAGGCTGTAAATAATAATCCAGCATAATGTTGGCCTTTGTAGTGGTGATATTCTGAGTGTTGGTATTTACAGAAATCACTGTAAAAGTTTACCATGTTGAGATGGGGAGGAGCATAATGACATGCCTGAGTTGAGAGAAACAAGATTTTGAATTAAATACTCTGTTAATATGTTATCTGTTACTTAAATCTGTAGAAAATCTCTCAGCCAAAGAATTAAAGAAAATGCTTAGTAAGCAAAGAAGAGCACAAAAGAAAGCAAAACTTGAAGAAGAAAGAAAGCATGCAGAAAGAGAACGACAGCAAAAGAATCAAAAGAAAAAGCGAGATGAAGAGGAGGAGGAAACTAGTGGACCCAGGGAAGAGCTGGTTCCTGAAAAACTGGAAAGGGTTAGTATGGTCATGTTAAACTCATGTGAGTATCATAAAATGCCTGTAGTATGGGTTTGCCATCAGGTTCTCCTGTAAGAATCTAGGTTCTCTTATAAAATCATTTGTGTATGCAGAGGTACCTTTTATTAGTCTGCTTCTGCTTATACTAAAGAAAAGTATTTTTCCTCAGTAAATCCAAGTTCTATATTAATACTGTTACTTTCATTACATTTCAGGGTTTTTTTCCAAACAATAAGCCATTCTTCAATAAAATAGATACTGAACAAAAAGATGGGTTTTTCTTGACAAAATCTGGTTTTCATACAGGGAATAGGGGAAAAAGTAAGAGAAATTATTGCGGTTTACAACATTTGAAAACACGAGCCAGTATTTCTCTAAGCACAAAGAATTGCCCTCTTTATCACAGTAACTTCAAGCTTGTTGTCCAAGGTGGTTGTATTTAATTGTTTCCTAAATGCTAAATTACAACACTGAGTACACAAGCAGTGCCAGAGCTAGCAATGATGCTGTTTTCGTCAACATGAGATGATGAGTAAACACTTCTCAGTATTTCTGTTTTAAAATGTTGGGGTTCAGTTTAATTCAGAAAGCTAGCTTCAGTTCACCTTTGACTTGTGATTATTTAAATGCACTGATTAACAAGCTATCATTGGTGGGTTTTATTGGCATTTATTTTAAGCTTTTAATTTCACTGTTCTTTTATTGAAACAGGTAGAAAATCCATTAGAAGAAGCCATTAAGTTCCTTATACCACTTAAGAATCTTATTGGAGATGATATAGAAACACATTTATTAGCATTTGAAATATACTTTAGAAAAGGTAAAGTACTGCTTGATTTTATTTTTGCTCTACAAAATTTTAATTGCTCAGTGCAGCCTGTGTTATCCAACTACTGGAAAATGGTCTGGAATAAATACTTACCTGACTGAAGCTGAGTTTTGCATCATATCCAGTACTAATAAGGTAAATAGGGTTTTGGTTTAGTCACCCTAAAACAAAAAAAAAAACCCAACAAAACTAAGAGCAGAGTAAGTTGTAGTATATATTAATAAATACTGTGAAAAGGTACTTGTGGTGTGATTTAACTATCTAGAGGAAACCAAAGGCAAATAGATGGTAACATTGTCTGTGCAGTGTTGCCAGAGTTTGAGCAACAGGAACCTGTTCTGTTAAGCAATTTGAATGGGAAAAAATCCATTTCCTTTCTAATTCTGTGTAGACACTGATGTTTCTAGTATTTGCACTAGGTTTTCTAAAAAAAAACAGTAGTTGATATAAAAGTTCTGTATTCTTAATCTTGGTTTCCTAATATTTTGTTTTCTCTCCTTCCCACAGGAAAGTTTCTGTTAATGTTACAGTCTGTCAAAAGAGCTTTTGCTATCAACAGTAATAACCCATGGCTACATGAGTGCTTGATTAAATTCTCTAAAGCTGGTATGTGTGTAGAAAGTATGTAGTTATAAAGATACAGGAAGTTACATGCTACAAGGACATAATTATATTTTGCAATGTATACTCTTGAAACACAAACTGATATGAAGAAAAATAAAAACAAATTGATCTTCTTTTTCCATGGGAATACCAAAGAAAACACAGGTTGTACTGTTCAGACACCCAGTGTACTGTTATATTGTAATCCTTCCTCCATTAATCCAGCAGGTGGACCCAACAACTCATTTTGGCTAGATTTCACAGAAGAGTGAGTGTTCTAAGGATCTTGGAAAACCTTAAGTTTTAAAAAAATAAGTGACAGATACAGGAGAAAGATCCCTGACTAGAACAAAGTGTATGGTGAACTTTATATTAAAAGTTGACATGACAGAGCACTCTTTATGAATGTTTCATCTATAAATGCATTAGGAATGCTTGTGTTGACACATTTTTATCTGACATTTGTGTTCTGTGCACAGATTTTAAGACTGGGAATTTTAGCAGTGATGTCCATGGTTTCACAGTATTTTCTAGTTGTTTAAATGGGTTTTTTTGCCTTCTCTCTTCTAGTATCTGACCATAGTAACCTCCCAGAAATTGTGAGCAAGGTCCTAACTCAAGAAATGCAGAAAATCTTTGTTAATAAAAACTTGGAGAGTTTTAATGAAGAATTTCTCAAACACAATGCTACCTCCATTCAGCACCAACTTTCAGGTTTGTTTAACTTTTTCATGTGCTTGAAAAGGAGATGATTTAAGTGATGTAAATCCAGAATCTTTATCTGCAGTCCATAAGACCAGGTTGGATGGGGCTTTGGGCAACCTGCTGTAGTGGAAGGGGTTTCTGCCAATGGCAGAACTGGATGACATTTAGGGTTCCTTCCAATCCAAACCATTCTGTGAATTTGTTATTAAATTCCAATGAGTCAGAAAATCATGTTTGGTGTTTTGGGATTTTTTTCTATCAGCTTTTACCATTTTTTTAAAAAGTACTTCACTTTTTATTAGATGCACAAGGAACCTGTTCCTTACCTTCAAAAAGTGCAATCATACCATCATAGATATTCAAATATGGAAGCACTATCATCCCTCCTGTTTCAGCTTCTAGTTTTCAAACTATTAGAATATATAAAACAAAATCCCATATCTATTAGCAAGTCCTTTTCCTTGTTTTCTTTTCAACTGGCATGTCTCTGTTCCTACTCATAACTTTGTCCCATAGCAACAACATCAATAAAAGTACCATGACAAAATTGTTATGCAGCTTTTGCTTTTCTGCTTCATGGTCAGCAGTGAAAATGTTGAAATATGATACTCATACACTATTTATATAGAAGAGCCACTAGTTGCTGCTGTAGCTAAGTCAAAGGAAGTTGGAATTGAATGAGTACAGAAAGTTTTGGAATAAAAATTGATGTGACTTGGTAAGCTGGTAGAGAAAACAAAATACATTTCCAGCAGTTAAGGAACAAAAGTAAGTGTAGTTTTATCAGTCACTTAAAGTACTTATTACCCAGGGTTTGTCCAGAATCACTGGAAAAAGGTAGCTTCATCTAACTTCATCTCTGGTTCATCTCTCCTAAAGGAAGGTTAGGTAAAATACCACAAACTTCCACTGGCCTATATAAGATCTATGTTTCAGGACAGCATTTTGAGAGAAATACTGGCATCCCTTTCCTGTAAACAGGGTCAAGATTTGAGAAGTCAAGTACAGATATCTCAGCAGTCAATTGCTTTTGATTCTTAGAGATGTGTTCTTCCACTGCTGTCACTGTTGAGCATCTAACTGGCTCCTTTAGAGGTCCTGTTTTCTTGTCCTTCATTATTATGGAAAACAGTACATTGACTGGATTGGTCCTTGGTAGCTTGAGGATTTCACCTGTGGGTCTTCTGTTTGTGCTGAAACAGGTTGAGGCAATTGACTTACCTACTGTACAATTTTAAAGTTTCTCAGTTGTCTTCAATTCAAATTTGCAAATGTGAAGGTCTGAAAGACCTAAGCCCTAACCTAAGTCTGAGAGCACCAATGACTGTTTTACTAGCTTAAAATTACTAGTGAGAAAACTATAAGCAGACTTCTTTCCAATTTCTGTACCATATGCTCCCTGACATTAAGCAAAAGTTACTAGGCTAACATAAGTGTTTTGGCCAATAATGGCTCTAGAGAGTCTAGCAATTTATTTTTTGAAACCTATGAAAGGCAGTAGGAACTAGGAAACTTTATTTAATTGGGAAAACTAATAATGGGGAAATGAGCAAAAACACAAGAGAGACAAAACACTCAGAATGTGGGGATTTAACTTTTCCAGTGAATTGATTTCTTCAGCTTTCTGGGTTTTGCAGTAGATTACATTGTGGGGTGACTGTGGACTTTGTATTTGGGCAAAGGAAGGTTTATTAAATGCCTACACTTTCACTAAGATGAGATTTTAAATAAAGGCAGCTATGATATGAGGAGCAGAATTTTGCAGAAATGCCCTGCCAGTCTTGATAAACTGTTTGTGGTCCCAGAAGCTGTGTAGTTACATAATTCAGTGTTTTGCTTTTCACCAATGTGGTCTAGTCCAGGCAGAGCACCAGGCTTGTGCTGTGCTTCCCTTGCACCCAAGCTGTGTCACTCAGCTCTGCCTTAGTGGCCATGGTCCTGCCTTCTGCCATTTGGATTGGCCTGAGTTTTTACTGGGCCCTGTTCCACAATTGCTTAGTAACTACTGTTCACTTAGCTCCAGTACTTCTGAAAAGAATTCAGCGTGTCTCTGGGAATTATCGCTTCTAAATTTGTTGGATGGATTTCACAGAGCCTGCTGATTTGAAGGTTTTTGTCATCAGTGTACTCTGTGCTATATTTCTTTACTGAAAATCTATCAAGTGAGGCATTTCACTTTTGCAGGAACAGATCTCCTGTATTACTCAATCCTTATGCTTCTAATAAATTTCAAAATGGCTTCATTTTCATAAATTTTCAGTGAAGGGAGGAAACTATGATTTATTAAAACTTGTAAGAAGTGTAATTCGCATTTATTTATAAGTTTCCAGGTTCTGTGTGCCTGTATATGCAGTCTGGCATTTAGGAAAACTAAACATTGTGGGTTTTGTCTTCTGATAAGGTGCAAAGATGATGTATTTCCTGGACAAATCAAGACAAGAAAAAGCAATTGCTGTTGCAACTAGATTGGATAAAAACATGAGAGACAAAAATGTGAAGGTAAAAGATACAGTATATAAAGCCCCAAATGTGTGCAATCTTAAAACAGTGTATACTTTAATGCAGAATAATGTATGTGCTTCATATATCATGATAAATTAGTATTTGAAAGAACAAGGTTTCAAATGTTTCCTCTAAGTAACTACAAGATATGTGCATACCAACAGAGGAACCTGTTTGCTCAGACTAGTATGGTTTAACAGTATGCATCTTTAGTCATAAACCAATTGTAAATTGCATTTAGTAACTGTTACTTTTATTTCTTTAGACATTAACAAAGGTTTTTGAGGCACTGCTTGATGGCAGTTTTGGAAGCTGCCACGCTCAATGTGAAGAATATCAAGCAGCTTGTCATAAACTGTTTCCTTTTACATCTGCCTTCATGCCTGCCACGAATGAGGACAACAGCAGCATTGCATCTGTGAATCACACGGCCATTAACCATGATTTGCTGTCTAATGAAATCTGAAGTAGTGTGTGCAAGCCCCTGTGTGTGTGTATACTTACATGCACACATGTATATGAAACTCTGACTCTCATTACATGCTGGCTGGATACAGATCAGGGTTACTTTTCCAGGTTGTATTTTAATATCTTTAACAGGTATCTAAAACAAAATATTTGGATAGTTAAAAGGAGTATGCTATTAGGTTTTTTCCCTCCCAATGAAAACTGCCAATATTTATGTAAACATTATCTTTAATCAGCATTTTTCATGTTTATACTTGTACAGGTTTAAGTCTTTTAATAATTCATCAGCCCTCCCTCACAATAATATGGATATTAAAGACTGCTTTCACTTAAGTGTTGTTACATATACAGATATATGTGAACATATCTTGTTAATAAATTATCATTTGAGAGTTTTTAGCAGATTAAGACTGAAGTGCTGCTTGAATTGCCCTCTTTGTCTTTACTGGTCTTTAGGGTTTTTTTTCTGGGTTGTTTTGGTTGGATTTCTTTTTTTAATCTTTGGTCAGTTTGGTTTCTTTTGAAGCACAGCAACAATGAAAGCATTGGGGGGGTTGCATGTTTTTGTCAGGTGTGTGTCTTATATGGAACCAGTGTTGACAGATATGAAGATTAGGTTTGTGTAAAAAAGCAAAACAACAAATAACTAAGGCTTTTTGAAAACTATTCCATCTACCTTGTTTTGTTCCATAGCGATTCTTTCCTTAATTTTACGGTCAGTTCTACGTTTTCAAGTTTTAACATCCTGAAGCAATTCCCTGAGAAAACACAATGCATTTGATACTGTTGTTTGTCCTTTGTTCCATCTCCCCCTTCCTCTCTTCCTTCTGTTTTCTCCCCATCTGTTCACCTATTGACACTTAGGTTGGAAAAGCTGCTCCAATTTTGGGCAAATGCAGAAGGTACAGTACTGGGGAATACAGTTCTTCTCTACATCATAAAAAGTCCCTGGTGGGTGTGCTGTATTACCTCCATTAGACTCCATTAAAAGTCTTAGTTGTCTACTTATGGCCAATACTTCAGTACTTCTCCTGCCTAAATACTATTGCTGTAGGTGCTGCAAGGCAAACTAGTGTGTGAGAAGTATGTTTTACATTTTAAAACTGTTTAAGGGAGCACAAAGAGGCTGACTACAAATCATAATGAACTTTTTTCTTACTTTGTATTCTGGTGCATTAACTATTAAATATACAACACATCAAAATGGAAGTTTAAATCTAATATACCTATTTAAAGCATAGGATTGCTAGACAAAATGGCTACATATCACATGACAGCTTTACATTCTATAAGAACTGCTATCAAAACATAACTATACTGTGGCTTGTACAGAAAATCTGTTTTCTGGAAACTGTAATGGAATCATTCAATCTCGGTTTGTTCTTATTTCACTGCAGTGTAAATAATTTCAGTAATATTAACTAGCCCCTTGAAGGCAAATACCCGTTCATGAAGAGGGGATTTTATTAAGACAAATAAACTGTTCTAATTAAAATTCTCCTTTGTGTGTCATCTGTTTAGATTAAAAAAATGTTGAATGGAAAATTCACTGTAAAATATTGCCAACATATGTTATGCTGTAATAAATTATTTTGTACACACTTGCCTTTGGTTTGGAATTTTTGTGTATTTATGGACATCAGACTTCAACCATCATTCACTAGGGTTTTTTCTGTTTAGTTGCAACATTCACTGGTTTAATGTGAACTCTGGAAGTAGTTAAGAAAAAATAATTCCTATTTAGCAGCTTGAGATGTGTGTCTGTAAATAGTAGTTGCTTCAGACTGCCAGTGAGTAGGTTTAGATCAGATAACAGCAAGAAATTCTTTACTGTGAGGTGGGAGGCACTGGAATAGGTTGCCCAGAGAAGTTGTGGGTGCCCCATCCCTGCATGTGTTCCAGTTTAGGTAGGATGGGGCTTTGAGCAAACTGTTCTAGTGGAAGGGGTCCCTGCATGTGGCAGGAGGTTGGACCTAGATGATGTTTTAAGGTCCCTTCCAACCCAACCCATTCTGTAATTCTGCAATAGTAACATGCTACCCTGAAAAATGGTGATGTTTTTTTGTCTCACGTATTCACTGTGTGCCGTTTGCTGTGGAACAACTTGCCTGAAGATGTCTCAAACAGGGAGAGATGGTTGCCCAGAATGGGATTGTTTTGGCTTAGCAGCACCTTAGAAGCACTTGATCAGCTGCATATGGTGAAGACATGAAGTGATACAGTGTCTTCTGTCTTTTTTTTTAGTGCTGATGCTGAATTTCATCTTTGTTGCAGATGGGCAGGGCATGCTATGAGCCTTTAACCAACTGCTACTACCTTAAGGTGCCCAAGCACTGGACAGCAACAAGGAAAAATATGGAAATACAGCACAAGGCTGCTGGCAGAATGCAGGACCTCGTTTGTCTCACTATGCCTGGCAGCATTAGATTGTTCAGAGAGAAGAGCTAATTCTGCTTGTTGAACTGATGGAACTGACCAGTCTATGTTTTGACTGGTCTGATTTCTGGTGGTTAATGAGTTCATCAGATGATGGCCAGAACTAGTGCAGGGAAAACGGTGGCAGGAGTGATGTGAGGCAGGGTAGCTCCTCTTCCTTGGCACTGCAGGCGTCGTGGGGTAGTGGCTGTGCTGCTGCTTGGGCGCTGTGCCAGCACTGTGAGCTATCATGGCTCAGGATTTATCCCCACTGACTAGCAGGGTATCAAACATGCTGCACTTCCGATGCAAGATGCTGCCTCTGTGGCTCAGTCTGGATCTCCTGGGGCTGTGCCTTTCCTTAGGGTCTGTGAAACTGTCAGGAGGAGCTGAATACAACAGTAGAAGCAGCAGTGCTTCCCAGGGTATATAACAAATGTAGGACTAACATCACTGGGGTATGTGTGCAACAACAGGGCATGGGAACAATTCTGGCTTGATCTTAGGCTTGCTGCCATCCACAGCAGATGTTCTGCAGCCTTTGCATTCATGTAGCACTCCTATGATTGTGTGAAGTACTCTGCTATGGTCTCTTGCTATGTAGGTTAATTAAATTTCATTTGGTTTTTACCAGTCTTAGCAACACCTTCAGAATTCCTTACACAGACTGGATGTGAAACTACAGATGCATTGATTTTGATTGCTGTTAATTACAGTACAATTTTACTTACCTGTCTTGTTTTGTGGATCTTTGAAAACCTTTTGTTTTCAGCTGGTTTGTTGTGGCTTTTATAAAATCTCTATTGCTGATCCCTGCACAAACCAAATAGTGTTAACTACATAAATGTCAAGAGAACTCACTGACCAGCATCTGGTCTCACATAGAGTCCTGCCATCCCACACAAATACCCCCTCTTTTCTTCTCTCATTCCTTCAGGAGGGGAGGCAGGTGTACCCCAAGGCTGATAAACTTCTCATCATAAGGAATAAGCTTGTTCCAAAACTCAGTCCCTAATGGAAAATCCTGAACTGATACATGTAGGGACAGCAAAAGTTTAGTCCTGAATTAGCAGGTAAGGTGAAAGGGGCAGTTTCTCTTATCTTTTCAGCTGTAGCATCTAAGAAGAGGTCAAGCGTTAAGTGTGACACAAGATCTGCAAGTGTAATCGTGTTGTCGTGTGTGAATGCACTTGTCACTTACTGTTTCAACAGCAACATTGTATGTACTTCTGGCATTTGTTTTTCTACAGCTTAACTGCAACTGCTGATGAAAAGTTCGTGGATTTTCCACTAGAGGGAAGCCTTGCATCCGTAATATTTTGATAGTAACAAAAGGCTGAAGTCTTGTACGTTTTCAGGTGTTGTTTTGTAGTAAGAGCTTAGGAAGATGTTTCTTTGTTCTTCCTTTCAGGCAGTGAAGAGAGTTCATCGTTGTTCTGTATGTGCGTAAGTGTCTGAATTAGACTCATGTTTGTATAACCCAGCTGTCTGTCGGCACTGATGTGGGAATCTGAAGTTGAGAGCACAGTTGGTTGGACTTATTTCATACCATCTGAGAACAGACACACTGGGAAAAGATGTCTGAACCCCCAGTTTATCAGACTGGCCTTTTGGGAAATCACAGGTCCTGTGCAAAGAGTGTCACTCAACCCAGTTCCTGCCTTCAGGCTGTTGAAAAGAGGCGGAACGTATTGGCCTTGAAGATTAGCCTTCACTCCAGTTGATTTATGAACTAAATATATTGTCTGTTCCCCACGTGGACTTTGCTGCTTACACATATTTCAAGTCTAGACAAAGTATTTGAGAATGTGCTGTTAACACTCAAGAGGAGGCTCAGATTTTGAGAGGTTCCTAAATGTATTTTAGGTATGTGGTGAGATGGAAGAAGGAAAGACATGGTATTTCTAGGACTGATTTTGTATGATAAATGGTCATATTTAAAGCCAACCAGAACTGAGGACATGAGCAGGAGCTGTCTTCCTGTTCCCCTTCCAGTGTCTAGCACAGAGAACTCCTTGTTCAAGGCAAGGGTTTATTCCACAAGTAATAAACTGTCATAGAGCCTACCTGTAAATGTAAGGAAACTATATCTGCTTGAGGCCCTGTAAACAGTAATGCAAAAGACACCCAGGAATCCACAAAAGGCATCAGGCACCAAAGGAGTCTGGTAACTGTCACTGGAAATATTTAATCAAGTTTTAGCTAATCCACTCATTTGATTGTATTTAAAATGAGCTCTGAGAGTTCCTGAAGTTGGAGGAACTTCTATTTCTATCAGTAACACATTCCCTGAATGTCTAGGGAAATTCAAACCACTGGCATGATGCAGTTAGATTTGCCATGGATACATTTATTTGGGATCCATAAGAGAGGCCATGATTTGTTTGCTCAGGGTTAGAGAGCTAATCCAGGTGCTGAGCCATGCACTGGTGATTGCCTCAGGCACGGCAGAGCACCCATCCCTTCAGTGGTATGGAAATGTCAGCGGGCACCTGGCTGTTCCTGCACTGCTCAGGGCTGCACTCAGCGGTGTCGCCTGTGAACACTGAGGGACCCATAAGGTGATTCTCTAAGGGACAGGCAATGAAAAACAAACAGCCCTGGAGTGACATCAATAGGGGTCAATCTTCTCCTTGGGAGCCTACATCTTCACAGAAGTCTTTCTGTTTTAGTAAGCAATGAATTCTTAAAAAAATCAGAAAGCTGGGCAGCTCTGCTGTCAGGGCACCCCTATATCCAGTGCGAAGCTGCAGACACCTCAGGATGCCAGACATCTAAAAATAGTTGTTGCAGTACTGAGACCTTCAAAGCTGATTCTCTTTTTGCTTCTCTTGTGCCACCTAGGCTGTAACACATTGTGCTGAAAGGGGTATATCCATGTGATTTCCTGAGCTGTTCTGACAGTGTGCTGCTAAAACCTTTTTGTGTTCTCCCCACTGTATTTCTCCAGTCTCTCTCTGTCTCTCTCTCCACTTCAGGTTCTGGCACTTGCTGTTTGCTTCTGTGAACAGATTCAAGTCAACAGCTTAGCATGAACCTAACCTGGCAAACATAGGTTGGTTTTCTACCCGGGTGTATAGACAATGAAAAGACAGCAATGTCTAATGAAATATTTGATGAGCAGTCCTGATACAAAGATGTATCAGGCTATGAATATTTTGTTCATGGCCTTCCATTCAAGGAAGGTTCAAAATCCCCTCAATTACCTTCCAGCGTAGGAAGAAAATTTTTTCTGGAAGAAAATGTGATCCTTCCTGGTTTCCTATGACCATGCTGGCTCTTCCTAACATGTTTCACAGGCAATCTCACAATCCTGGCCATCTCTGAGGAGCTGGGGTTGGGGCAGGGCGTGGACAACTGATCAGAAGAAAGTTGTCTCTGCATTTGGCTCTTTATTATTAGACACCCTCTCATGAGCACTGACCATGTTGACAGAAGTCTTGGCCTTCCCAAGGAGGGAGGACCCCAGTGGCCAAGCTGGTCTGACCAGGTACATGGCCTACTATGACATAAATTGGCTGCAGAGATCCTCCAAAAAACATAAGCTGTTTCTCTCTCTGGTGACTACCTCTGTTCCTCTGTTGTCTCCTCCTACTGCCTGAAGGTTTGTAATCTTGCTCTCACAGGAAATTCACGTCTGTGTCAAGTGCCAAGCCTGGCACCCTGCTGTGTAAGTGTTGAATAGGTGTGTGCTCCTTGAAGTGTTCTTTCAGGAAGACCTATGGCCCAAGTAACCCTGGATACAATGGCATAATACAAATGTCTTTCAATGCCATGGCAGGATAAACCTGAATGTCCAGAGCTGTGTTTTTAAAGTGTCTACAGTGGAAAAGCCTGTGTTTTTCAGTGACATGTTATGTTCTTTTATTTTTATAAACTGCCTTCCTCTTGTTTAAATGCTCAGACTCTAGTTTTGTATGCAAGTCCTCTGCTGCAGACATACAAGTGATAAATCAGTGCTGGGCAGTATGGAGTGTGCAATTCTGAAAGCCTGTTATTTATGAAATAAGAGTTGAAAATAGAAAATGAGCATATGGAAGAAGTTGCTGTCACAGATCCTCCCTCTGGCTGAGGGAATTAGAGCATGGTTTACTTAACTTTCACTTGTGATGAAGACAGGATGCTTCTATGGCTTGTCACAAAAAATATTTGAAGCTGAGAAAAATGGGGGAAAAAAACCCAAGCAGGGCTCTTAACAATTATTCCTGAAATGAAGTGCAGTTTCCTGATTCAGAGGAAAAGGCTGGATGCAATACATGGTCACTGGCTGTTACGCTGATTCTTTTCTTCCTGTCTACACAATCCCCTATGCACTCATAACAGGAGAGGCTCCAATGGACTAAAACATGGTTATTTCCCAACCATAAATATGCAAATCCCCATCCCTTTAAGGGGGGTGAATTACTGGGTAGCCAAAGCTCAGGGATTACTGCTTTTGTTCCATGTTTGTATGGTGACTGCCTCGGTGAGGTCCTAGTCCATGATTGGCACTACTGCAAGACAAATAATTGAAGAGCTCCACTTCTGTTCTAACGTCTGCAGCCACATGCCTTCAGCAAACAAGCAGCCTTGGCTTCTCGCTTTGCCCTCTACTGCCTTAAAACATGGGAGGGAAAGTAAGGCTTGACTTTTTCCAGCCTGTTTTGGTAGCTTGCTTCAGTGGGATGGATGGGAGCAACACCCAGCACTCCCTGCCATTCCTGACTTCCCCTTGTCTTGTGGCTGTACTATGGTCTAAGTTTCCCTGAGATTGCTGCAGTGCACCATGGAAAAACCAAAATTGCTTTAGTCACGCAAGGACAAGTAGAAAAGACAAAGTGGAAACCCATGTAAATTTTTGAAAACAAACAAAAGAACCACCAAAAAACTCAGAGGGTATTCAGTGTTCCCAGGAAAATCTAAATAGTATTCTTGGGCAAGGAACGTTTTTATTTCTTTACATGTGTTCAGTATCTTTTTGGATAGGTATTTTGGCCACAAGTATATTATATAATCACTGTAGTTGTTAATTACGTCTACTTAGAATCTTTATTTCCTGGCCAGATTTAAGGTTCTGGAAATGCACAGTCCACAGTGTTGGATATGATGTACAAGATGACTGAGCCAAATAGGCTCTGTGTGAAATAGAATATAACAGAAAAAATACAAAATGTATAAATATTAGTCACAACAATAGCATTGATGTGAAATATATCTACCAGAAAAGTTCACTGCCTTTTATTTTACTAATGGAGTAGATGATGTTTTATTAGGAGAGAGATCATATTATTTTAATACATAAGAGCTGCCTTACATGTTTCACTTCACAAGACTGTAAATTTTCTTCCAATGTGGTTTGTGTGTGATGTATTTTTCATGAAATGCTAGCCTCTCAAGCCTTAAATTCCCCATTTCTTTTCTTGTGTGTAATCACCCACTGTTGAGTCAACATTTCTTCTCCTTTGGACAAAATTACCTTTTTTTTTTTTTTCTGAAGCAGCACAGTGTCCAGCAACCATAACTCCTCAATTTATCAACAAATTAGAGTGAAAGTAGGTGGAAAACAACTGTTTTTCATTTGTATTTGAAATAGTACAAGTTTCCTGATGGAGTGCTCTTCATGAACGGTTTTGAAACAAAACTGGCAGAAAAGCAAAGAACTCAGTTTCTCCAGTTCCTGATCCAGCACATTAATATACATGGACCCTGGTATGGTGGCAGCAACATCAGGTAGAAGAGGAAATAGTGGTTTGCCCTGATTGAGCTAGGACCCACAGCCTGACACAGGAAATAAATTTCTCATATTGCATTCATATGTATGCTTTCTCCTTTTTTTTTTTTTTTTTTCAGTTTTCACATTATCCTTTCAAACTGCTACTAAACTCTTTTGGGTGACTTCTGCAGAGGGAAGACTCCATGGAAGAAGAACAAACTTTTTCCTTCACTCAGCCTCATGCAGAGTCTCATGTGCAATCTCCCCATGCAAATCTGCTCATGCACAGCCTTGTTTTCCTGAAAACAGAGCCAGAATAGAGGCAATTTCTTCACCTTCAGTTGCCACACAGCACTCCAAATGCCAGGTTCTCTCCCCTTCCTGGCTTACTGCCATGGTCCCTTTGCTTACATTTTCTTGGCTTTTTTTTCACTTCTCTCTGCTTATTCTCTGTTTGCTCCTTTGCACTGCAGGGGAAAGACTACCAGACAACACCCATCTCCTTGCGCTGAGATCCAGAAATGGTAGTACAGCTTTCAAGCAGTGTTTTGGTTGGTTTATCCTACATCTGAAGCAATGCCCCTCTAAAAAGGAGATTCTTCCTTCTCTTCATTGCCACTATTTTATTACTTACTGCCTATGTACTTTACAGTCAGTGCATGCTCTGTGCAAGTTGGATTTTGAGGATTTTCTAATGGACATGAACTTTTGCTGTGACTTTTAGTGAATTCAAGATTGAAGATTCCCTCAAACCTGATTGTAATATACTTTACAGCCCAGTAACTCTTGGAACTCTAATTTTATAATGCAATCCATTCAGTTTGCTTTGCTCCTACACATTCTATTTTCAGGATGTACCCAATGTTTACAAATATAGGCATCACTGGAAAAAAATTGCTGACCAATGAGGAATAGGTCTTGTCATGCAGCTTGATATAAGAGGTGTCTCTGTAAATGTGACAAGGAATTAGATTGTCAGCAGTTGTCTCTTTTGACTCAAACAGTTAAAATTGAGCTTTAAGTTAAGCTAATGTGAAGAAGAACACAAATTCAGGGAGTACTTTCCTAGGTACAGAAGAAAAATAATGCATGTTTTCAGGTGCAAGCCTTTGGTTGGGACCTACATGTCTTTTGTAGAGTTGGAGTACATTTGGGCTGGTCTTTCAGGTCTGTTTCCTCTGAAGGAAGTCAGCTCATGCACAAGAAAAATGCTTAGAAACTGAAATCACCAGAAGTCAGCTGGAGAGAAAAATTACTACGGCCCAAAGGCAAATCAGTAATACAAACATTTTTCATTAAATCACACTATTCCTTTCATTTTCTCTCAAAAAGGCACTAAACAGTTACTGTGAAACTTCCTTATCACTTTTTTGCTCCCTATCCGTACCTGAACTTCTCTCCCTTTCCCATGCAATGCTCAGCCAAAGTCCCTTGACCCAGAACATTCAGAGTCTTGAGAGATTTTGCATAACTCTTCGCTGTGGACAGAAGCTCACACTCAACTCTACACGCCAGAGATGTCAATATAGGTTACAATTCCACTTTGTCAGCTTAAATGACTTTTAATCCAGCTGCAACAATAGTGATTAAATCTAAACTGCCATAAACATGTTTCAGTGTCAATAACTTGTTCAAAAACATCCATTCAAAACTTCAAGAGATTCTGCCTCTAGTTACTGAAAGCCAGAGGAAGAGACACAGGATATATTGTGTTCACATCTAGGAGGTTTATTTGACAAGCAGAAAATTTATAAGGATAATGGGTCAGAGAAAGGGAGTTTAGATTTTGACAGAATTCAGCAAGATGTGTGGTTTGCTCACAAAGCCTCAGCTGTGAGTGGCTGTGAGCAGATCCATGAGTTTGCATCCCCTATGCATCAATCAAGAGAAAATCAAAAGGAATTGCATCAGTCTATAGTAATTCCAGGTTTCAGTTTCAGGTCTACAGAACATGTAGAGAGAAGAGGAAGTAAAGTCCTGTGAAAGATCTGTGGCAAAACATTTTTTATTTTGACCGTTTTTCAAGATTAATTATATCAATGTAAGTCACTTACTCTTCCCACTGCTGTTGTGGATTGAGCTACAGGTCACAGGCTTTTCTTTAGCCCAGCTGGCAGCAAACACAGCAAAACACCTGGGATGGTAGTTAGGAGCCCGTGTAAAATGCATGGCTCATCTCTGATATATTTTAGTTAGGCAGCTCTCCTCATTACAAAACAAGTTTAGCAATTAGCTCACATAAGCAATTCCACCTGCAGTGTGAAGGATAAAAGAGGCTGGAGTGTCAACCACTGCCTCCCTTCAAACGAACATCCCGAGGGCAGGGCTGTGATGTGCTGAACAGGGAGACAATTTATACTGATGATGTTTGGTCTATTCCTGCTCTGCAGCCCAAGGAGTTGGGTTTTCCTGTGAGTTGGTTTGGCTGACACCTGTGCTTTTTCATCCTCTGGCAGTTTTCATTTTTCTCTTTGACAGCTGTCTAAATTTTGGGTTCCCTTGCTTCCTTCCGCTAGAAGTTTGGCAATGGTAGGCTGTTTGTCATTCATTTTAAATTACATATCTACTTTAACAACTTAATATTGTTACTTACATAAAGAATTATTATTTTCACAGACTAATAAATATTAAAAGACTTGTGGAAACCAAATATTCAAAACTTCAGGCTGCTTCTGTGGGCAGGGATCTGGCACTCTGGCTTTAGTCTAGTATCAATACCAGTGAGAAGACAGGTGTAGGTTTCATAAAAAACTGCTTTTAACTGTAGAAACATGGTGCTTACTCAACTGGATTGATATTTTGGGGTATTCTCGACCTCTGAAGTGGTGAAAAGAAATGATTCATTAGAGAAAAACTTTTCAACCATTTCAGATTTGCAAATCCCCCCTTCTGCAAATCCAGTTTCTGTGCATATGGTGCTGCATATGTACTGTGAATTTTAACCTATTTCCAGTAAATTTCTCTTTCTGGTTTGTTTTTTTTTTCCCATGACTATTCAACCTGCAGCACCAATGCCTTTGCAAACCCATCCTAGGACTCTCTTCGGTGTAACAATACAATGTTATCCCAAATTTCTCGATGTTTCATTTAGAAAACTACTACCTCCCTTGCAACTTGGCTCTATCAAAGTGCCTGTTTTAAAAGCCTTTCCCTGAAGCATATTTACAGGCAGGGTTTGTTGATTTAAATAGCTATGTGGCTCACAAGTTTGTGAGGTTAAAAATGCAGTAGGAAACCACTGTAAACATCACGTCACCAGCCAAGGAGGATCTGGAGACGCTGTGTCGAATGGTCAAGAAGAAATTCACTTTAAATACAGCTTGGACAGCTGCCTAGAAAATGGGAAGGATTTGGTAGCTGAGGTTTACATTAGGAGTTGTTTTGGATGTTTCTCCCAATAAATATGAGCAGCCAGGCGTGTCAGCCTGCAGCGTTTCAGGGCACTGCACTTAACATTGACTTCGTTTTGCCAGATGTGGGCTGCTCCTGTTGGCATCAGTGGCAAAAGTGCAGCCAGTTCATTTGGAGCATGATGGGGCCTTTCAAACATATTTATGGATGCGCATGGTTACATGGTCTATGACATGGAACCATTAAGCATAAAAGTCAGTCTTTGTTTCCTCTTGTACAAGCTAATGGTTTATGTGGAAAATTAAAATTCACCAGCTGAGTCTCTGTTGCAGTCAGCAGAATCAAGGCTGCTTTAGAGAAAACATGAGTATATCCTGAAAGAAATGTTAAGAGACTTGTGTACGGAGCAGTAAACACAACCAAGGATTTTTAAGCCCATGTTGTCTTAAGGAAAGAAGATTTCCCAAACACATGGCTGTAAAGAAGGGAAGTTTATGGAATAATTTCTTCAGTATGCCTAGAAACTATTCTGCAAATTGTAAATTTGAGTGTAAAATAATAATTTAAAGAGAATGCCAGGGATAAGTCCTTATATCACTACAGGGAAGCAGGTTATTTTTTATCCCTGCCTATCCACGCTCTCCTTTAATTAGCTCCCTGAGCTGAGCCCATTCAACTCAATCCAATAGAAAATTGCTCACTTTCTTGCTGGATCAATTTTCTGCTGTTCTAATGTGTTGAATTGGCTCAGTAGAAGAGAAAAACCTGCTCAAAAGACATGCAGAAGGTCTAGGCCAGGAGCACAAGAAGGGAGAAATAGGCAGGTCATTCACCTTTTCGTGGCAGCAAGACCCCAAGCAACTTCTACTTGTACAGCTTCATCCCTCTTTGTGCTCTTTCTTTGTGACATGACCTTGGACCCCATCCCAAAAGGCTGTGAGATTGCTTGTCCATCTTTATGAGAAATAACAGGAAGGGCACAGGAGGACTTCTTTGGTTATTTTGCCTGTATTTCTCATAAAATGGACAGATTCAAGCCTAACCTCAAACATCTTTGCCCCTAAGTCAAGCTGTACTGTAGACCAAGCACCAGTGCTCGGTGGGGATATGTGTGGACAGGTAGGGTTGATCATATGTGCTTGAGCAAAACAGATTTTACATCAGCTGCAGGGCCAGGTCCTTGTCTTTCTGGGCTGTGCATTGTACCTAGTCACATCCTCGACAGTTCCCCTTGCTGCCTTGCATCCATTGTCTTCCATCCTGCTTGTGCCATTGACGTCATGCCCTTGTATCTCCTTGTCCCCTCTTTTTAACCTCGCTTTCCATCTGTGTCTAAAGACTGTGGTCTTTAAAAAGGATTGTTTGTAGACATTTTTATTAGCAGAAAGAAAAACAGAGGAAAACCACATAGAGGAGGAAGCCACAGAATAAATAACAATTGAACTTTGCCATGAGAACTTCTTTTAATTCACTGCAAAAATAAATAAATGCCTTCATATCAGCCGTTGAGAAGGGGTGAACAAATCTGTGTTATTGTCTAGAATATTGTTTTTCTCATTTTGTATCTTGCAGGAGCAATGACAACATGTCTGAGAATGTTGAAAAGTTTCAGAGATGGTTTTTCTTACCTCTCCCTGACTCTTCTTATTCTAAATATTTTCATCAGCACAAAAACTTAATCATAGCTCTTGACGCATTCTTATGGAATAGCACCTGGTCTCTGTTTTCAGCATTTCTGGAAGTAACCAAACATGACAGAGTCTTCCCCAGTGAGTATTTACCAGAACTGGTATTTTAGCTGCTCAGACAGCTTACATTTAGAACGAGTAAGAGACAGCACAAGAGCAACACTCAGCAGCTATGGCACGTGTACACATCAGGTTAACCTGACTTCAGGACAAGTGCTAGTACCTTCCTCCTAAGAACAAGGAAAGCACTCCACTGGAAAACAACCTGGCTGATGCACCTGCCTCCCTGTGCCTGCCTGACATTCCCTGCATGTCCTCTGCCACCTGCTCTTCTCTCGGGTCATTCTCTGGAACAAACTGGTAGAGTTGTCCCCGTGGCCGTGTCCACTCACCAACGTATGGAGCAGGGCAATAACCACAGACCGATGCCAGCACAGGGATGGGGATGGGGATGGGGATGGGGATGGGGATGGGGA